>JAZKJV010001863.1:0-438776 GCA_037367405.1 Ottelia alismoides | reverse complement strand
TCAAGATCTGGAGAAACTCGCTGGTGACCGAGAAGAGGACCCAGAACCTGGACAAGCTTGATCAGATCACAAGTACCTTGAACTGTTGGTGGGCACCATCAACTCTGTTCAGTCGTCTACACCATCGGAAGCTCCCGCTGAGAAGAAGGACGAGCAGCAACCGCAGCATCAGCCTCAGCCGAGCCAGCAGCCACCGGCAGTCCAGCACGTGTACTACGTGCAGGCGCCCGACCAGGGCCCGCCGCAGCAGCAGATGGTCGTGTACCAACCAGAGTTTCTCTCCGGACCTGATCCAGTCTTCCCACCATCACCCCTGATTCAGGAAGTGAACGGGGTATGGGCTACTGATGCACAGCCGACCCGTCCTCAGGGACAACCCCAGGGTCAGCAATTTGCCAATCGGCAATACCACCAACCTCAGGGTGGTCGTTTTGGATAATCCTCGCAGCCTCACCAACAGTACCAGCAACCTCTCCAGTTTGCACATCAATGGAGGCAGAATTTTCCATATCAGCAGCAGCCGCAGTACCGCACCCACAGCCGTATCACCAGTACGTGGCTGCCCCCTCTCAGCAATACCAACAATATCCTCCTCCCTCATACCAATAACTTCAACTTCCTGCACCACCGCAGCACCACCAGCAACAACCTCCACACCCATCCAACCACCAGCAGCGTGGTATGCACGCTGAACCTACTGAAGCACCCCTTGTGAACCCCACCATGGATTGTCTGGCCCAGCTTGTCAAAGGGCTAGCGGATATGACAAAGCGGCTTGATGACATGACCGCCACCCGAACTACCATTCCGGCGCAGGTCGAGGCCAACCCCAACAATTTCAAGAAGAAAGAGTACGTAGAATGTGATGTCCAGTCCGTGTCTGGTAATGATATTACTGTTTATTCTAATGCTGTTACTCTCAGGAGCGGTAGGGCCTTGCCTCCGCCTGCTACCACAAGTGGGGTAAATAAAGAAACAAGTGAATCATCATCTTCTGCATCAGCCATGCCAGCTACAGGGGTGGGTGAGGAGGAAGAAGAAGGAGAAGTCAATCCAACCGTCGTGCTATGTCACCAGCAGCCTCAGCCAAAAATACAAAAAATCAGCAAAAGCAAAAACAACAAAAAGAAGCTTGTAGCCGAAGCGAAGCCGCACCAGCATTGGAGGAGCCGCCAGGAGCAGTCGATCCCTCGCCAGCCGATGAAGCAGACGCTACTCTTTTTGATCGCCCTGCAGCACCAGCATGTCCACATACAGCTTGTACTCCTTTTTGTAGTTCGGATGTACAACAATCTATGGGCGATGATTTTCATATAAATAAGAACTCTCATTTTCCTGCCAGTGATGTACATATTCCTTTTCCTCATGCAATACAAAAATCCAAAAAAATTGCAAAATGAAAAAAGGCATTGTCTGATCTAGGTGTTGTGGAAATTTTAGATAAATTGACTGTTGAGATTCCTTTGTTGAAGGCCGTGGAATACATGCCAGCTGTAAAGAAAGGACTGAAAGAGGCATGTACTAACAGGCGTCGCTCAGCGCAAGAAAACAGATGCCGGGAAGTAGAAAAGCACGTACTCTCCATGGCCACTGTTGCAGCCATCAGCAACCTCCCGCATAAGAAACAAGATACAGGAGCACCTCTGATCAGTTGTGAGATTTTTGACCAGGTCTTCGAGCGTACCCTCCTTGATAGTGGATCTTCCATCAACCTTCTACCCTCGTCCATAATGCAAGAATTTGGGCTGGGACCGCTCAAGCAGGCACGCATGATCCTTCAGTTCGCTGACCGATCCGTCAAGCGGCCTAGAGGTCTCTTGGAAGATGTTGTTGTTAAAGTGCAGGAGATGAAATTCCCAGCTGACTTTGTAGTCCTTGATATGGACTCGCCTGCACCCTTGCTCTAGACCCCGATCATACTTGGCAGACCATTCCTTCGTACTTCAGGTGTCGTGGTTGATTACGGGTCTGGCAAAATTACTTTTAGCTCGAACACCCAGCAGATCACGATAAACATGTACAGAGAGCCGAACGCCACAACTGATGAGAGCCAGGCAGCATCCGAAGCAGACTGTGATTTTATTGCAGAGATCAGAGATTCAGGCTTGTCATTGGATGATCCATGGACCCGAGAAATCCTCACTCTTGAGGAGGACTTGGAAAGCGCAGTCAGCTTATGCTCCAACGATTCTTGGGAGACAGATTCTCAGATGCAGGCGCATCTACTTAAGCAATCACTCTAGACCGAACACGATCAGCTTAGCGTAGAACCGTTCGGCACATCTCTGGGAACTCAACAAGATGATGAGGATGGTGGAAGCTTCAAGGAAGTACATCCCACCACTATCATAGTCTCTGAAGTGACAGATAAAGTTGACAGGTCAAAACCAGAACTCAAGACACTTCCTACAGGCCTGAAGTATGCTTTCCTTGCAGGTGAAGAACAAATGGATCCGGTCATCATCAGCAGCAGGCTGAATCCGGAGCAGGAAACTCGTCTTCTCGAGGTTATAGAAAAGAACCGCAAGGCACTTGGTTGGAACGTATCAGATCTCCGAGGGATAAATCCAGCCCTGTGTTCACACCACATCTATCTAGAAGAGGATGCCAAGCCGTCCCACGAATTCCAACGAAGGCTGAACCCTAACCTTCGGGACGTCGTCATGAAGGAGATAACGAAATGGTGTGACGCAGGCTTTATCTATCCCATCTCCGACTCAAAATGGGTAAGCCCACTGCATGTAGTTCCGAAGAAATCTGGGCTTATCGTGGTTACAAATGATAAAGGAGAGGAAATTTCCACTCGGGTACCAACATCCTGGCGGGTGTGTGTTGACTACCGCCGTCTCAATGCAGCAACTAAGAAGGACCACTTTCCCTTGTCATTCATTGATCAAGTCTTGGAAAGATTAGCAGGCAAGGAGTTCTTCTGCTTTCTGGATGGGTATTCCGGGTACAACCAAGTGGCGATCGCCCCTGAAGATCAAGAGAAGACTACCTTCACTTGCTCGTTCGGCACCTACGCCTTCAAGAGAATGCCCTTTGGTTTGTGCAATGCACATGTAATCTTCCAGAGATGCATGTTAGCAGTCTTCGCCGAGATGGTAGGCAGTTTTCTCAAGGTGTTCATGGACGACTTCTCTGTCTATGGTGATAGTTTCGATTCTTGTCTTGAGCACCTAGACAGAGTACTTCAGAAGTGCCGAAAAGTAAATTTAGTGATTTCATGGGAAAATAGCCACTTTATGGTCACAGAAGGTATTGTGTTGGGCCACGTCGTTTCCAAACGTGGCATGGAAGTCGACCCGGCAAAGGTGGATGTCATTTCAAATCTTCAGCCACCTCAGTTAGTGAAGAATGTGAGGTCATTCCTGGGGCATGTGGGATTCTATAGGCGATTCATCAAGGAATTCAGCCGCATTGCCCGACCTCTGACAGAACTTTTGTGCAAGGAGACTGAGTTTATTGTTGATCAGCTGGTTCTCCTTGCTTTCAATCAGTTGAAGGAGCTTATCACTCAGGCTCCGATCTTACAGCCGCCCGACTGGACTCTTCCTTTTGAGATAATGACCGATGCGTCAGACTTTGCAGTCGGGGCTGTTCTTGGGCAAAGGAAAGACAGAGCACCCTACCTTCACTATGCCAGCAGAACATTAGACGGAGCATAGAGAAATTATACAGTGACAGAGAAAGAATTGCTGGCTGTGGTTTTCGCCCTAGAGAAGTTCAGATCCTATTTATTGGGATCAAAAGTCACAATTTTCACAGACCACTCTGCTATCCGGTACTTACAGCAGAAGAAGGATGCCAAGCCAAGACTGATTCGTTGGATCCTTCTCCTCCAGGAATTCGATTTGGAAATCAAGGACAAGCCTGGAGTCTAGAATGTGGTAGCAGACCATCTCTCCAGGATAGAGCAGCATGAGTCTCCTCTGAATAGTGCACCTATCACAGAAACCTTCCTTGACGAAGCCATCATAGCAGTAGATTCTCTTCCTTGGTATGCAGATATAGTCAACTACCTCACTTCTGGGGTAACACCATCGGATTGGACGAAAAATCAGAAGAACAAATTTATGTCGACCATCCGATTCTACCAATGGGAGGATCCTCTTCTATTCAGGGAAGGGGCAGATTGCATTTGGCGCAGGTGCATTCCTCAGACGAAGCAATTTAGTGTCCTTGAGCATTGTCACTCGCTCGAATCTGGTGGACACCACTCTGGAGATCGTACGTCAGCCAAAATACTTCAGTGTGGCTTCTGGTGGCCCACTTTATTCAAGGATGCAGCTGAATTTGTCAAGCGTTGTACTGACTGTCAGCGAATGAAAGGTACACTTACTGCCAAAGATTCAATGCCCATGAAAATCATTCAGATAGCAGACGTTTTCGATGCATGGGGCATTGACTTCATGGGACCTTTCCCTAACAGTCAAGGTTTTGAGCACATCCTTCTTGCCGTCGATTACGTGAGTCGTTGGGTCGAAGCTATCCCCGCTCGAGCCGCTGACAGCCGAACAGTATGCCAGTTCCTGAAGAGGAACATCATTTCGCGGTTCGGGATACCGAAAATTCTCATATCAGACGGGGGTAGCCACTTCATTAACAAAGAGGTCAAGAAGTTAACGAAGGAGTACGTCATTGACCATCGTGTCGCATCTCCTTATCATCCTCAGACCAATGGCATGGCGGAGCTATCAAATAGAGAAATCAAGACTATCCTGCAGAAACTTGTTAGACCAAACAGGAAGGACTGATCTCAACTCTTGGACTCGGTCCTATGGGCTTACCGAACTGCCTACAAGTCTCCTTTGGGCATGTCACCCTATCGTCTTGTATATGGAAAACCGTGCCATCTGCCCGTGGAATTAATTCACAAGTCTCTTTGGGCAATCAACAGTTGCAATTTGGACTCACGCAAAAGTGGTCAGAAGAGAAAAGATGATCTGAACAGGCTCTTGGAATTCCGAGACTATGCATACGATAACACCTTGATGTACATAGAGAAGGTGAAACGTTGGCATGACCGGCACATCAGACGAAAGACCTTCGATGTTGGACAGAAAGTGTGGTTATTTGATGCAAAGTTGCGGATCCCGGGTAAATTAAAGAGTAAGTGGACAGGGCCATTTCGAATTTGTGAAGTGCGTGACAATGGAAGTATTGCCATATCAGAATCGTCCCCTGATGCACAGCCCTTCGTCGTCAACGGCCAACTCCTGAAGCCTTACCTTGAACCAGATGCATTCATGGCCGTTGTAGACTCCATTCAGTTAGTGCACCACGAAGACATTTCCACAACTGCTGCAGCATCATAAGATTCAGACGATGTACTCCAACCACTGTTTATCTGATTTTCTTCTTTTCTTCTTTTCCTTTTCTATTTTCTCGTTGTATCAAAAAGGTGCCGCCCTTGTAGACAGTTTTCTATACTTAGGACGTACTTTGTCCCAAGTATAGCGGGGATGTGCACCCCGAGTTTTCATTTCATTTCGATCCTCTCCATTGTCTCCTCTTCTTGTCTATACTTAGGAGTATCTTACCCTAAGTATAGGGGGAGACAATCTGAGTACGATCTGTGTATTCCCACCCTTGACCCTCCCTGCTTTTTGTACACTCTACTATACTTAGGATTACTTGATCCTAAGTATAGGGGGGGACGGTCAACTTCTCATTCATTAATTTCATTCATTTATATTCTTTAGATCTGTCTATACTCAGTACGAGTTATGTCTTTACTTTTCCTTTCGACCTATGAGGACATAGCTCAAGCTAAGTATAGGGGGGTCGTATATACCATGTATATACTATAAGCCATAACTCATACTGAAAAATAAAACATCACCTCAATAAAAAATGTAAAAAGTAGTCCTATAATAATAAAAGATGATTGTGACCTCCTCAGACTCTTTGTACTAGTACTGATTAATAAGTCAGGAAAAGTGTTTTGTGAAAGAAAGTGTTCTTTGAAAAACCTTGTGAAAATTGTTTGAAAATAGTGTGTACAAGTATTCAACCTTTGAAAAATCAGTTTTGTATGTAAAATTTATTTTCTTTGAGTGAAATCAAAATGTGTGAAAATCAGTGTGCAAATGATTGTAAAAATTGATTGTCAAATTGTTTTGAAAAAACTATATATGCTGTGTAAATCCTATGTAAAATCATTTTCAAATATATGTACATGCTTGCGAAATTATTTTGACTAGAGTTCTCAAAAAAATTCTTGAAAAGGATTCTCGAATAAGTCTGAGGAGTCTACACAAAAATCTATCATTCGTAAATAAGGAAGAATCACAAATAAAACTTATAAAAACCATATTGTATAACAAATACAGTTTTTCTTCTTTTGAATATACTGATTAATAAATCAGGTTAGATACCTATACAGTATGATTTGAAAAATAGTGTGAATTGTTTGAAAAATTTGTTGTGAAATGTTTTCAACTTGTGTAAAACTGTTTGGATTGCAAAACTTTTCTTTGTGTGAAAGAAAGGATTGGAAAAACCTATGTGCAAATGTTTTGAAAATTGTTTGTCAAAATTATTGTGAAAAATGTATATATAGTGTGAAAAATCTTTGCAAAAATAGCTTTCAAATGCGTGTAAATGATTGCAAAAATTATCGTGTACTATAGTTTGCAAAAAATATTTTCAAACTAGATCTGAGAAATAAAAGCATTATTACAATACTTGTAACTGGTAAATAAAACACATAAAAATCTTTCTGGACAACCTAAATAAACTACTTCATTAAAACCTGTACAAAGCCAGACTTTTTGTAAATAAAGCGGCCCGCCCGTGTAAATAATTATATGTACCTTTTTGTATGTGCCAAGTTTTTATTTGCAAAAAATCCTTTGTGTAAAAAGATTCTTTGATTCTTTCAAATTCTTTGTGAAAAATTGCATCATTCATTGTGCATAACATAAGCATACCATTCATGTTCTTTTTGAGTGAGCTTAATGATTGAATCAGTCCAATAAAGTCTCAAATTGGAGCTTGGTTAGACCTTACTGCACCTAACTGCACTGGAGCCTTTCGGGAACTAGGTTTAAGGTACTTCAGGTCTATGCAGACTTAATTCTTTGAGAAATCAGGGGCTGGGTTCAAGTCACCTCAACTGACTAACTAGAACTTTTCGAGACACACGCATGACTCTTGCCGACCGTGACCTAACTTGGACACTTGCACCTTTCACTTGGCTCAACTCAGCTGGAGTGGTGAGGGGGTTGAATTTGCCAATCTGAGACGCACACGGGTGGAAACATTCATCCTCGTCTAGGGAGGGAAGTGCACCCCAACCTGGTCCAATAGCCATGAGGTCTAAAGACAGGAGATTGTGGGTTGCGATAAAGCTTCAAAAGAGGGATAGTCTACTAGCTCAAGAGGAAAAACTCCTTATGTAAATGCTGCTGTGAATAGTATGTTGAAAAAAAATGATCAGGCCTGTACAAAAATAAAATGCCTGCAAAGTATGTACATATGTTGTAAAGTCAATAAGCAAGCTTGAGTTCTAAAGTCAAATATGTGAGCCTGCAGCTGGATGACTTGACTACACTGGTCTTGCATCCCGGGATTGGTAGATACACTGGCTACCGTCCATTCTTCTCTTCACCCCCTCCTCTTGAGCTGGTTGCCACTTGAACTTAGAAGGGAATACCCTGCTCCTCGAGGAAAGAGTTGTTGGATTGGGGAATCATTAGGTTGTCATTCTGGAGAAGTCAGTTCCTTTATCATTTCAGTTGGGGAGAGCCACTATCACTTACATTGTACAAGTCAGCTTCATAGTTATAAGGGTTTGTGTATGATGTAGACCAGTTTTGACCAGGCTATTGAGGTGGGTTGAACCGAGTTCTGTGACTATCGAAGGCTGTTGTATTTTAGAGCTGGTTCCCGACTAGGTTCCACACACATTTACACCCAAGGTCTGACAGGAGCTCCAAATTCAGATTTTATAAAGACATGCATTGCACTGAAAGCACCCCTATTCACTCTATCCTTCTTTAATTGTCCCTTTTCTTTTCTTTATTCTTTTTGTACTTATTGCATAAGTGTTTGCTAGGGACTAGCAAAGGCAAGTATGGGGGGGTGATGAATCTCCATTTGATCACCTTTATTCTATTATTTTGGCCTCAAAAACCCCAACAAATGCATGTAAATAGCATCAAATTGTGCGTAATAGCATTCATCATTCATTATATTAATTGTACACTAGATAATGTGTTTAATGCCAAAATTATAGAATAAAGAAAAGAAAAGAAAAAGGAATAAAATATTGAAGATATTTTATGACCCAAACTCCGAGACCAAGGCCAGCATGGAATTGGTCGACAAGGAATAAAGTAGGGGGAGATAAGGGCCAGTGTACAATAAATACCTCATTTATTCATGCATGTATTTATGTATTTTTGGCACCTATTTTGTACATAATTATGTATTCATCAAATAAAGAAACTTTGTTCACGGAAGTTGTAGATAATAATGTGAATAAAAATACAAAATTGAGTTTGTGTAAAAATAATACTCAGTGTACATTTTATACACAGAATAAAAAGCCAAAACCTCAACTTCACAGACCCATATCTTGCAAATAAAAACTCTAAATCACCCAAACTCACCTTTAATTGTATATAGCTTTCCAGGAACTATTTAATAAAATTGGTTTTATAATTTTTGGAGCCCATCGGTAGAAATTAGGTTTTTGGCCCTCCTTGTATCTAGGACTGATTAAAATATTCATTTTATGCAATATTTATTATTTCTTTAAATTTATATTTTTAGAATTTTGTAAATAATATATATAATGCATGTACATATTAAAAGTAAAAGAAAACCAAAAATAATTTGTAAAATAAAATAAGTCTATAAAATTCATAGACAAAATACCTATGTTATCCACATATATATATAAAGGACTTTATTATTTTGAGCTTTTATTCTTTTATATTTTTATAATAATGTATACATTATACATAACTCATTAAAAATGTAAATCCAAAATAAAAATCAAGAAAATACATTAAATAAATTAAGTATACAAAATACATAGGTAAAATACCAAGAAGTATACCTACATATACATATACCTATTTAATTAAAAATGAAAATAAACTCATAAAAATTAAATAAAAATACCCCCATACTCACAAAAATAAATTATAAATTTATAAAATAAGCCAATAAAATAATAAAATAAAATAAACAAATAAAAAACTAAAAGAAACAAAATACATGTAAATACATACATACATACATTATTAAATTAAAACTATAATAAAACACTCCAAAAATTCAAGAAAAATCGTAAATAAATACTACATGAAATAATACACATTTTTTTATTTTATAAGAAAAAATTAATAAAATCATTTACTAGGCTAAATAAATCAATTTCTAATAAGGGGTCATATTTTGGCATTTAGCGGCCGGCGTGGACCAATGGGGCGCCGGCCCTTGTTGACCGCCTGGTCAACTGTCCCATCCAAGCTCTGGCGCCTCTGAACTGTCAACTCCCCATATTTCTTCCATTTTTTACGGCCATCCCGTCCACCGTTCGAGCTCGCTTCCTTCACAAGAATTGATATCTGATTATCCATGATGCCCGCCAATAACTTGGATCGACCCGATACTCATTGGATTAAGTAATAATCGCCGGTCAATAAGGCACCATGCCAATGTCTATAAATAAGAAGCTTCGCCCCTTTCGCAAATTTGGCCAATTTTAATCCAACCAAAAGCCTCGATTTCGTCCCTGGAAGGTTCCTCGTGACAGAAAGGGTGTTTCAGCACTTCGAATCGGCCGGAGGAAGGAGGATTTTGTCGCGACGGAGATCCGGCGTCCGCCCTGCTCCCTGGTGGCCCCCAGGTATAAGAGCTGTCCTTTTTATGCTTTTTAGTTAGGTTTAGATGTTAGTTTTTAATTCCAGTTGTTAGTTTAGCCTTTAGTTAATCATAGTAGCTTAAAAACAAAAATTCGAAGTTCGCCGGAGCTCAGCTCCGGCGACTTCTCCACCGTGATCCTGCCTGTGTCCGACCGCCACGTTCATCCCATTTCAAACCCCATCGCATTCTCCATCGACCGCACACATTTGCTCAACCCAGGACCCCTGGTCTTGGCGAATCGGAGCTCCACCTCTGCCGTTCGTCGGAGCTCCTCCGCCTCACTCCATTTCGCTGCAGAGCTTCAAAACCCCGGGTCGAGGAGGTAGCCCTCGCTCCCCCGGTTCTTCCTATGCAGGTCAAATGAGGGAAGAGGCCCATCTGGGCTCGATTCAAGCCAGGAAGAGGTTCCTGGAGGTCGCCATCTTCATCGACCTCGTCCGAGCCATTCAGACCTCCAGGAGCCATGAGAGGACCATCAGACGACGTGGAAGCCTTCCAGCCACGTCCAAAGCACTTCAGATGCGAGGGAGGTGCCCGGAGGAGCCCAAGCTTCTCGATCGAAGCTCGCCGGGGGCGAGCTTCTTCCCTGTTCTTCCAGACACCTCCAACACCGTCGGATCAAGAGGCGAGGCCCAGATTAAAAGACAGCCGTCCGATGACGACACACATTGACCGTCCGATCAGCGAGGAGCACCTAATCCGAGCCCTTCATCGGCGAACCGGTATCCGTCGTCAGATGAGCGACACGTGGATAAGTGACGCGCCCATTACCATCCATCTCCGCGCCTTGGGGGTAAATTTCATACCTAACCCTTCGTCTTTTTGTATTTATAGTTTAATGCTAAAAATAAAAAGTCATGTTGTAAATAAATGGTATAATTTGCAGAACACCCCCTGGAGTTTATGTATTTACATTTTAGTCCCTCCGAGCCTCACGTGCAGTTCCCACGTGAGGCGCGTGAAATTTGCATTTAAACCCCGCCGGGTTTTAGTAATTGTAAAATAGCCATGAAAATAAAAATAGATGTTTATTTCTGTTGGAATTTTTGCATGGAGGCTACTGAGAAATATTTTAATTACAAAAATACCCCTGCCATGCCATATATTTTTGTATGCTTTGTCCATTTATTTTGTGCTTCATATTTCCTTAAAAAATTCTGCAAAAATGGATATAAGCTCCTGTTAGTGTACCCTTGCACGCTATATTTTTAGTTTTTAATTTTGTTGCATTTTTGCATTTATTAAAAATAAAAAACATGCCTTTTAATTACTGTCTAACTTATAAAATTCCAAAAAAAATATTAAAAGACCTCGAAAAATTCTAAAAAAATTCCCTAGTATGTATTTTGTCCTATTTTAGTGTCAGTTCAAAAATCCCTAAAAATCTTAAAAGGAAAACCTTAAAAATTCAAAAATACACAAAAACTTCAAAAAAATATAATAAATCAAAGAAAACTCAGAAAAATATGAACTCAGTTCCTATTTCTTCTATATTTTATTATCTTTATTAAAAAAATAGAGCAGAAAAGTTTTGTGGCTGTTTGCTATTTTTGATTCCTATTTTACTTACAGCCAATACCCTTTTCACTGTTTTCCTCTATTTTAGTTTTTAAAAATACCAAAAACAATTTGAAAATACCCAAAAATCACCAAAAAAAGTAAAAAATTATGAAAATACCAAAAAGACTTTATCTCTGAATTTTTGACTATTTTTAAGTATTTTTATAAATATTATAGCACCCCTTTATATATATATCCCCTATTCTAAAGAAGATAAAAAAATGTAAAAAAAGGTATATATCTATGTATACACATATATATATATGTATATTAATATACAAAATCCTAAAATTAAACAAAAAAGAAAAAAAAAGATTTTTATTATTTATACATATATATATATATAATGTATGTATTATAAACTATATACTCACCCTAGATGGGTATACATATATATTTATATATTTATATTATATAAAAAATATATATATATATATTACCTAATTATATTATTAAAATAAAAAAATAAAAATAAAAAAAATTATAAAATTCAAAAACCCACAAAATAGGCTTCACACATGGATGACTCTGTGATAGATGCACATTGTAGGCTTATGCATTTTTGTATTGCTCTATGTGGTTCGACCTCTATATGCTTGTTCCCTATACATTTTATGGTAGAGTAATAAATATTAATTCACATTTTTGGACTTAATTTCTTCATTCTTTTATTGTGGGTTAATTGCTGATCAACCCATGTTTGGTGAGTGGTCGCCTCAGCGACACTTGATACATATATTATTGTGACCCTCGCTAAATGTGTGGTTATCAGACCCCTCGTCAGATATCAACACTCTAGGTACCCCGAACCGTGAAATGATATTCTTCTTCAAAAATCTACAAACAGTCCTAGCATATGCGGTTCGAGCGGGGATGGCCTCAACCCAATGACTAACATAATCAATGGCCCACTAAATGTACTCAAATCCCTGACTCTTAGGGAATGGACCCATGAAATCTATGTCTATGCGTCAAAAACCTCACAGAAGTGAATGGGCTACATCGGCATCATATCACTATGTCCACAAGTGCCCATCCTCTGACAGTCAGTACACCTCTTCACGAATTCATCAGAATCCTTGAAGAGAGTAAGCCACCATAGGTCGGATTGGAGCACTTTATGTGCCGTTCTCCTCCCATAGTGATGTCCCCCTGCCTCAAGCTTGTGGCAGTAAGTGAGGACGCTATGGTGCTCCTCCTGAGGAATGCATCGACGCCAGACACTATCCCCTCCTTCATGATAAAGGATGGGATCCTTCCAATGGTAGAACTTGGCCTTCGCGAGGAAGGTCTCAAGTCGCTGCCTGGGCCAACCTTGTGGAACTTTCTTGGCAACAAGATAGTTCACAATGTCAGCGTACCACGGGAGCAAGGCGATAGCAAGGATCGCCTCATATGGGAAGGTTTCAGATATGGGATCAGTCTGCTCAGATTCCTCAAGATGCTCTAATCGGGAGAGATGATCCGCCACCACATTCTTGACTCCAGATGTATCTTTAATCTCAATATCAAACTCATGGAGTAGAAGGATCCATCTAGTCAGTATCGCTTTGGCATCTTTCTTTGCCATGAGGTACCTGATGTCGGTATGGTCTGTAAAGATAGTCACCTTCGATCCAATGATGTAAGATCTGAACTTATCCATGGCAAAGACTACGGCTAGCATCTCCTTCTCAGTAACATTATAGTTTCGCTGCGTGACATCCATTGTACGGCCAACGTAGTGAATGGCAAATGGCACTCCATCACTCCTTTGTCCTAGCACGGCTCCTACGGCAAAATCGGAGGCATCCGTCATGATCTCGAATGGAAGAGACCAATTAGGCGACTGAAGGATAGGAGCCTCAACAATTAGACTCTTGACAGTCTCAAATGATGCAAATCACTTATCATCCATAATGAACTCGGTGTCTTTGGTCAGTAAATCAGTCAAGGGTCGGGCAATCCTGCTGAAATCATAATTGAAGCGTCAGTAGAAACCGACCAATCCCAGAAAAGACTGTAACTGTCACAAGTTGGACGGTGGACCGAGTTTCCTAATGATATTTACCTTTGCCGGATCAACCTCCATGCCCCTGTTGGAGATGATATGACCAAGCACCGTCCCTTGAGTCACCATGAGGTTACTCTTCTCCCAAGATAGTACAAGATGGACCTTGATGCATTGCTGAAGGACGCGGTCTAGGCAGTCAAGACAAGCATCAAACCCATCGCCATAGATCGCAAAGTCATCCATGAAGACCTCCAAGCACTCACCTACCATGTCCGAGAAGATGGACAACATGCACCTTTGGAATGTCGCCGGAGCGTTACATAGACCAAAGGACATCCGTCTGAAAGCATATGTCCCAAAGGGACAGGTGAATGTGGTCTTGTCCTGGTCTTTGGGCGTAATGGTCACCTGGTTGTAACCGGAGTACCCATCAAGAAAGCAGTAGCGACTCTTCCCACTTCCCAGCTAGCCTCTCTATAATCCGATCAATAAAAGGCAGTGGGAAATTATCCTTCTTAGTGGCATGGTTCAATCGTCTGTAGTCCACACAGACCCTCGAAGAAGTAGGTTCCCAGGTAGCGATCTCCTCTCCAGACTCACTCACAAATGTAGTGATGCCCATCTTCTTGGGCACCACATGTAATGGACTAACCCACTTGGAACCGGAGATGGGGTAGATAAAATCGACGCTCCACCATTTCGAGATTTCCTTCATGACAACCTCTCGAAGGTTCGGGTTCAGCCGCCACTGGAACTCACGCGAAGGCTTGGCGTCCTCTTCGAGATAGATATGGTGGGAGCACATGGATGAACTTATCCCCTGAAGACTAGCTACACTCCATCCTATCACCTTGTGGTTCCTTTGAAGAACCTCCATCAAACGAGATTCTTGCTCTCCAGTCAAATCTGTTGAGATAATGATTGAGTGCATCTCCTGTACGCCCACAAGGAACCTATACTTCAGCGACTACGGCAAGAGCTTCTGCTCTGGGCAACTGGGAGCTGGCAAATATGGTCTCTGAAAGGTCTGAGTGAAAGCAACCAAATCGACATGGGAGAACTCTCGCTGAATATGACAATCTGGTGAAGATTGCTCTGCTAGTATATCTGTACTCTATATCGGGTCAGTCTCCACCCTAGCTGCTGGCTCTGTAGGAATCAGACATGGAATCAACTCATCAAACTCTGCCTAATCAATATCTGACTGCGAGGGATCTGAATCTGAATCAAGAGAAATATCAACTGCCTCGCTATCCTGAACGCGGTCTACAACCTCGAATGTGTCCTCTGCCAAGAGTATGCTCTCCAAGCTCTCCTCTAATGGAATCTGTGAATCTGTGTCATCGGACTGTGAGAGGATGGCTCGTGAAACATGATCTGACCAAGTGGTTTCATCATCTGTGATCACAAAGGCGCACTCCTGGTGGACGTCTCGCTCTGCCTCTGTCATCTACTCTGAATCACTGATCCGCTCTGAGGAGGATGAATCTTGCTCTCTAGTCTCATCGATCGTCTCTATTTGTATACTCCCGCCCTCGATGCGAAAGTATACCTTCCCATTGTCATGATCGGACACTGCCTTGGCTGTGGCCAAGAATGGGCGTCCTAGAATGATGGGGGTATCAGTCACATACTCATGGATCTCCATGTCCAGCACAACGAAGTCCACAGGGAATTTCATGGCCTGAATTGTGATGACTACGCCCTTCAGCAACCCCTTCGGCCTCTTGACAGATCGATCAGCAATCTGAAGGACCGTCCTGCTTTGTCGAAGAGGCCCAAACTCAAATCGATCGAGTAAGACTGCCATAAGTAGGTTGATGGAAGAGCCGTTGTCTAATAGAGTCTGATTGAACCTCTGCTCATGTATATGACATCTGACATAGGGAGCTCCTGCATCTGGCCTCTTGGCTGGCAGATGGCTCTTGATGGCGAAGCAGGTGGCACGAGTGAGCATATGGATCTCTGAATGATGGTTCCTCCTCTTCCTGCGAATAGTGGTCTTCTCTCTAAGGTTCCTCTGGAAGAGATGGATGTGCTCAAGGGCCTCCTATAGAGTCAGTTGTATCTGAAATCTGTCTATCATCTGTTGGTTAAACTCTAGCTGTTGGGATTTTTTTGGATTTTCTTTTTTTTATTCCCCTTAGCCAAGCAGAGTGCTTGAGGGAAGGGGATGGTTGGACCCTCCTCATATGGAGGGCTAGGATCAGGTCCCTACTGCTGTGGTGAAACAGGATCCATACAAACGTCTTCAGGCATCGCAGATGGACTCACAAATAAAGAACCCTTTCCTTTATTAATTTTTCTAGAATAGTCCTGAGATACAGTAGCAGAAGGAAATGCAACAGGAATAGAATGGGTGGCCTTAGTACCACCCGCGACATATGGACTTGCAGCATCAGCACCGTACTCTGGCTCAACATCATCATCTCTGCTGGCATCAGCACCACCTCCCGCATCTGGTGAAGTGACTGCCTCAGTACCGTCAGCTAGATCTACATCCTTGGTGGTGCCAGCACCACCGTCATCAACATCATCATGAGCGGCATCAACACCGCTCTCCTCCTCATCTGGCGCTCCTGAGTCATCATGGTGTCGTCGCTCAGACGAGGTACCGCCGGCTGGCATCCTACCGCTCCTAAGTGTAACAAAGTCAGCATCAAAAGTATATGCAGTAATATCATCAAGTGAATCACCAGGAGTGGTAACCTCTATAAACTCTACCTATTCAGACTTCCTCTTCAGGTTGTTCGGGTTCAGCTCGATCTAAGAAGGTATGATGGCCTTGCCCCTCTCTCTTGTTGGAACTCGTCCATCTCCCACCTGAATGTAGCATGCTGCTCGGAGATAAGGCATGCTAAATCATCAAGTATTGTGTTCTCATAGGCGGGCCCATGAGAACCGGACGGGTGACCTCTCTAGAAGTGAGGCTGCTGCTGAGAAGGATGAGGGGGAAACTGGTGAGAGAACTATTGAGGTTGCTGTTGCTGCCTCCGTGGCTGTCCCTACTGATAGATACGAGCACCCTGCTGGTAGTGTGGATATGGCTGTGGCTGTGACTGTGGGAACTGGGGCTGCTGCTGCTGGTTGTACTAGCCACCTTGAACTGGAGGCTCCTGTTGGGATGAGACACCTCCGGTCGACCATCGGAATCCGGGATGATCCCGTCGGATCCCGGGCTGAGGTCGGTCGTACCAAATCCCATTGACTTCCATCAACGGCTCCTGCTCGTAAGTGGGTGGGGGAAGAACTGCCAGGGCTGATCCGGCTGGTAGACCACCATCTGACTGTCCGGAGATGGTGGTAGCTGGACATGCTGCTGCTGTTGGAACGGCTCCGCCTGGATGTGGTTCACCTGTCGGTAATGGGCGGAGGGCTGGGTCGAGCTGCTGCTGCTGGGGTCAGCCCATGACCTAAGACGGGGCTGAGAAGCCGTCTGTGCCTCCTGGAGATACATGATCTGGGTCTTCATGTCACTCAGCGTCTGTGCCATCTGATCTATCTGAGACATGCCCGGCACTGCTTCTTCTCTATGATCTCTATGCGGTTCAGCTTCTCGCTGATGATACCCATATCAGCGACCGACGACTCTGCCTGTGCTGCGGCTACTGAAGATGTGGAAGGACATGCATCGACCCGTGCTATCCTCTGATAGGACACGACCTGTGGTGTGGGCTTCCCCTGTGTATAAGCGGGTCTGTGACATAACTTTTTAGTTCTCTACCATCTCCTCGTAGATGGCCCAGACCTGATGCTCATCATTAACGAAATAGGTACCCACACAGGATGCGTTCACTAGCCCCTGCACCTCCGGTGTTAGCCCGCAGAAGAAGCTCTGAATAAGGTTGGGCTTGGTTATGTCTTGATGAGGACACCGGTCAATGAGCTCTCTGAATCTGTCCCATGCCTCATGAAATTGCTCATTGGGAAGCATTGTTGATGAGGGCTCTTGCTGCATTCGTCCGGCCGAGTGGATAGTACTTATTCAAGTACTCGGTCTGGAGCTGTTCCTAAGATGTAACGTATCTACCCAGGTGCTTCAACCAATATGCTTCTCTGTCTACGAGGGAGAATGGAAATGCCATCATCCTGATGGTATCCTCGTCCACGAGGCGATCGTGGACCGTGCTGCAGATCATCTCGAATTCTTGGAGATGGAGGTACAACTCCTCTGTGGCAAGCTCGTAGAATCGGGGTAGTAGCTGGATGGTCTGAGGCGGGAGCTTGAAGTCTCCCAGAATAGCTGGCAGTTGAATCCATCTGTGGGTCAGAGTTACACCAGGGTTGTGCAACTCTCTCATCGGATGTGCGGGTGCTGCTAGCTGTGCGGGATCCTCATGCTCTCCTCCCTCAGGAATGTCTCCTCCTCCACTGGCTCTACACTAATCTCTGTATACTCGCATATGCTCCATCTCTCGGTGCATGTCAGCCATGAAAGACCCCTGGTCTCTAATCTGACGCTGCATGGTCTCCAGGAAGGCTAACATGGTGTTGTTGATGGCTCCCTGATCAAGTACATATGTGTGGGTCCCACCAGGTCCATCAGTATGCTCCTCGCTGCTGGCCATGGTCTCTGCAAAGGTAAAAGACCCAAACTCAAGTGCCATCAAATGATCAAACATCTGCTGTTGTCTCT
Organism: Ottelia alismoides; assembly: GCA_037367405.1. Lineage (NCBI taxonomy): Eukaryota > Viridiplantae > Streptophyta > Magnoliopsida > Alismatales > Hydrocharitaceae > Ottelia > Ottelia alismoides. The sequence continues at coordinate 420,705 of JAZKJV010001863.1, read as the reverse complement.
GCTGGGGCACCTCAGGACTGGTAGAAGGGTGGTCGAGGGGGAACATGGCGGAGTCAAACTCGGGTTCGGAGAGCGGGTCTGGGCTCTTGTGAACCAACCTAGATGAGTGGATCAGAGTGCTCGAGAACGGTGCAACCAGAGGCTTCCTAAGGGACCTTCGACCCATCATCGTGATGTGGCGAGTGAAGGCGGATGAGATCTGGAAAACACACAAGATTTGGCAAATAAAACCCCCAATTCACCTACTCATGCAGAGCTGATGACCTAAAGGTTCGGTCTTTTATCTTGTCGATTTTATTAGGTGGTCAATCAGTCTATTAGAGCGATTAAGTGAGCTGTTGGGAATCCAACGCTCCCTGGAGACTGTCCTGATTCCAAGGCTAGATCTTTCCCATCCAGTACAAGTCGCAGACCGTTTACCAGCAACTCGATCGACTCGCTCTGTAAAGGATATCGTGACCCGCTTTACCAAAAACCGGAGCGATCCTCACTGGAGAACGACTAACCCGAAACCAGTAGTCTGAAGAGAGGTCGGATATGGCTCTAGCCTAGTGTGCGGGTCACTCTCTCACTCATTCAAACCAGACAATGTGGGGATTGCTCTCTGATGAATCCACGTTTCATCATCTTTATTCTATCATTTTGGCCTCAAAAACCCTAGCAAATGCGTGTAAATACTCTTAATTCCCGCATCTTAGCATTCATGCATGTGCATGTAAATAGTGTATAAAATACTGTAATTAAAGCCAAAATTATAGAATAAATAAAAGAAAAGAAAAAGAATACAATATTGCAAATATTTTATGACCCGAAACCCTGAGACCTAGGCATCTCGATGAATAGGTCGACAAGGAATAAAGTAGGTGGAGATAAGGGTCAAAAACAATAAAGATTCTATTCATTCTTTACTCATTTTGGGACCTATTTTTGGTTCCACTTTTTATACTTCAAATAAAGAAACTTTGTACATGAAAGTTGTATATAATTAAATAAAGATAAATACAAAATTGATTTCACTTAAAAATAATGCACAGATAAAAAGTTCTGGTCTGAATAAAATCCCAAAATCCCAACTCCCAGACCTGTATCTCCCAAATAAAAACTCCAAATGCATCAAACTCACCTTTAATTGTATATAATTTAAAATAAGCTATTTAATGGCAGTGGTTTTGCATTTGGCGGAGCTACGGTTTGAAAGTTGAGTTTTGGACCCCTATTGTATATTTGTACAGATTAAAATATTCATTTTATTATTTATTCATTATTTTCACAATTTTATATTTTTATAATTTTGTAAATATTACTTATAATATATTTATATATTAAAATCAGAATAAAAACATAAAAAAATATAAAATAAAATACCTGTATATATAAAATACATAGGTATAATACCTATACTTATACCTGTACAATCAATACTCATATTTTATAAAGTGTATAAAATACTTCAGAAAAATAAAATAAAAATATTCTTAAGTGTATAAAAATACTTTATAAATTTATAAAATAATAAACAAAAATAAATAAATTAAAAACACAAAATAAAAATAAATTAATAAAATATATAGATGTACATACCTATATAGCCTAAAATAGCAACTCGTATTTTTATACATCATAAAAATAATTAAAAATCATAATAAAATACCTTATAAAATAATAAACATTTTTTATTTAATAATAAAAAATTAGTTAACTCTTTTTCTATTTTTAATCGATTTTACAAAATATTTTCCAGGGGGTTTTCCTGGTTAGTCCACGTGGACCAATCAGGTGCCAGCCCCAAGTTGACCGCGGTCAACTGGTCGTCCTTCCCCCCTGCCAGTGTCAGACCTTGTTGCGCCCCCTATTTCTCGATTTTTTTGAGGTCAACACATGCATCTATTCATGTCAAGCCCTGAAGGACTTTTGTTCCTCGATGAACCCTCTTTCACGCCCTAGGCTCTCGTAGGGCCGAGGAGCGGCGATTCGAGCCATCGTCCTCGATCTTTGGAGCACCAGAACTACAGAGTCAAACCCCATATAGTGCACCCCCGACTTCCATTTGAATTTTGAACCCCTCAATCCCAAGCTAAGCTCCCCTTTCAGTGCCTAAACGATCAAGGGAGGTGACAGCTCCCTTTGGTGTGTCTCAGGCGGGTCGAGCGAATCCCGAGGAGACTCCAATCACCTCTGCCATCCTCACCGGCGTTGAGGTATATCCCTCTGGCTCCGGCCATCGAGACAGTTCTTTCTCCTTCTATTTTTCTTGCGTATTCTTCTCCGTAGCCTTAGGAATACCCCCCCCAAAAAAACCATTCGATTTCGTCATTCGATTCGCCCTTCACATGACCCTCGCCGGAGTGCACCTCCGACCACCCTTCGTTGCGCCGCTTCTTGCCGCCATTCCACCTCCGCGGGTTCCAGGCACTTTGCCCTGGACCCTCTCACCATTTCTTGCAGGTCAACGAGCGTAGAAGACTGCCTGGGGGTCATTTTAACCTTCGTCAGAGACTCACGAAGCTCCACCAGCTCCGCCCGTGTCTCCAGCGAACCTCGGCCGTCACCGAGGTATTTTGGACCCGCCAGCACCTCGAGGAAGACCGCAGGAGTTGCCCGGCCCATTATGAGCCTTCCAGATCGCCGAAGCATAGAGATCAAGCTCGGGGAAGTTCGCCTCGCCGGTGTTCTTCCCCGTTCTTCCTCCGCGCCTCCCCACCGTCGGATCGGGTCGTAGCTCCAGGCGCACGTTGACCATCGGATCATCAACGCTCTCCACTGTTAGATCTCGATCTAAGATCTAATCTCAGACGTCGGCTGCGAAGCGTCATCCGCCGTCCATCGTCTACCACGTGTTCAAGTGAATCATCCCCGGTCGTTGGATCGCGCGCATAAGGGGTATTTTGCATCTGAGCCCCGCGCCATTTTTGTATTTTTATTCAGTCCTTAAACTTTTATCTGCAGTTTAAATATTTTATAATATTTGCATCTAGGCTCCTGAACTTTGGTTATTTACAATCAGGTCCAGTCTACGTCACCTTACGTGATCTGTGCACGTGGGGTGGAGGTGATTTTGCACTGGACCCCCCGCGACTTTGTTTATTTAGCTTTAGTCCATAAACGTTTCCATCACGTGTAATATTTTTGGGTAAATTGCATATCAGCCCCTGGGAATTTTGTATTTTGCACTTAGGTCCTTCCCAGGCGCGTGCTAGTCACACGATGGGGCGGGTATTTTGCAGATGTGCCCCTGCGGCTTTGAGTATTAGTATTTGGTCCTGGAAAGTCATTTATTAGTTATATATTTTGCGTGAAAATTGCACGTTGGTCCTTGTATTTCCTGCTATTTGCACTTATGCCCCTGTCAGCCGTGTGATTTTTATTAGTTGTTTGTAATTATTTCGTGCATCATCTTAACTCGAAAAATTACCAAAAAAATACCATTGGATCTTGTTTGCTTGCTTATTCACGCTATATTTTTTTCAGTTGTTTTGCATTTTAATATTTATTAAAAATCAAAAACATGCATTTTTGCTACTATTTGTATTAGAAAATACCAAAAAAAATATCAAATCTTTTTGAAAAATCTAAAAAATTACCTTAGGTCTATTTTAGTGTCTTTTAGCTTCTATCCAAAAATCACTAAAATTTCAAATCAAAAACCTTAAAAATTAGAAAACCCCTAAAAACTTCATAAAAATCTAAAAAATCCTAGAAAAATCCTAAAAATGCAAACTCAGTTATGTAGTTTCCTTATTTTATTGCTTTTATTTTAAAATTAATTTGAGGAATTTTGGATACTGTTTGTTATTTGTAATCCTCATTTTAATTTCGGCCAGTAGTTAATTCAATGTTTTCTTGTATTTTGACTTTTAAAAATATCAAAAATATTCAGAAAAATTCCCAAAAATCACAAAAACATTATAAAATCATAAAAAGACTAAAAGGATTTGATTCCCTGATTTTTGAGCATTTTTCCTAATTTTTATAAATATGTTATCCCCCCTTGTCTTATATTATATATACATTCTATTATTGAAAAAGAAAATAGAAAATGTAAAAATTATAAAAAGAAAATATAAAATCAGAAAATTAAAAATCAAAATACAAAAATACAAAATTAAAATTAAATAAAAAATTAAAACCCACAAAAAAATTTGCATACTTGTAGACACTTGATCACATCACACTTTTGGCATTTTGCTTGATCTATCCTGCTTGCTCCCTGAGTTCGACACTCTACATACTTGTACTATACACATTTCTTGTAGAGTTAAAATAAATTTGACTCCACATTATTTCTCATTGCTTGATTTATTATATTGTGGGTTCATTGTTGACTTTGATCGGGATTCATTGAGGGTCGCCACAGCGACTGTTGTCTCTGCCTTGTGTGAGACACATTTAGATCCCGTGAGTTTCGGTCAAATCACTCTTCCAAGATAAATTTTTAAATCAGGTGTCTTTTAGGGTCGTGTGTTCATCAGTCCCAATTTTATAGTTTTTCTTTTTTAGGTATTTTTCAAGCAAATAACGCCTAACGAATTTTACAATTCTCCTGATTATTTAAGTCCAAAAACAGGTGGGAGAAGTCGAAAAAGCTGATGCGCAGTCAAACACTATGATGCATGTAGAGTAAGAAATACGTACCTGACTCCAGCTCTCTACATGCAGGGTGATCCGTGCATAAAATAAAGACTGAATTAAAACTACCTATATGATGCAAGAAGAATTCGGCCTTAGACATAAAATTTCTACTCGACAAGAACTATAGCTAACGGGTCAACAGGAGGAGTCAGGGTCCGGTCTCTGATGCCGATCGGTGTCCACCACAACGGATCCTGCCAGCATTGTACATGGCCTCTAGCGGCACATGACCCCTCAGGTGACCGAGATAACTTTTTCTTTTATGATTTATTTAATAAGGTCCACTTATCGATCTATAGGTACATGCAATCAATTAGAACTGGGGCCTTAATTAATTACGTCACAGTCAAGCAAAAACCCTAAGTCTAAGGGCTAAAAACTTCGAGAATCAAAAATAAAAGAAAATACGATAAAAAAACAAAACCGACATAAAATCCGCGGTAAGGTCCCCCGAGCACACCGGTGCTCAGCGAAATAGACCCCGAGATAAAGCCAAGTCCAAGTCCAGGTCTTGTATTATTACAATAATAATGGCAATGGAAATAAAAACTACACTAAGACTAAACTCCTCCTCAGGTCCTCGTGCTCCTCCTCTCATACGCTCTCCTACGGCTCAATGCAGAAACGAGCCGCCTCCGCTTCGCTCGGGTGCCTTGACGCTCCAAAGATAGCCGCCCTCGCTCGCCGGGCCCTCGCAAGAAAGAGAAACAAAAACCAAGGTCAAATCCCAATTATAAAAACAAAATAAAATAAATAAAAATAAATGAAATCAAAAACACAGAAAAAGAAATAAAATAAACAAAAACAAAAGTAAAAGAAAACATATAAAGAAAAATAAAAAAGAAAAAGAAAATCAAACAAAACGAAAATGAAAAACCGACTACTAAGCTGTGCTCCCCGACAACGATGCCATTCTGATGAACCACGAAACACAACTCGGGTTAAGGAATATATAGGGTCATTACGACCCGAATCGCAAGGAGCAATCAATCAAGAAAAATTAAGCCCACCAACTGAAGAAATAAAGCAATCAAAATGAAGCAAGCGGTCCTGCTATTTAATTTTACCTGGTATAGCTACTAGGGTCGATCACAAGGAGCACGGGATGATAAGTCTAAGAAGTAGTCGGGCAACCAAGAAAAAAAGAAAAATGGTGGTTTAAACTTTTTCAATTTTTTTATGATTTTATAAACAATTTTCTAATGAGAAAAGAATAAAGGAAAATAAAAAAGCAACACTTATACAACTATTTAAGGGGTCTAAAAATACTCAAAAATTCAAAACAAAAATGTTTTTATGTTTTTAAAAGATCAAAGTATTTTTGTGAATTTTATGAGTTTTTTTTATTTTTAATTAACTTTCTAAAAATAAAAGAAGTAAGAAAACTGCAATCAATGCCCAACCTGGATATAAAGGTAGATTAAAATTATTTAAAATGCTTATAAATTCCTAGCAGTAATTTTATGTGAAACTACAAAATAAAATCTACCTACAGAAAAAGAAAACACATTTTTTTTATTTTTTATACCTTTTTAATGATTTTTATAAAGTTTTTTTTTCTTTTTCAATTTTATGGGTTTTATTAATAGGAATGAAATGGAAATTGCACAACAATTAAAACAACACAAAACAAGTAATCAGGATTTTTTTTAGAATTTTTCAAAGACTTTTAATATTTTTATATGATTTTTCAAAACAAAAAGAAGCACTTTCTAAGGTTTTTGAATTCTTAAAAATACCAAACGAAATCAAAACAAAACCCAAAAATCATCAAAATTCCTACACAGTAGAAGGAGCTACGTGTCAAAATCTCAGGATTTTGGAGCAATTTTGCTATTTATTTAATCAAAACAAGACTCACAACTCATAGGGACCAAAATGCAAATAACTTAAGTTCTGGGACCAAACAATAACACGCAATAAAACTCTAGGGTCTAATATGCAATTTCTCCATCAAAATCCGCACATGTCGTAAACCAACACTCACATGGGTATATTTGTAATTATGAAAAGTAACTACTCAACCAGTAATAGAAGATAAGTCCAGGGTAAATAATGCAAATAACCCAAAAAGACAAGTGACGAAGCACGTGGTTCCACACATGCATGACTAAAATGTAAATACGAGAAACTACAAGGACTGGAATGCAAAAGGTTCAACTGTGATTTTATTTTACAGACTAAAATATAAACTGAAAGAAACACATGATAAAATGAGCAATATACCCATGGAGGCACGTGAGCGGTGCGTTGGGTGACAGGTGTCATCCGCTGATTGGGCGTGAACGGGCGGATCTGGACCTGTCAGGTGTCATATCTAACAACTGTCAGATGGTTGGTGATGTGGCTGGTACGGAACCGTTAAATCTGACATCTAACTGTCTGATACCTCCAGTGGATGGACGGTTGAGATGAAGTCTGGGAGGTGGACTCGATCCAACGACGGAGAGTGATTCTGGAAGAACTGTGTCTAGGCGAGCTTCGCCGGAGTACCGAAGACGATCTGTCACTTCGATGAAGGATCAGAAGATGCCAATTGAATCGTGGAGCTCCTCTGCGTTAGATGAGCGGGCCCGATGGAGCAGTTGACGATCGGATCATCATGACGACAACGGGGACCTGGGACTACTCCAATGAGCCTCAGTCAGATGGAATCGGATGTCCTCAAAGCGCTCTTTCACCTGCAAGGGAAAGCTCTGACTCGGAGCTACACTCCGATCGGGGTTATTGGCACTGGAACACAAAGAATCGACGGGGGATGGACGTGGGTCTCCGATGAAAATGGTAGAGGAGATCGATCTCCTAATCTCGATGCGAAGATCGAAAGTCAGGGTGATCAGGCTGCGGGAGAGGATGGAGGACGAGTGGGGGTGTCGATCTGAGCGGATGCATGAGTAACGGAGCTCCAACCAGCTGGTCGGAGCTGGCGGAGTTGCAACGGAGTACAAATGAAAGATTGAGCAAACTACGGAGCTAGGAACAATTTGAAGGCTACATGAAGGTCTGAGTGTGATCCCAAGCTCCATAGAAGGTGGACGGCGGGGTTGTTGCCTCGACCACGCTGCGGCTAGCGAAGGAGGCTCCTCGCGGCAGTTCTCCGGCCACGACGCGTGAGCTGCGGCTGCACAGCACCAATCCGAGCACCAAAGATGGCCTTCGACTGCTGTCACCAAGACGAAGGTGTCTAGGGTACTAGAAAGGGGTGCGGCGCGAGCTAGGGCACTGTGGAGGCGGAGAGAAGGTTTTATAGGGTCGATGGGGGTCTGGAAAGATTGAAGAGAAATGTGAGACCCGAGAAGGAATTAGATCAGGCGAGGGACCCGTGAGAATGTAGGAAGTACGGGGATTCTCGGGTCCGAATCTCAAGGCGAGAGGTGAGCGGAGTCAGGCTGGGAAATGTCGAGAAGGAGCTCCGGCAACAAGGATCCGAATTGGACCCGAGTAGGAGGCACCGTTGACCCGTGGTCAACATTTTAGCCGACCAATCAGAAAATAGCATGTACAAAATACTTTATAAATTCAATTAAAAATAGCAAATGATTTTAAATTAAAAAAGTGTACAAAATGAAAAATATTTGTTATTTTTCAAACTATTTTTTGTGATTTTTATTTGTTTTTATAAAAAAGATAAATTATGGTGTATACAGTATAATGTGATATATACAGGTATAAAATACCTATGAATTTGGTACAATTATTTTTATTTTATTATTTTTACATAAATACCCCATTTTTATATTTTATTCATTTACAACATAATATTTGGAGTAAATTTTTTTTGTTTTATTTTTATTATTTATTTACAAGTATAAAATAAATAAGAAAAGATACACGTTGATTTCGGAAACATATGATTTTAGGAAAAGTCCTGCCTTTCGACGTGCTTTGCCCTTTTTCGAAAGGAGTATGTAGATAGAACTTCCCAATCCCTCAGGGCTGGCTGGTTCTTAGGCCTGGAAAGCGGGAGGAAGAAGAACCCTAGGGTCACATGTATTATATACAAGGTGAGAGAGAGAAAGATTTTTATTCTAGTTTTATTTTTCTATTTTTTATGTTTAGAAATATATGCAAGGAAATAAAAATACATTTTTATGCTTATTTTTGTAAAAATAAATTATATACATAAATAGTATACATGTACAAGGTAGAGTGGCCCTATCTCTCTCTACTTGTTTTATTTGGCGATCAGGCCAATGCTTGGCCCTCTCTTGGATTTGGGTCTCTCAATATTTATTCTAAATATTTCTTTCTTTTTCTTTTATTCTTTATTCTTATATTTTTGCACAAATACATGCTAATGCATGCTTATTGCTAAATTATTGTATTTACAACTATTTACATGATGCTTTGCCAAGATAATTAGCTAAAATAAAAGAATAAAGAGTGGTGAATGAGGATTCATCAATAGACCATGCAGGAGACATCTTGGGGCTTCGGGAGAGGCTTGGTTGGATCGAGGCTCTAAGGGTTGGAATGCAGTGTGGGTCCAATGTGAACTGTGAGATCAGAATGATCTGACGGTGCATGTACTTCGACTGTTGCTCTTCTCCTTCGTGTCCGGAGGCTTCTGGATGGTGCTCCAACAAGGGTGCTCTTCCTCCTCCTTGCCCTTGCGAGATCGGTGAAAGTCGATGAAGAAAGTTGAATGCCTAGCAGAGTAGGGGGTGGTCTGAGGAACCTGCTAGAGTGGTTGGATCAGTGGGTTGATGTATCTTTGTCGGAGATAGAGTAGTTGATCGGAGGTTTACCATAATTCCAATCAAATCAAGAATGGTGCATTCACTTATTAGGGTGATGACCGAAGCAACTAGGGTGTTTCCGAGGTGAACTGGAGTGAACAGAGGGTCAGAACGGGTGGCTGGTGAAGCCTTAAATGGTTTTCTCTCTGTGCAAGGAGAGAAAATGATTGAGGTTGAGGGGCTTGCGAAGAAGATAAGGTTGAAGTCGGGTTGATGCATGAAGGTCTTGGATGAACTGTGGAGGTGTGTGCATGCTCAGATGATCGAGATGGAGTGCATTCTATTGTGGAAAAATATGAGAAATCAAAGAAAAAATGACATGGATATCTACCTAGAAGATGAAAAGAACAGAGGGTCGACAAATGCTTGGGTTGGAGTGGTTGAACGTGTCTGATCGTCGCTTTACCAACTCAGCGAAGGTTGGAAGTTCGAACAACACTCCCAACGGGGTTGCAACAAGGCGAAGCCACCTTGGATCTCGTCAGAGTTAAGCTCCTTTCTTCGCTTGATCTTCAACTATCTTTATCACAGATGGTTGGAAGATGGCTCGAGAGTAACTCGCATGATGGCAGATAGTATGAACTGGAAGCTGAGCGAAGGTTTTTATGTGGACCGATACAGTTGGAGGTGGTCATTTCAACCATCGACATCTATCTAACATGAGGGAGACGATGACCATGGAGGCTACAGTGTAGATGTTTGTTGAAAGGCGATCATAGTGATACTTGAAGCATAGGGAGGTGATATGTGTATTGGAGGGCAAAATAGGGTGAAGTTTTACCGACAAAAGGTTGTGACTGTTGGAAGAGCAACCATCGAAGGACGACGGCGCTCGACCTCCTGACATGGTGATCAAAAAACAAAGAATAGGGTGCGAGTGGAACTATGTTAGCCGCTTGATCAACTGATCAAGCGGTAGAGGATGAGATGGACCTGATGGCACCCAAGCCGTCTGATCAAATGATCAGGCAGCCTAGGAAAATGGCGTTGGGGTGAAAGAAAGATACAACCACGTGGAGGGTCCTGATTGGGCCACATGGCCCAATAAAAAACAGGGACAATGTATAAAGACCTATAAAATGGAAATAAACAGTAAATGATCTCAAATTTAAAATTGTTCAACATGAAAGTTGTGTGTCATTTCAAGATCTACAACTTTCATGAGAACTCAAAGTCAAAATACATCATATATACACATTAAATATTTTTGTAAGTATTTTTAAAGAATAAAAATTCTTCTTTTGCTTATTTTATATATTTTTTGTATTTTCATTTAATGAATAATATACAATATATTATATTATTATGAAACTAATTTTTAGTTGGTTTTAAATAATAAGAATAACATATAATAAAGGAAACCATAAATACATATATTATGTAATTATTTATATACAATAATTAACCTTGATTATTTACAAGATGTTAAATGTTAATTTCAATTAATTAATTGTTATGTTAATTGATTAATTTTAGATAGAGGAATAAATTAAAAAATAATGATGATGAATATGAGATTCGTCACAAGTGCTTAGGGGCATAAGCTTCTGTTTATATAGAAAATATACATAAAATACAGTTAAACATATTATATATATATACACATAAATTTAGATATTCCTTAATATATTCACCATATTTGTTATAAACACGAGAGTATATAATATTCGTTGCTTGATTTACTTTGAATCCTAACTAGTATTGCCATCCACATACAATGCAAAGCTTATTATGATCTCCATTGCATGGTGATTAACATACATACATACATACATACATACATACATACATACATACATACATACATAGGGTTGATCATGTGAGAGCATGAGAGCAGTGAATCTGGACCACTAGATTATGTGCTTCTCTCTCCTCTAACAATCAATGAGGAGAGAGATGACCGAATCTTGTGGTCCAAAAATATTGCTCTCATGCTCTCACAGATTTTGGCTATCACGTGATCAACCCTCTCTCTATATATTTGCTTTGAATCCTAACTATCTGATTCTTTAAACCCAGTTGAAGAACCATTGTATACATCACACTGTTACACCATACCCTACCAACATGGGACGCCCGAAACGAGTTTTTTATATGGTGAAACCGATCGTCGTCGCCCAAGTACATACATATATGAGTTTATAACAAATTAAGTTGTTAATAGTTAATGTTATACTTAATATATCACGTTTACTAATGTATAAAATATATAAAAAATAGATATTTAGCTTAAATACATAGGAAAATCAAGCTCACATGGATAATGGCATTAATATACGTAGATATCAGTGAGATATTGTCGATATCTGAGAAAATTTGTACATAAAACCATTAATTTCGACCGATATTGCTTAATATGTCAAAATATCATTGATATTTTAACCCATCTCAATCGAAATCGGTGAAACCGGTGGAGAGGGGAGTATTGATATTCCCAGACTGTCAAAGTCGGAATTTCAGTGAAATTTTGTAAAACTTAAAACCCTGGTTCTCTCTCACTTTCTCTCTCTCCTCATTCTCTCTTCTCATCCCTCTTCTCTCTCTAGGTCCATCAAGGATGCATCAACGTTTTTCAAGATGAAATTTTATAACATTAATTTTGTATGTATTATTTTATTGATGTATGTCCTTACTCTATTTTTTATCAGTAGACTAAACCCATAATACCATTTAACTATTGTATTAAGTTTTATAATTTGATCAGTTGATTCTTGTAAATATTATATTAGGCTTCATTTAACTACTTTTACAAATATTCTTTTGTCAAGTACACTATCTTTAATTTGAGTTCTTATGTTATTTTATGTGATATTCATCTTCAGTTGATATTATATATGAGGAAATGAGTATGTTCCATGGGAGCATGTAACTTATATGCTCCCACTCTTTTTCTCCGTATTTTTTTATTTTTTGAAATGAAACTTAGGAGGATTTAGATCACTATATACCATCACAACATCTTTAAAAAATCAACTTAATTCAAGACCTCTATGTCATCCATCAAGATTGCCCATTTTTAACGATCTCAGAATTTCTATAATTGACCTCATTTAGATGGACATGTTATGAATGCTTGTCTTACACGAAATTTGAAACACATATTCCACTTATTATTCTAAGCGAATCTCGTCAAGGGTTCAGTTCTAAAAATAAAAAAAGATGGAAAAAAGATGTGATCATCCTCTTATTTGCTCCCCAGAAGCATACTCATTTAACACACACACACACACACATGTATGTATATATAGGATATCCTTCCAACGAGACATGGTCCTCCATCCCTAAGGAAGACCAACGATCCCATGCATCTATATTTATCCGTCAGTTGTTATTAAAGGATTATTATAGTTATTATTTAATTAACCAAAAACACATTTTGGTCAATGTTCATTATCTAATATAGTATATAATAACCTAATTTATCTCATCATTAATTTCTCTCCTAATCTTTACATTCATTTCAAAATCCCACACGCCTACCTAAAATATCTCCTCTGTCTCTGCCATCTCCATCTGTCATCTGCCATCTCCATCTGTCATCGCTCATATCTGTCTCCGCCTTCATCGGGTGTTGCTCGTCTCCGTCTCTGCTGTTGCTCGTCTCCATCATCCTCGATATGTGATTGTCACAGTCCTTACGTACGATGTCAATGATACTGCAAATGAGAATGGATGCAATAGTTTCTATATTATAGTATTTCTCCTACTATTATATATTTTAAATATTTGTATAATGTGCATAAATCAGTTTGCTGATTATTAAAGATCTCAAGAGAAATTGGATCATAGGCCCAACTCTCTCATCTCGTTGGTTTCTTTAGTTAGAGTGGTAGGGCATTACACCATCCATCACCATGTGGTGGAGATCCATCTCGTGCACGATATGTCGATCAACCCCGCCCCTTAATTTGAAGATTCATATACAATTTACCATTCATTCATGTCTTTTTTATTTTCAAAATTTCCCGATGATATTTTTTCTTATGGTGTCTAGTATTTTCAATATTTTTTTTCACAATTTTTAAAGTAATTTACTATTTTAAAAAGTAAAAAAAGGTTAGCTTGATGTTTATTTTTTTTGTAAATGGTACTAGATATAAACAGTAGAAAAATCATAAAATAATTTGTAGATATACACATCTTGTTGAAATATGTACAACAACAACAAAGCCTTTTCCCACAATTATGTAGGGTCGGCTACATGGATTTTTCGCCTCCATTCAGATCTACCTTGAGTCAATCCCGAGCTTATATCCACAAAACAAAGATCCCTTCGTATGGTCTCTTTCCAACACTTCTTGGGTCATCCCCACCATCTCTTAGCCGGCTCAATATCCTAACACTCGTATCTCCTAACTGGTGCATCAACTGATCTTCTTTGCAAATGACCAAACCATCTTAAGCGGTTTTCTCGCATCTTATCCTCGATCGGAGCAACACTCGCATCTTGTTGAAATATGTAATTTGGTAATTCATATCCAATTCTAAAAGGATTTTTTTGGTTTGTAGATTTTAGCGTATAATAACTACAACAAGTATTTTTTAAAAAGTAGCTATGTAGTGATCTGTTTTTCTTATTTTCATAAATTGATACGTAAGTTTTATTTGCAATACCCTGCATTACACAGATCATTGCCATAGATCATTGCCATGTTTTTATTTATGATTTCTGCTACTTTTAAATCATTGAAGAATTTTAACAAGATTGAATTGTGTTGCATCCATCTGAATGGATTTATTTGTACTCGACTAGGAAATTGTTTAAAAAATTACAAAAAAAGAAAAATAAAATAACTAGGGTGAGCTAATTTACACGGATACTTTACGATCATATATTGCCTCATCATGTTCAATCTTCATACATACAGACTATACGATGAAAAATTAAATTATTTTACTGATCGACGTTTGAGGGTTCCAACAACATTTAAAACAGTTATAAAAACATCACATTTATAAAAATTATTATAAAGACATCTAAATCCATTTCATTAATAACTTAGAATCTGTTAAGGGAAAAATAGATACGAATATATCCGAATATCTACTTATCATATTAAAAAAAATACTGAATATAGATAAGTATATTCGATTATCAGTTGAATATGGATATCAGTTGTAAAAAATTTACGAATATAATTATGGATGTGATAGTGGCAAACATATTTGGATTTCGATCTGAATATCCGAATATAACATAATATATACATATACAATTCGAGGTAATTAAATCCTCCAAAGTGTTGATATAAGCTTCCTATTGTGCAGGGACACACACAACCCTGTATGGAGGGACATACATTGTGTGATTTATTTTATATGATTTTAAATATAATTATGTTTAACTTTTATATCTAACTACATATACACAAACATAGGTATACACACACACACACACACACACACACGCACACGTACACACGCGCGCGCGCACACACACACACATAGATACATATATGAATCACTATATTATTGTCTCTAGATGAGTCACTAGATGAATCACTAGATGAATCCTCATGTAACCCAACAAGCCAATGTTTTTGAACAATGGATGAATCATTAGTCCTGATGTTTATCCTAAACTAATATCCCAGATTTGATATAATATATGAATCACTTTAAGGAATCCCCATGCATACCCTAATTAAACCAACATCCCATGATTGTACACAATGGACGAACACACCATTTTACACAATATCACACACATTCAAGAATGCCACTTTTGGCGTAGCTACAAACAAACATAGTAGATTTACCAATTTATTATTACATTTCTATCTTAGAGACATTGATATATTACATTAAACATGATAATTAAATAAGAATAAACATAATAGTTTAAAAAAGTGCATACACATACCCCAAACTAATTAAAGTTAAAATTATAAAAGAGTTAGAATGTATACAACAGATGTGGTGGGTGACATGGATGCAGATCTCACAGGCAAAGATGACGATGACCACCAGTCGTCGGGAGGAGTTGCAGGCGTAGACAGTGACCTTGGAGGATGAGGAGTACGAGGAGGGGCCACTGTTGGAGAGGAGGAGAAGTGACGAGAGGGAGAGGAAGAGTTTAAGCACTGAAGGCGAAATATAGGAACATCATTGATCATGATGATGAAAGCTAGTGACACTAAGCACCAATCAGAAATTGAAAACTAGAGGCAACAATGCACCAATCTTCGGGTTGAGATTGCAATTGAAATTTATTATGTACAACTTTTCACTCACAAATGTGAAATTGTTGTTGTAAGAGGATAATGATTTTGTTGAGACATGATAGAAATAAGAACTCCACAGGTTAATTATAGATTTTTTTACCCCCATATGTATTTTAGATCAAAATATAGGATGAGATATATTTTTTTTTCTAAAAAGGGGTAAAACAAGGGAGTGAAAAATTAGAGAAATGGAGGACTAGGACTTTAGTATTTTTTCCCTTTTGCATTTTCATAATTACATGGTGAGATGGATTTGGAATCATAGTTGAAATTGGAACATATCCTACAAGATTAGTCTTCAATATAAAAAAGCATACATCATTTTTTTCACATTTCATATTATACTAGATTTTTGGATAAGATTAGGTTTGCGACAACTCAATACAAGTCGAATACAAGAAATTATACAGACCTATACCTTAGTTCATAATCGATAGAATTATTGAGTTCAAACTTGGGCTTGAGTTCAAACTTGGGCTAGATCGCGATAAGAGGATCGATTTTTAAGTTGGATTTGGACCAACAGAGTCCCTCAAGGGAGAAGAAATTGCAAAACAAGTGAGAGATTATCGGAACATGGAATCTCTTTATCTTGGAATTAAAACAGTTTTGTATCGACTAAACAATAAGATTACCACTTTCATATCTCGTTCACCAATTATTCCTTTTTTAGTTTCTTAAAAGCCAATCAAGAACAAGAGGATCACTACTTTTTCTTTACTCTTTGTGAGAGAATTAGGAATACTCCTTATTAATTTACCAATCTATTTATTTTGCTTTCGTCTAAACAACTCTACATCCACCGTCCATATCCCATCCAACGGCCTACCCTACGCCTCTATAAATAACTCCCCACCCTCACCAAACCCAACCCCTCTTTCCACCGCCCTCCCCCACCGCCTTCCTCCCTCCTCCGCCGCCAGTGTTAGGTTTCCGAGCGCCATGCCGAAGAACAAGGGGAAGGGAGGGAAGAACCGGAAGAGGGGGAAGAACGAGGCGGATGACGAGAAGCGCGAGCTCGTCTTCAAAGAGGACGGCCAGGAGTACGCCCAGGTGCTCCGGATGCTCGGAAACGGCCGCTGCGAGGCGCTTTGCATCGACGGCACCAAGCGACTCTGCCACATCCGTGGGAAGATGCACAAAAAAGTGTGGATCGCGGCCGGGGACATCGTCCTCGTCGGCCTCCGCGATTACCAGGACGACAAAGCGGACGTTATACTCAAGTACATGCCCGACGAGGCCAGGCTTCTCAAGGCCTACGGCGAGCTCCCGGAGAACACCAGGCTCAACGAGGGTATCGCCGGGGGAATGGACGAGGAGGAAGATGGTGGCGCCGACGGCTACGTCGAGTTCGAGGACGAGGATATCGACAAGATCTAAAAAAGGTGTTTTAATGTTTCTTTTTGGAGTTTGAGCGAGTTGTGTGGGGTTTAATATGGCTACTAGACTTGAAGATTATTCCTTTTTCTAAATTAAAATAGGAATTTACGTATTTCAATGACCTGTCGAGATTGTTTCGTGATGATTTTTTTGTTGAAAATTGTTGAAATCAGGTAACTTGGAAAAATTGGACCTTGGAAGACTAGTAAATATTGATATACTGGAGATAGTTACGAATTCGCACGATGGTATGGTGCTAAGACTTATGTTGTGCTCCTGGGAGAGCACGATATTGGCAAAATCTTGAAAAAAGGTCCCCTTTTTTTAAAGTTTTGAATTTTGAGCGAGATCGGTGGTTCTTTATTGGTTGTTGGACGAGGATGTGAATGTGGTGAATATGTTTGATTTGGCATTAGCCGTCCTGTTTAGGTTTTCTTGAACTTGTACTCAAAAGTGTTTGTCTTACTATCTGGCGGGCATCATTTTGTTCTTGGAAAAAAAGTGTTCAATATATTGCTGATTTTCTTTATTAAACGTGGTTAAGTTCTGTTGCCATCCATATTTTTGATGATTTGTTTGTTTTAAGAAAAGTCCTCAGTTTGATCTTTGTTGTGCATTTGGTTATGCAGAATATATATACATGCACTTGAAAAATATAACAGCCAGAGTTATCATGCAACAGTAGTATAAATTATCAGAGCAAGAATTATAAATCATACGGTTATCAGAACAAAAAAAATATAAATCATACTGTACTGCAAAAATTATACCTTGCCTTTGAGGTGAGTCAAACAAACTTTTACACCAGGAGATGTCCGGTACTTAGAGAACCAGAGTTATTGAAAGAAAAGGTTATCTATGGCCATGTCTAATTTTGAGTTTGGCGTTGCTTTTATTGCCAAACTACTGGACTTTTTGATGCTTTACTTACTTTTTCATGTTTTGATTTTACTTTTCAAGTCTCTATTCCTTTTACATCTCACTTTTTCTTTAAGTTGTTTGCTATCATTTGTTCATTCCTTTGCTCGGTAAAGATATGCTAATGTAGAAGTGCGCTCATGATGCTTCTACTTGCGAGATTCAACATTCTTTCATTCGCTATTAAAACGAACACAGATTTTTTTTATAAGAACATCATAGTCTTCCAATTTCCCTTTCTGCTGAAAAACAATAGATTGCCCATTTCAACCCCTGGATATTGCCATCATTTGTTCATCCTAACACTGCTGCTTTTGTTGCTGTTTCCTGCTCAAAAAATAGTGATAAGCTGATTGCCATCTAGTTGCATTAGATATGGTTGGATCATAAAGTAATGATTTGCCAGGAAGTTTACATAGCGTTATTTATATGTATATGAGTAACAGATAAAAGTTAAAACAGTGCATGTTGCTGAGAGATATCTAACTGAAATGTCTGTCTGCATTTGCCAAGTTTATGCAAGTGCAGGATTTACTCAACCCCACGAGTATACATGTTTGTGACCAGAGGTCTGGCCTTACATGCTTCATTTGGAATTTTCTAATGGTTGCTGTTTACTTCCTCTCTCTCAGTACATACATCTAACTCGTAACAATCCACATGTTCCTTATTTGACAAAAAATGGATGGCTGATTGATCCAAAATCTGTAAATAATGATCAAGATTTCTGGAATTGCATCAGGGATTTATTTGCCCTGGACAGCAATATGCCAGAGTAAAGGGGCAATTATCCATTTCAAACAATACCTTGTTGCACTTCAGGGTGCTTCTAATGACTTTTTATATGAAACGTAACTTAGATATTTTTGTTCCTATTCACTGAAAGCATAATCAGTCCCTATCCAGATATATTTGTTTCCTAACAGGAGACTTATTGTTGAGTAATTCAATGAGAAAATAATATTTTTGGTTAATTAAACTTATCATCTGAGGTGATTTTGTGTACAGCTGCTTACAATGTGAACTCAAAATCCTCTATTATTTATTTAACCTTAATAGGTGACTTGTATGTGCAGTATGATGCAAATCCCCGTTTGGATTTTAATTCTCAAACATGCAGTTATGTCAAAAAAATAGATTGCCCATTTCAACCCCTGGATTTTGCTTTTCAAGATTCTGATATAGTGTGTTTGAAGATGATTCGCCGCTGTCATCTACTCGCATTACAGAGATAGGAATTGGACCGCCTTGCACTGAATAAGCCCAACCCGTGAATCTTCCATACTTCTTACACAAGAAGCATAAGAAGTGCATACTCCAAGCTGGTCTTGATTGTCTAGTCTTCTAGGGGTTATGCTTATGCATTTTTTGTGAACCAAGTTATAATATTTTATCAAGAATTTCTACTCATGAACCATGATGTACTCACTTAAAGTAGGTTCCTCTGGTATTTAAATAAAACTAGTTGTCATGTTTTCCAGAAACTCTTGGCTTTCTGCATCCATCTTGATTTTAGTTTCTCTGAATTGTGCAGTATTTGAAAAGATGTGCTCACTTCTCATGTGGATGTGGTGAACGTCTCTCTGCCTTGGAGAAGTGATGCCAAGATGTATGTTCGTGAGGATTTTTCCATGGGAACAGCTTTTTTTCAGAAGTCCGAGAAATGATTTCTGCTGCATCATGTTTGTATTAGCGGACATCTCCGATAATGTATTATTCTTTAGATGGTTGATCATTCTCCTTGCATGCAGCAGGAAGTTTCTCTTTTATGGGTTTTCCATTTCGGTGTTGTAGATGCTGATATTATCCTTGATCTTTGATTGATCCCTCCTCACATTAGGGGGTTTTGAGTTAATTGTAGAATGGATTTGCATTATCATAGATTTCACAATTTATGTTTAAATACGTTTTTGGTAAGTTTTGGAGCTGGTTGAGGTGAAAAACGAACCTGGTTATTATGCTGGAATTTGGAGGGTTTGTTTGATCTACCAAGTCGCATAACAGATTTCTCTTCTTTCTTGTGGGTATGATGAATGCCTCTCTCATGTAAATAACACCATCACTTATCGTTCTTATTCTCGATGATCTGAAATCCTCAGACTCTAAAGATAATGGACTGATGCATGGTGTATGACGTTCTTATTGTTCTCATTTTTCATAATGTTCTCGTGATTCGACAGATGCACGGTGTGTATGATGTGCTTTGTCTTTGTCGCAAGGAGCGTAATTGAATCGAATCCGAACAACCTACCTGGCTTTACTTCACATATTTAGAGGTTCAGGTTCGGTCATGTTCGATAAGTGTTCCGAGTTTGCTTCGATTCACTTTGATCGTCTAACTTTTATTAAGTTTGTTTAGATAAATCGAACTGAACGGGAGGACGGATCCTTTGCTGTACAACAGAGGTCTGCTATAAAGTGGAGGTCCGCTTGAGTCGTTCGATCAAGATCGAGCGGTTCCCATGGTAAGGGCTCCCAAAAACTTTGGTTTTGTGTGAGGAGATGGATTGTTTGTTGCAGCAGGCAAGGTTTTTGAAACCGAATCAGACACCTTGCTGAAATGGTCGGATCGGGTCAAACCATGTAATCAAACCGGTTCAACCGGATGATGACGTCATCATCATTTAAAATCGGATTAAACCGGACCGGTGAAAAAAAAAGTTGAACCGGCTAATCAAACCGAAATGAAATTATATATATATATATATATATATATATATATATATATGAGGAAAGGGAGCCTACTTTGTGAAGTAGGTAACTTACCTACTTCACATTTTGTTTTTTCGCAATTTTTTTTTGAGAAATATCACCATGGATTTTCATAATTATATCCCTCTAATATGTCGTTCAAATTTCGTCAGAAACAGATACTCCTACGGCCTCCATCCACATAGTCATTTTTTAACGGTCACAGATTTCCTGTATTTTACCTGTTCTGGATGGAGGTCGTAGGAGTCTCTGTTTCTGACGAAATTTGAATGACGTATCAGAGTGATATAGTTATGAAAATCAAAAGTGATTTTTTTCCAAAAAATAAAAAATTTGCAAAAAATGGAATGTGAAGTAGGTAAGATCACTTCACAAAGTAGACTCCCTTTCCTCCCTCTCTCTCTCTCTTTATATATATATATATATGAGGAAAGGGAAGCTACAACATGATGTAGTTAACCTTAGCTACATCAAGGGCAATTTTGTCCTCTTTTTTATTTTTTTTCAAAATTTCCACGATGGATTTTCATAATTATATCCCTCTAATATGTCATTCAAATTTCATCAGAAAGAGAGACTCCTACGACCTCCATCCAGACAATCATTTTTTAGCGGTCACATATTTGCTGTATTTTACCTGTTCTGGATGGAGGCCGTGGGAGTCTCTGTTTCTGACGAAATTTGAATGACATATTAGATGGATATAGTTATGAAAATCTATCGTGGAAATTTTGAAAAAAAATTAAAAAAGAAGACGAAATTATCCCTGATGTATATATATATATATATTCATCCCTATATCCCTCCTATATACCATTCGAATTTCGTCAGAAACAGAGACTATTCGAATTTCGTCAGAAACAGAGATTCCTACGGCCTCCATCTAGACGGTCATTTTTTAACGGTAACATGATTTTTTTAAATCGACACCATCTCGATGGAGGCCATATGAGTCTATGTTTCTGACGAAATTCGAATAGTATATATGAGGGATATATGGGTGAATATACATGATTTGATTTTTGCAAAAAAATAAATAAATAAAAAACACGCCGAAATAGGGGGCGGGGCAACCATGTTGGGGGCAGCCCCATTAAATCTTTATATAATATACACTTAATATATTTGAAATATACATAAAATACATAGATAATGTATATATTTCACACTATAAATAAAGTATTTTTCTTATACACCAAATATCATATATATATATATATATTATTTGACAAGAAGCTCTATAACATGAGCCTCAAAAAAGAAGCTCTATAACATGATAATAGTTTAATTATATTTAAAACCCAATACGTGCATAAGGTTGTGTTAGTGTAGTTGGTTAGAAGTATGAAATATGTAACTAAAGGTCATGGGTTTAATTTCCACTACCAATAAAATTTTTAGATAATTTAAAAATTAAATGTGGTTCAACTTCGGTTGAACCTGGTTAAACCGGATAAAAAAAACGTTGAACCGGACAGGTTAATTAAAATTTGAATAATCGATCCGAACCGGCATAATCCGGTTAATCGGACCGGTCCAGGCCCGGTTTCA
The DNA here is from genome assembly GCA_037367405.1 of Ottelia alismoides. Classification (NCBI taxonomy): domain Eukaryota; kingdom Viridiplantae; phylum Streptophyta; class Magnoliopsida; order Alismatales; family Hydrocharitaceae; genus Ottelia; species Ottelia alismoides. The sequence goes on along the minus strand of JAZKJV010001863.1, from coordinate 398,552 downwards.
AAAACACTAGTAGCGGGAAGTGCACCTGAGTCTGCAGTAACAGCTTGAGCCGCTCGATTTTGATCGAGCAGTTTGCACGATTTTGCACTTTTTGTGGGCCTGTACCGTGCAAAATCGTGCGAACTGCTCGATCAAGATCGAGTGGCTCAAACGATTACAACATGCACAACACCACACGAGAGGATCCTCTCCATTTGTGTGAACCAGCTCAGGTGGGCATCCACTTTATAGCAGACCTCTACTGTTCAGCAGAGGATCCACCTTCTCTGATCGGATTCCAAATCCCATTTTCTGCACGTCGCCCATAAGTGGGTCTATTGTTTGTAGTTTCATTGTATGGAAATTCTAAAAATTATAGAAAAAAAACGAAGAAAAATCATTGCGAAGAGGTGTCCATCAAGATTTTTTTTGTAAATCTACGGAATTATTATACTCTGAAGAAAATTGAAAGCTGCTTAAAAAAGAAGAAGAAATTGCCGAACTACAGAATCTGAGATACGAACAACCAATAAACCCAACTTTCTGCTAAATTTTACTTACAATAAAGACAGAACCCCCAACCCCTCCCCAACACAAATCACACAAACAGCAGAGCGGCAATCGCCACCAGCACCGCCGCGACCGCGGTTGCTAGCGGCGCACCCGTCACGCGTTCAACGCCGCTCAGTATCTGCACCGGGAACAGGCATCCATCCTTGGATGCGTTGACCGTCGTGAGCTTGGCCAGCCCGTCGAAGTCGCACGCCCGCACGTCCTGATCCTGCATCTGGAAGTACATGTTGAACGCATACGATATGTTACCATGCACGTCGAGGTGGTTGCACGACGACCCGTATCCCAGTGCCGTGCAATCGCCGAGCGAGCAGGCGTAAGTTATGCTGTCCCCCAGGTCCTTGAGCTCCGTCGCTTGCTCGTTGAACACGCACCATTGCGCGGGGAGGTACTCGACACCCTTCACCGGTAAGAGGTACTTGTCGTTCCCATGGCCGGACAAGTCCATCGGGAATTTGGGCTTGCCGTCGAACGTGAAGATCCCCCAATGCCGCTCGAAGTTCCCCGGCAGGATGCTCTTCATGTCCTCGTCGATGAGCCCGAACAGGTAGACCTCCAGCTTCCCCGGCCGCAATGGCGTACCCTCGCCCTTGGCCATATACCGCAAGAAGCCGTCGTAGAAGCGCTTCGCAAGCGCTGCATTGGCGTTGATGTCGCCGTCCGTTGGCCATCCCACCTCGCCCACCACGATCTTCAGATTGGGCACGCCGTTCTTCTTGAGCGACCACACCAGCGTGTCGAAGTTCGCCTCGAACACGTTGTGGTACACCACGTTTCCGTCGTTGACGGGGTTTGCCCCGCCGTCGAAGAAGGCGAACTCGAAGGGGAAGCCGTTGCCCTGGTACAGGCTGAGGAACGGGTAGATGTTGACGAGGAACGGCGCCTTGTTCGCGTCGAGGAAGCGTACGATCTCCACCATGAGCCCGTGGATGTCGGATCGGAAGTTCCCCGCCGATGGGATCGGGTTCGTTCCGGGTGAATTATACACGTCCGCGTTAAGAGGCACCGTTGCTTTGATCCTGACATGGTAAAGATTGGCAGAATTATACAAAAATTTAAATTCTGAAGCTGAAATGGCCATTTTAGCTTCGTACCTGCTGCCGACGCCGGCGTCGTCCAGCGCCTTCTGTATGTTCTTCAGCGCCGGCAGCGTGAGCTTCGTGAACGACCCGTTGTAGCTCTTGAGGAATGGCTCGTTGCCGACCGCGACGTACCTGAGCAGGAAAACTTGCTCAGGATCCGATGGTTGTGATGAGATACGTGTGACGGAACGGAACGGAACTAGACGGGACTCACTTGATGTTGACACCGCCGTCGTGGTCGTATCGGGTGACGTTCTCCCTGACCCAGTCTCGGGCGTTGCCGTAGTCGGTCATGCGATCGAGCTGGTCGTTGGGGATCGCGAGCATGGCCTCGATCCCCGTGCCCGCGAGGGCGGAGACGGTCCACGAGTCGGCGTCGAAGAGCTTCACCTTGCGGATGCCGTTGGACTTGAGCATCGCGACGACGTCGGTGGGGAGCATCGGGTGGGACATCATGGTGCCCCAATTGACGCCGATCGCGTCCGCCGTGGAGGCGAGGAGGAGGAGGAGGATGACCACCACCATCGCGGCGGCGGAGGAGGGGCCCGGATCGATGGAGGGGAGGATCGTCAGTGGGAGGAAGAGGGTGGCGGTGGTGTTCCAAGACTGTGGGAGGAGAAGGCTGTGAGGAGAGGGAGTGAACCGTTTTCTGTTATTTTAGAGAGAGAATTAGTGCGTAATTTATTGTACTTTGTGTGAAATTGTTCCTTTATTAAATTTCAAGTCAACATTCTATTTTTATTAAGGTGTTTTGTATGAAATTGTTCCTTTATTAAATTTCAAGTCAACATTCTATTTTTATTAAGGTGTGCAGAGTCCCGTTTTTCGGATCTAGTTGTGCCTCGGTCTGCTTGATAGGTCATGACGCGAAAAAAAAGTGATGAGAAAAATACGTCTGTACTAAAAAAAGAGAAAAGAGGATATTAATGAACCGACTTAATCCGTAATCCGTAATCCGTAAAATTGGATCACCAGAGAACCGGTCGCCGAATCAGATTGGTGCACAAAGTAGCACAAGGGTAAAAGTGCAAATGCCCACAAAATGTCATCAGACCACTTCCCTTTCTATTACAGGTGTTTTTTGGTGGTTTTTTTATATATTGAAGGCCGGTGTTTGCAAATATTTTTTACACGCTTATTTAGCAATTTAATACTTTCTGTTTCACTGGCATTAGATGTTTTCTTCTATTTCTTCGTTCAATTTCCAACACACGATAAATTTTTCTTCAGATTTTTTTTTCAAAATCTTATTACCTAGGGAGGAGTTAGCTTGACTCCCTCTACTGCATTTTCCCCATATTTTTTATTTTTTTGAAAAATAGTTCCGTAGATTTTCATTATTATATATCTATATTATGTCATTCAAATTTTGTGCAAAACAGAGATTCCTACTGCCTCCATCTATACAAGGCCGATTTCAACAATTCTGCAATTTTTAAAAAATAAATGTCTAGAAATAGCCCGTAGGAGTCTCCGTTTCTCACGAAACTGAATGGTATAATATAGTGATAAATTTCCACAGATTCGTTTTTCAAAAATAATAAAAAAATAGGGAAAATGGGGTGGGGGAGTCAAGTTAGCCTCCCCCGAGGGCAGTCCCATTTTCCCACGCATACACACATACACATACACACTCACACACGCACGCGCGCGTGCACACGCACACGCACACGCACGCACACGGATACACGCACACGCGCACGTGCGCACGCACGCGCACACGCTCATGCACGCACACACACACATACGCACACACACAGACAGACACACACAAACAAACTTATACTTAAAATAGGGCCGCTCAATGGGGGCAACCAACGGATTGCTCCCTTCCCATTTTTTCGTACTTTTTTTTATTTTTGTCGGAAAATACGGTCATGTATTTTCATCACTATATCCCTCTAATATGTCATTCTAATTTCGTTAGAAACAAAGACTCTCCTATCCCCTTCATTCAGACTGTTGAATTTTAATGGTATTAGAATTGCTATAGTCGACGGTCTCTATTTTTGACGAAATAGGAATGACATATTAGAGGAATATAGTAATTAAAATAGATGATGCTATTTTTCAAAAAAATAAAAAAATAGAAAAATGGCCCCACTTTCCCCACTCTATCTATATATATATATATGATTAAATGGGGCTACCCCACTCTTAATTTTTTATTTTTAAAATATTTTTGATAACATATGATGAGATTTAATTTACTAGATGATAAAATTTCTCATTCAAATTTTATGTAAAACAAATAATCATAACCCATCCATCAAGAAGGCATCATTTCCAGCAATTATAAGATCGTTAAAATTTGATTGGCTTGAAGGATAGTATAGGAATTTCGAATTCAGATGAAATTTGAATGAGAATGTGTTGACATGTAGTGATCTAAAACCCTCTACATGTTATTGGAAAATATCAAAAAAAAAATAAAGAATTAAAGGTGGGGTAGGCAAGTTAGCTCCTCGCTTGATAGCCGTGCGCGCGCGCGCACACACACATATATATATATATTTCAGACAATTTTATGTTTTACAAACATAAATACATAAATTGAAGAATTATTACATACGTATGGATGGGCTTTAATTGGGCTTTATAACTGGGGTTCCAAACGAGGGCCACTAAAGGGTCGCCCCAAACTTGATAGTTTAATATTATTGAATGCTATATACAAATTAAAATTAGATATTTTATAATCATATAAAACTTAATCCTGTTATTAAAATATGGAAGTATTCATTTTTAGTTTGTATCGAATCTGTTTTGCATTCTCAATAGTGGCTAATTAAGTATTATATACTCCTTATTGTATCCAATATGGTTATATAAAATATTATGCAAGGACATGTGTAAAAAACCTACAATACATAGGGTTTTGTACAAATGTGCCACACCAAGACTCAAAAATTACAAGTATACCCCTACCTCTTTTTACAATAATACTTGTGCTCTTATATTCTTACAAACTTCATAGTTAACAAAATTGGGTTTTTGATGCTTTTTTAAAATACGTCATTAAATCATGCATGGTTAAATATATAACTATAATATTATTTGTCGCAAAATTATTTTCTATACTTTAAATTGACGACAATAATCCATAATTGTTTCTATACTATTCGTGATAGTCCATAATCTATATAGCAACACTTATTTATTGTTATTTTTAAAATTTCAACTAATCATCACTAAATATAAGTAGAGGTATAACTGTAATTGCAGAATCCCCGAGAGGAACACTTCCCAATATATATAAGTTAAAGATTGGCTGTATTAATGAAGTGGACTCGATGTTTCTCTCTCTCTCATGTATAATTACGAATAACAACTTAATTTTTTCTGTTATTTTATATCGTTGTGATTCCTATTTAAATTTGGAAATTATACCTTTATTATTCTTTATTGGCATCCATTTACATATTGGGGTCAAAGCAGATGGGAGTATATAAATGGAAGGCAAGTAAACTTGGTAGCTTCATCTAACTATTACTATGGCTTTCGTATAATAATAGAATTTGTAATGGATAGCACCTAACATCTAATTTAATCTTTACAGATAGAAGATGTCGACAATTACAAAGATTTGCATTCTATCTTTATTTTTCAATTTAAAATATTCTAAAATTTGAGACATAGGCATGGGATATTCACTGCTAACAATATGACAACGAATGTTATATTTGTTGCATGTTTCAAATAAAAATTAATTTGCTGATTTTTCAACAACTGTATTTTTTCATACTAAAATAAATAAATATGAATATAAAATAGTTAAAATTTTAGCTATAATTGCAGATAGATTTTCCCCTTAATTAAAGATATCCACTCTAGAAGCACATATATGAAAGTTTACATATGGCACATATACACACACACACTCGATTTTAATTATTCTGCGCATCTGAGTTGGAAATTTGCTGATGTGGATTTTCTCATTTATTTAAATTTTTTTATTGTTGATGCGGTTTTCTCACGTATTTTAATTTTCAATTTTTTAAATTTTAGAGTGCCATAAATGAATTTAACTTTTACTAGGATGAAAATCATTTAATATTTCAATTTCTAATATTTTTAAATTTTAGAGTATCATACATGAATTTAACTTTTGTTTTAGTCGTGGGAAAAATTACATGTAAGTATAGCAATAGGGAGTTTACATTTCAGCTTTTGATTTTTTAAGAGAGTGTTTTAATTAAATAAATATTGGATTATTACATAAATTATTATTATATAAATAGTCAGTATATAATATTGTACGAATATCCTAATTGAAAGAAGAACACGAGTTCTAAGTATAAATTTAATTTCATTTTATAATTTGTTATAAATGAATAAAAAATTGTATGATTAAATGAATTTCTTCATACATTACTAATACTGCATAAATATCCTTTTACACACAATTAAGATCATGCCTCACTCAACACATGGTTTCCTCGAGAACTCATAGTCTTGATGGTTCTCTAGTCATTGACCTTGAAAGTTGTCTTGAAGTAGTTTATGTATACACTCTTTGATGTGAGGGTACGTGTAACGTCTCAGGCTTAGGTCTTCGGTCCGTTATCGAGGAAAATTGGCCTGACAACTTGTTGGGTTCGGTCCGAATGGACTCGTTGGCAACCACCCAAAATGCTTAAGTCCAAGTTATCAAGTAGTAATATCCATCGCCTATAACCCAACCCACACTTCGTGAGTTTTAGATGTGGGACTATTTTTGAGGTTGGGATGTTACAACCCCCCACCTTATATTCGCAATGTCCTCGTTGCAACATGTCCCATCACTTATTCCATGGATAGTGCACGTTCTGAGTAGCCTTTTCCTCATATCTCTTTGTAGGATGGCTCCACCTCTAGGGTAGTCTTTTCCACTATCAGAGCGAAATTAGCTCTGATACCATTTGTAACGTCATGGATTTAAGTCATTGGTCAGTTATCGAGGAAAACTAACCCTAACAACTTGTTGGATTTGGACCCATTTGAATGCGTTGACAATCACCCAAAATGCTTATGCCTAAGTTGTCGATTAGTAATCCCTACTACTTATAACCTGCACCCACACTTCGTGTGCTTTAGATATGGGATTATGTTTGGGAATTGGGGTGTTACAACGCGTCCGGTGATTTCTTGATCGGATGAGACACTCTTTGATGTGAGGGTGCAACGGGTGATTTCTTGACCATTCTCATCCTTTAAACGAGACGAGTCCAAATTTCTTTGGTCAAATTTCTTTGGTACAGCATGGAAAGGACTCACCCATTTAATATCAAAAACTAGGTAGATAAATTCAAACATAATCATTTGTAAATATCACTCTTAACTACCTCCCTTATATTTGGATCACGTATCCTTTGCATTTCATTGGAAAGTCTTATGTTTTCTTCCAAATTGAGTTCTTTGTATTGACTATCTACTAAAAACTTTTGCTCATGTGGTAAGGATATATATATATATATATATATATATATATATATATATATATAATGCAGATTATTTTCTTTAGTTGTTCTTCATGCAGATTTAAACTTCATTCGATAGATACAAAGAATTCCTTCTTGAATGGAGTTCTCCAAGAAGAAGTTTAGTTGAATATACCACATGATCATGAGAATATATGAAAATATTGCAAATGGAAGAGGCATGCATGGGCTAAAACATTGTCTTTGGATATGACTTGAGAGGCCTAGAATGGTGATGATCATATCGAGATATCACCAAGGTATTAAATATTATATACTCTTATCAAGAAAAATGAAACCAAAGCGGCTTTTCTTCTTGTTTATATCAAGAAGAAGATCATCACAAGGGACGATGACGAGGAGGTAGAAAGAGTAAAAACGGAATCTATTGTGATGTTTGATCAGAAGAATCTTAGTAGTCTAATTTTTTTTGAGCATTGAAATGACAAGGTCGAGTGAAGCTTTGGTACTTTACAAAAGGAAATATACTATGGACCTGTTAATGAAAATTGAAAAGTTGGTATGTAAACCTACCTCTATGTCTATTGAGAAACATCACAGATTAAGCATCAAGCATGTCAAAAAACTCGATGAAAACTTCGAAAGTTAGTACTAGAAACTCGTGGAGAAGTTGATCGATGTTACTTAGCATTACTTATGTTATCAATGTGGTGAAACAATTCATGCATGCACCTAGTGATGAAAAAAAAAGAACTACCAATAGATTTTTTATGTACTACATAAAAACAAACTCCATGAAAAAACTTATTTATATTATGGATGCAAAGAATGAATGATATATTTACGCAAATTAGTCTAAATTAACAGATATTAGGAGATTTACCCCTAGATATTGCACGTATTAGGAAATTAACATTATCCCCCTAGATCTTATATTTCCTTTGGCTTCCAATGCATAATAAATTCATTACTCAAAGTATGAAACATAAAGGGATCAATAAGATCCCGAACAGATGTATTATTTGTAAGATGGAAAACTGTAAACTCACTTTAAATATTTTCCAGCTCTTGGCTCTACCAATGTCTACCTCCAACTATTTTGACTTCTTTAAAATAATGGAAGGACAAGAGAAGGGTGGATTCTTTTGGAAATCAGAAGCAAAAATAGCTTAGCCTCCACTTGGTGGCGATTTGGAAGGAGAGGTGTCGTCGCCTCTTTGAAAACCCTAAGATCAGGGGGCGGAATCAGAAAAATTTCACAGGTGAGGCCGATACTTAGTCAAATATATATAATAGAAATTATTAATATGAGTTACAAATTTTCAAAAGTGATGTATAAACTTACATAATTTATCGAAGCCACGACATTTTTTCATTACATAGAAATCGTCAATGATTTCTTCCATGTTGACATTTTCTACTATCTCATTTTCAATGTAAACAACGTACAACTACTCAGAAATCCATCTTCTATCTTATTTCGAAGCCTTGCCTTCACGAGGTTCATAGCTGAAAATGTACGTTCGGTTGTAACAGTTGAGACATGAAGAGTCAAGATAAGTAGAATCAACATGTCGATTAAATAATAGACTCGTGACTTTCCACTTTCTACCGGTGCTAGACATAATTCAGATATCCTAATCAAAGTTTTCGTCTTTGCATGATTAGGAACACCAAGATGATACTGCATCAATTGAAACTGTATCATGTCTCTTTCACTATCAGAGAAATCTTGTGGATAATATTTTGTTGTAAGAAAGCAAATATCATTTATATTCAATTTTTTATAGCCATCTTGTGGGTCTTGTGCAGAACTAAGACGTAAGAGTTCCATAGCTGTATTGTTAAATCCGTGATCCAACTCTTGAAGTTGTGAATCCAATGTAGCCATAAAAATATCCACTCGATAATGATTTTCAAGTGTAATGTTGCTTTCTCATGATATGAATGTGCTCAGCTAAAATAAGGAAGACTCATATCTGAAACATCAATATTTTGTTTTGAGCAAAATGACAACACATTGTCAAAGAATAAATTCCAACCATCTCGGCACATGTCTTGAATAAAAGATCTAGTAGTGAAAACTGAAGTAATTGAATTCAAAACATCTTGATCAATATTTTGCAATGCACGACATAATATATCTGTAAATCCAAAAATCTCCTTCATCAAGTGTAAAATAAATATAAATTCAAAAGATGTTATTGAATTGTAAGTGGCATCAACATCCCCACGTTGAGAATATGTAGAACCATCTTTCATGATACGACTTAGTACAAGGTATGTTGAATCAAATAATCTTTTCAAGCTTTAGATTGGATGGAAATGAGATCCCCATCTAGTATCTCCTACACGTTGTAGTGTCCAAATATGATTAATACCTCTCCCTGTTTCAATTTCATTAGCTGCAATTTTTCGGCTAATTTAGATGCTTGAACATCCTGTAATTCATCAATCCTCTTGCTAGAAGAACCAACAATATTAATGACAGATGTTAATTTAGAGAAAAATTGATGAGCACAAACAACTTCTCTTGATGCTGTAACTAAGGCTAATTGGAGTCTGGGGCAAAACAATGCACATAATATACATACTTGCAATCCATAGTAAAGAGTACTTGTAGCCCCTTTCACTCTTCACAAGCACCATCATAACCTTGTCCACACGTATCTTGAATACTGAGATTATGGTGAGAAAGGACATCTGAAAGCACCTTTTTTATGTAAGTACACCTGTATCTTTCACATGTACAATATATAGGATTTTTTCTCTAATAAAGGCATTAATATCAACAAAGAGGATGACAATAGCCATTTGTTCTCTCTCAAATTCGTCACGAGCTGCATCAACAATGATGCAATATTTTGCATTTCCAATCTTATCACGAGTAACCTTTTGTTCTCCAATGGAAATAATATATAATATCTCCTTTTGAATCGTAGGGGATGTATATTTTGCATTTATAGGAGCATTGTCTTAAATAACTTCTACAACTTCTTCATTAATACGATGCCAATAACTTTATCATTTCAACATATTTCTGTCATTCTTTGAATCTGCAGAGTCATCATGGCCTTTAAAAGCTCATGCTTGAAAAGCTATCCATTTAACGCAATCAATTGATGTTTTCAATAATAATCTATTATACTTAATCTCCTTTGACGTCTGTCGATTTATGACATTATTAACATGGTTCGTTTGAATCATCAAATCTTTGCAAACATGTTCAACTATATTATGCGGTGAGCATGGATCACTTCTAATATGCTGTAAAAATGCAGAATCTTTTCCTATTTTTTTTCAATTGCGAAATCTATCAATCGTAAACATATTTGATCCAAATCGTCCAGTAGATAGTTTATTGAAAATAAAACACGAAATACAAAATGCCGCATCCTTAACAGGAGAATATTCTAACTATGAAGAATATTTCTAAAACCAAGAAGATTGAATTCGACGTTGATAAATTTCATGATCAAATGCTGGATATTCTAAAAGATAATGCTGATATGGCTAACTTTTAATATATGCATGCCGAATCTTATCCCGCTCATTAACAGGATAATCTCAGATTTGACGATGCAGTATCGGATTACGAACTATATAAGATTCATTAACATGTTCATTTTTCATTTCTTGTGGATAATTTTGAGCTTGTATATGAGGAGGAGATGGATCAATAGTGACATTTAGACCATCATGTAGATTAGATGGATAATCTGCAGAATTTTACGGTACATTTTTATCACAAATATCAACTCTTGATTTCTTGAAATATGAGTCAATTGGTCTTTTAATCATATCAAAAACGTAATTCACATGACATGCCGTAAATAACTAATATGTAAAATTGAACTCAATTTAATAGAAAAAAATATTTACAAGTATAAATGACATGCATAAAAAATGAAACTTCAAATCAATTTTAAGTTGATTTTTAATTCATAATTTAAATAATTTAGTCTCCAAAATGTATGGTAAATAATTGAGTAACTCCCCTCTTCTTTATGTAAGAAAAATGTGTAAAGTGTTGAATTGAGATCAAGATATTACGACATTTGTGTAACATGCAGAATATGATTAGAAGATATATAATTTTTTACCAATGGATCGATAATTGATGCAAACTTTGTCACGTGAACGATGGAGTAGACCGTTGACGATTCACGATTGATGCGCAGAGTTGCTGACCAGCCCGAGAAGATGAAGTATTTTCAACAACCGAAAAAAATGTTGACATAAGTTATTAAGTTGGTCAAATTCATCACTTCTTATCGACAAACATGATGCACATGTAAATTAAATATCCATTAAATCAAAATTAATAAAATACAAAGACACTAATATATAAATAATATATAGTATGATATTAATTCTAATAACGTGTGCAATAAATGATATATAATAATATCTGTATCCACAAAAAAAACTCATATCATACCCTTATCCGCATCCGTCAAAATCAAAAATTCATATCCGTATAAAATAGATACGATGACAGAGGGATAAGGATATATCCCTATCCCGATGCATTTCTAATTCTATTGAGTTTTGACTCACGGATAGGTGGCAGCAGCAACGAGGACGAAGGATTGTCTGGTCATGGAATCAGAGATTGGTGGGATTTGGGAATTTGGGAAATTAGTATTTGTGAAATTAAAAATGTAGTGTAACCGGGTAATGCAATGGGGGTATATTGCAAAACAAGGGTCACAAAAATGGATATCTGCTGGGTGAGCCTGAAAATAGGTTAAAGAAATCAATGACATTGAAATATATTTCAATTTGAGAAGGGGGCTCATGGGCCCCACCCGCTCCCTACATCTGCCCTGCCTAAGACATACATGAACTTTCTTGCTCGTGAGATCAACCAACAAAGGAGAGGTTTTTGCACCTTTTCTTTTCATGATGGTGAATGATGACTTTTTTTTTTGAAAAAAATATTATAATATCAAGAAGCAAAAGATAGTTGTACAAGGTCTAGAGGTAAAGTTAAGTGCAAAGCAGCTAAGGTTGAGTACAAAGCAGTTGCAATGGGTCTTGCAAAGTTGTTTTGATTTGTAATTTCCTGATAGACATTGGAATAAACCTTGAGTTACCTATACAGTTATTCAGTGACAAGGTTGTATTAATAAAACTTAGCTGCTCTTAACTATCTATTAAGTACTATCCAACTGCTACTAGCTTCATTGTATTTAATATGTTGGCTGTAAATGCGTTGTTAAAGCAAGAGAGATGATTAAATCGATAATTATTGAGCCGCTGAGGATTAACTCGATAATGACATAAAACTTACTAAAAATAGGATTATAACGTTATCTCGAATGGTGGTTTTGGAATGGTAATTGAAGAAAGGTGCTATCTTAATTCTCTCTCTCTCTCTCTCTCTCTCTCTCTCTCTATATATATATATATATATATGATTTCCTTTCAATAGGACTAAGGATGCAAATGGTTACAGATATATCCATATCCGATCAATCACCGTATCCATTTTATAAATATTTTGACATTCGTATCTGTATCCGTTTTAAAATGGATACAGATATGGATATCATTTTGATATCCGCAAACATCCGTATCCGTATCCGTATATCCATTTTCGTATATAAATATAGTCATAGATTTATTTTTAACCCTATATAACATAAATTTATACCTTCTTTTATCATATTTGTATAATTTCTATGATACAAACACATTTAGTAAATTTATATCACGTGTTTTCCATCCATTTCGTATATATTTAAGCCGATTCTATAGAGTATTTTTAACATTACTCGTATGCAATCAATATCCGTTTTACATCTGTATCCGTTTTTTAAGGATATGGTAAGATAATTTTAATATCCGTCAACATCCGTACCTCATCCGTATTCATATTCATAAATGGATACATGTAATACCTATATACGTATCCGTATACGTCCGTTTGCATACCTAAATAGGACGCAGTCTTTTCCTGAGTTAAGGAAGGCTAATACCTTTTTTGTAAAAAAACTCAATGACTTTAGTAGAATATGCATACAATTTGTATTATAATGCATAGTTTTAATGTATGTATTATAATGCATAGTTTTAATGTCTGTATTATAATGTGCAGTTTTGTGTGTGGTTTTGTATTTATAATGTGCAACTATAATACAAACTGTATACACATTCTCCTAAAATGCTTTTATTTTTTTTACAAAAAGAGGGTGGTCTTCCAGAACTCAGGAAGAACTATGTAATGTTGGAAGGGTCACCTATATATATGACACTTCCAATGAGTTACACCTTTTTTGGGTCAATGGAAAGCACATCACGAGATCCGTTAGATCTCAATCTGACGATTCGTTATTCAAAAAGGTATTTTAGTCATTGGTTTTTTGCTTTGATCTCAATAGAAAGCCCATAACGAGATGCACCTTTCATGGGTCAATGGTATATTGTTTATGGGTTGGGAGGGGGGAGGGATGACCCACCTTGATTTTTAAAATTCCTACTAAATAGATTTTGAAAGAAGTGATCCCTTTCGACTGTACCTTTTCATATTCTAATTAGATAATCTGTCCGCATGTCCTGCTTAGAAAAAATGCTAGGCTCAAGAGGAGTAAAGGATAATTTGATGTTTCATACTTTCTCTATGTCTGATGGTGACTTTTGCTCTTGCCCATAGCAACATTCTCTTTGAAGGACCAAGGTGAAAGTACTCCAGCGTCCCATTGTATTTTTATGATTTGTATTTTGTTGCAGCTTGTACCGTTGCTACCATACCTATGTGTATATAGTACCTGCTCTTATCAATGGATTGTGTTTTTTATTGTTCTATCTCGTCCATTAGCCCATATCATATCTATGAGTATAAAGTACTTGCTCTTTCTTGTCCATACCTATGAAAGAGTACTTTCTCTTATTATATAAATTAGTGTATGAACATCTAATATTAATATGGAGTGATTCATACCTATGAAAGTAGTGTGATTCATCATTTATGGAGTGAAAATATCATGTGGTAGTGTAGATAATATTAATAGATATCTAATATATGTATATTTGGGTCAAGAAATAAAATAAAAAGAAGGGGCATAAACTCGGAGGATGAAGATAAATAATGATAATTGCCTTGTGGATATAGGGTTTTTGGTATCTTTTGGGATTTTTTAGTTGGAAGACATTTTGTATAAAAGTGATTGTATTCACATGGTATCAACAAACTTCACTTGGTAAATTGGTATCCACTCCTTTTTATATTTCTTACATGTCCGGTATGACCAAATAGATAAAACTTTATCATTATTGACCTATATACATCAAAGATTCACCAACACAATAGAATGTAAATAGAACTATTACCTATTAAGGTGATGTATACTGGACATATATAGATGGATTATGTCATATCATCAAATTTAGGTGTATATTTCTTATGTGAAATAAACATATCTATTAATTGAATATATTTTTTGTAGGAATTGTAATACTTACATTTGAAAGAATGCCACCAAAAAGATCTTCTATAGAGGTATTTTTTAAAAAAACAAGATCATATACTAGAGACTACATCTACTTCTGTCGTTGATTAGGATACAACTATAAGAGACTCTTTTCCTCCTCCTCATTAGCAATTAGAATTTGATGACGATAAAGTGGACATCAATATCCTCGAACGTGATCTTGGGTTACAATCGCTGATTTGGGAGCATCATGTTAATCAACTTGATGAAATTTGACGTGTTTCCTTTACAACTTATTCTTCGTGACTATCCACTTTCAAGTCCAGAGAAACATCGATATCGGTTTCAATCATCTTGGTATAAATTGTTTCCATATTGGTTAGAATATTCTCCCACAAAGGATGGAATATTTTATCTACATGTTATCTTTTTAATAACAAAATATATAATTGTTTTGGATTAGCAATATTTACAATTGAAAGATTATCTAATTGGAAGAAGGTGAATGATGGAAAAATTGTACTTTATTAGCCCATATTGATAGATATCCAAATTCACTACAAATTATTGTGAGCAATCTTGTCGAGACTTGATGATCCGTTTTCAACATATTGATTCAACATTTCAGAAACATGACAATCAACAAATTGCAAATAATAGATTGCGATTAAAGGCAACAATTGACTCTATTAAATGGTTTGCTTTCCTATCATACCCATTTTGAGGTCACGATGAACATATGGATTCAAAAAATCAGGATAATTTTATCGAATTAGACAAAATATTGGCTTCTTTAACGATGATGTTGCTGCAGTGATTTTAGAAAATACACATAATAATGCTAAATATACTTCACCGAAAATTCAAAAAGAGATCTTGAATATTTTGGCAAATAGAGTACAAAATGCAATAAGGGAATACATTAGCAATAAAAGTTTTGCTTGATTGTTGATGAAGCTCGAGATGAATCCAAAAAGGAACAAATGTCAATTATTTCATGTTTCATCGATAAAAATAGCTTTATCTGGGAGTAATTTTTACATAATTTATGGTTATGATACTTTTGCTTGTACCTTAAACAAAGAAATATTATATCTTCTTGCACATTACAATATCAATGTTAAAGATATTCGGGGCCAAGGATATGATGGTGCCAGCAATATGTCATGAGAGTAGAATAACCTTCAAGCTTTATTTCTTAAAGAGTGCCAATTTATATATTATGTTCATTGCTTAGCATATTAACTACCGTTAGCATTGATTACTGCATGTAGAGAACTGATCCCCATTTATCATTTCTTTACTAAATTATCTTCAATTGTGAATATTGTCACTACTTCCAATTATGAACTGCATGTTGCTCGTGCTTCTCAATTAGAACAATTATTAGCATCTAATGAAATTCAAAGTGGTAGAGGACTCAAATCAAATGCAGACTTTGCAAAGAGCTGGTGATACAAGATAGGGTTCATATTTATCATCTATTACTAGCTTAATCGATATGTTTGGTCCAATTTGTGAGGTTTTTAAGAATATCATTAATGATGGATCCACATATGCTCAAAGAGGCGATGTTGATATAGCTTTTGATGCAATGATGTCATTTGAATTTGTTCTGATCCTGCATATTATGAAAGAGATTCTATCAATTACTCATGATCTTTGTCAAACTCTACAACGATAATCTCAAGATATTGTAAATGCAATGAATTTTGTTCGTTTGACAAAAGAACTAATTCAAAAGCTTAGAGAACACAGGTGGAGTTCTTTAATAGAACACATGACTTCTTTTTGTGAAACATACAATGCCATTATTTCTGATATGAATTCAATTTATAGTGCAAGAGGAGATCGAGCTCGACATAAATAAGACTGTGTTACAATGGAGCATCATTACAGAGTTGATAATTTTATTGTTGCAATTGACTCACAACTTTATGAGTTAAATAATTGATTTGATACAGATGTTATGGAGCTTTTAATTCTCACTCTTCATTAGAATCGAAGGATGATTATATGGCTTTTGATGTTGAAAAAAAATTCTGCAATCATAAAAAGATTTTATCCTGAAAATTTTACCGAGCAAGAGAATCTGCATATGAGACATGAAGTAGAAAGATTTCACTTAGATGTTGTTCAGCATCTTCAACTGAAAAGCGCATCATCAATTTATGAACTTTGTCACTTGCTAGCAGATACTAGATTACCAAGAACGTATCCTCTAATTGATAGATTGATTCGACTTATATTAACTCTTCTTGTATCGACTGCAACCACATAACAAGCATTTTCGATGATGAAAATTGTGAGAACCAGACTTTGAACTAAAATGGTTGACGAGTTTCTTACCGATTGTATGATCATATATATTGAGAAGGATATTGTGCAGACATTCAACACTTATCTATTGATAAGTGACTTTGATGCTATGAAGGAATGAAGCGCTCCTCTTATGTGAACTTTTGAGGTGCTTTATGAATATCTTTTTTTCCATTTTATTTTCATCATTTCCACTATATCTTTTAGAAGTTTGCATTTCTAAAAAAAATCATAGAATTTGATTTGAGCTGAGTTTTTCTATCACTACCCATCCCTAGTTGAATTTCCGATTCCGCCCCTGCCTACGACCTCAGCGACATGGGCTGCAGCTCTGGCGTCATGTCGATCGACCTTGTCGTGAAGTTCCTGACCACGTTGAAGGCAATCGGGTGCGTTCTCGTCGTCGTGACGGAGTGCATCAGCCTGAATTGGTACTTCAGTGATGACCGGTCCATGCTCGTCACCAACTGCATCTTCCGCATGGGCTGCACCGTGGCGCTGGTGACCAACGATCCCACGTGCTGTGATGCGATGAAGATGGAGCTAGTGGATTCCCTCAGAACCCAACGTGGTGCGGTGAAGATAGAGCTGGTGGATTCCCTCAGAACCCACCGCAACGCGGACGACGCATCGTATCGTGTCACGTTCCAGTTCGAGGACACCGACGGGAACACCGGTGTCGCTCTCAAGAAGGATCTCCTAAGGGTGGCCAGGGAGGGATTGAGGAGGGACATTCGATGCCCCGGGTCATGCGTGCTCCCTGTGTTGCAATTGTTCGCTTATGAGTACAATGTCGTTGTTACGCGGTGGTCGGGCGAGGGGGCGAAGCCCGGCATGCCCGACTTCACGACGACTTTCGATCACATATGCGTGCACATGGGAGGGAAGGTGATGATCAAATCCATCGTGCGTTTGATGAAGCTGGGGGATGAGGTTACCGAACTGACCAGGATGACCCTGCATCGGTTTTGTAACACGTCGAGCAGCCTTGTATTCTACGATCTAGCCTGCTTCAAGGCGAAGGGGAGGTTGAAGAAGGGGGACAAGATGTGGATGTTTGCATTTGGCACTAGGTTCAGGGTGTGTAGCCTAGTATGGCAATGTCTCCGGGATCCCGACATGGATCCTGATAGTCCTTGGATAAGATCAATACATCGAAAGCTTGATGATGTGATAACGATGAAGATGATGAAGAAGAAAATCGATGAAAAATATATCTAATTTTTACTATTCTTATTTGTCAATAATCAGTTATCAATGAACCACCCCTCTGATCTAAACTAGATCAGAGGGTGGAATATGAATATGCCGACAGTTGTAGATTTCACGAAGTAAGAAAAAATCGATGTTGAATTAACATGGCTTATGTTAATATATATATATGTTAATAATGGTCGCAATTCACATATCAAATGATCATGTATAAGCTGTTGGGAACCATATTAAAATGAGAAGGAGTATTAATTATTAGGAATTGTACTATGCCAGTTATTTTGGGACATAAATAAACAAAAAATTTCTTAAAGTATTTATTGAGAATATCTTTCAATATGAATTGAAAGATAAATCATATTACGAAGTTAAGATCATTAAAATCACATTTTCCTTTTATAAAGGCGCGCATTCAAATTTTATTATTGTAAAATCTTCAAAATCGACCACTGTCTTTATTTTATTATTTCACATAATTTCTATGGAATATATTAGTATTATATTAGCTATGGTTTCACTGAAGGGTTCATCCAAATCTTAGTTATAATTTGTTTATAATAAATTAAATAATTTTAATTATTTTCAAATGCGAAGTCAAAAATTGTTTGCAACTCTTTAATATTTTGTCTTTTGTGAAATATATATCAACGAGTATTATCCACATTGGAAAACTCACTTATTATATTTGAATTTGCAACAAATGCTATACTCATTGCTATTCATCACATTCAAGGATTTATAGAAACAATTAATATTGCCTTTCCCATCAATATTTGTACAAAAAAATGACATGCCATTCATGGTAGATTTCAAATACAAATAATGATTTTGCAATGAATAATACCTATTGTCATATTTTTAGCAACGAACTATATATTAACATGTTCAAAAAATTTCTCCCCTCGCATTATAGCGGCAGATTTCGATGAGTTTCCTCTCCATGCTTTTAGCAATCTCCTTTACTCGAAAAAAACATTAAAAAATAGGTTTTTACAATTGTGCCCCTATTAGATTTTGCAATACACCTCTTTTTTTTGCAATTTCAGATGCACACCTACATTTTTAGGTAATTAACAGTTGTACCTCTCGGTTAATTTACATCCATTCCCTTCCCAAACATATATTTGGAAAATAAGAGGGGTACAAATGTATTTTCTTTAAAATCAAGGGCACAACGGTAAGAAAAGGTTACTAACTAATCAGACTTTGATTTGTATAAATCATGGTCTGATTTATCTAACCAATGACAAAACTAAATCGAGGAGTATGACTGTTAATTGTCCAAAAGGTAGGGGCACAACTGATATTGCAAAAAAGAAACATAATTGATATTGCAGAATCTAAAAGGAACGCAACGGTAAAAAACCCTAAAAAATCTCGAAGTAGATAAATTTGAATTATGATATTTTAGGTGGAAGACACACTGATCACTAGACTACTGAAGTTGGTTGAGCTATTTGTGGTGGATTATAAAAAAATAGGAAATAAAGAAATGCAATCTTCAGTTAGGTACTTATGTTAAAAAAATTATTCTATGGAAAAATCTTTGATGGAATCAAAATGAGAGATGCAAAAGTCAAAGTAATGTGCAGTTGGGAGGAATTTGTATTCAATACCTTCATTGACATACATATGGTGATCTTCCTCACATTAATTGCCCCTCTAATTTAGTGATAGGACGAAGGGGATAGAACATGGATGAAAACGGTCGAATATAGATACCAATATATGTATAATCATACCCTTATTCGTTTTAAAATACAAATATGTTTGTTGATAAGAATATTGACAGATGTGAAAAATGTGTTACCATATCCTTAAAAATGAATACGAATATAAAATGAATACGAATCGGATACAAATAATAACATAAATATTTAATAGATTAACTAAAATATACATGTTTAGGATAGTTTACACATAAAGTAGATATACTGTATATAGTGATTTCATAGTAATTATATCAACAATGGTGAATGCAATCATAAAATGTTGTTACACACAGTTCTAGATAAATCTATTACTATACTTATTTACGAAAATGAATAAACGAATACGAATGTGAATATCAGCGAATGTCAAAGCGATATCCATATCCACATCCATTTTAAAACGAATACGAATGTCAAAATATATTCACATTCGTTTTCATCCCTACGTGACGTGCAATGGGGCCTCCTTCCCCGATGGACCTAAACTAAGGCATTGACTCTTTGATGGAGATTCGATGAACCTGGAGCTGCTCCGCTGGACCATTGGAAGTTGACAACCTAATGGGGTGATGAGGATGGTCAGCATATAGCCATAGGGTACGATCGGTCGGAACAGATACAGATTCACGAAATCAAATTTAAACATAAACTACTTAGCAAAATATGAAACTAACCAAGGGGAAACATAGATGTTGAGTTGTATGAGAAACTAGATGGGTAAACATGTCTATGGATGAGAGACTATTTACCTATCCCTCTATATATTGTATCCATCCCTTCTCTTTTTAGATTATCTTTAGTGAAGAGAGTCCTAATCTCAAGTGAGAGAGATTAAGGATTATGTGCTCCTGTAGTTTTTTCCCTCTCCATAGAGTGTTCCAAATGAATCATTATTGTCTTCGTCTTCTCGTAGCCAATTCTCCATTTTTCAAGCATATTCATACCATTATAATCGTTGAATTTGCTTATAATTTTTTTATATTGCATCTTTGAGGCAAAGGCATAGACTCTTTTTCAATCCTTTCGATTTGGCTCAATAAAACCTTAAGAGGTAGGTGACAGAAAATTTTGTTCATTATTGGTTATAGATTTTTGTTTTCATCTGGATTGTATGGTTGAGTGCCACAATCTACTCTTTATTGGAGCATAATTGTGTGATCTAGTCTCTCGTCTTTAGACTTTTTGATTGGTAGATGAGCTTGGAGATGAACGATATTTGTTGTCCCACCATGGTCCGCTCATCTACCTACATGATGAAGCAACTATGCGCGTGTCAAGTTGAGTATGAGATGGACTTTTGAACGTTGTATTTAGGTTGAGCTAAGAGTTAGGTGCATGAATTCATAGTATTCTGTTAATTATGAGATGACCTAGTTTAAACACTAAAGTAGAATATTGAACATAGTTTTCTAGTTCTCCACAAAATTAAGTCACTCAACCAGAAAAGACTATGTTCCAATTCCTAATAAAGTTCTTGTCAATTAAGTGTGCTAAGGTCATGATGAAATTCATTATTACAAGTTTCATTTAAAAAACCAATTTCATTTCAAAAATGCAAATGTAAGTATTTTTGTGTGGTGTTTTTTCTAAGTTATAACTTGATAGAAAAAACTTTAAGGATTTTGCAAATTTTTATGACTTTTAGTTATTTATACATTTTTAAAATTTTAAGGTATATAATGCTTTTATGGATTTTATAAGTATTTTAAGGCGTCATGTATTTATCGATTAATATTAGTTATTTACATTGTATTTATTGTAATAAACACACACATATTCACCAATAATTGTTAGTTATTTACATTATATTTAATGTAATAACAGGAATTTAAAGTATTTTATCTGCTCATCGAAAAGTATTAGAGAATTCTAAATTTTTCTAGTTTTCATATATTAAAAAAAATTGAAGTATGACTAAAGTATATCTAAACACTTACAATGCCCTATATTTATGGTATGTTATGTCCTAGTAGGTTGAAGAGAAAGAAGAAAAAACCGATGCTAAGATATATAAGGTAAAAAAGAACAAAGAATTAGGGGGCAACCCCATATACTTAGGGTTTAGATGGCCTAAGTATAAGAGAAAGTGGCAACGGAGAATAAAGATGGAATGAAATAAGGATATGAGGACATTAACGTCCCTACACGTAGAATTTGTTCAATCACGATGGTACAAGAAAAAGAATATTTTAAGATTTAAATTGAATGAAAGGAGAAATTAAAGCCAGTTTGTCCCCTTATACTTAGGTCATCTTAAGAAAATGAAGAAATATGAAGCATGAGATAGCGACAAAGAATATGGAGGAATAGAATGAGGAATGCATGTCAATATAAAGAAGGAAATGCAATAGAATAGGAAACACAAAAGATGAGAGCAACGTAGAAGCGGAAGTAACAATAATATATTAGAAAGAAGCTCAAGCCATCTTTAATTTCCAAGCTCTTAAGATTATCGAAAAACATTGATTTAATAATAATAGTAGTAATTATTTCATTCAAACTTTATGATTAGAGTATTACATGTATGTTTTTATGTTGTTCATGTAGCTTTCATATTGTAAATAGAGATTCAACCTATCTTTCTCATTTATGTATATATATCTATCTTTGGATATTTCCACTTTATTTTTAGATACTATATATATATATATGATATTTATTCAATGGACCCTGTGTCATATAGAAATTGGATGAGCCCTCAATTATAGCCGTCAGATTCCAAGATTGAAATCCCTAAAAAGTAGGAACCTTATTCGTAATGGAAAGAAAACAAAATTGGAAATCATAAAAATAGAATACATTTAAGGAAAAAGACGAGGCATGCGAATTCGAATGCCAGAACCTATCCTTTTGTTTCAACATGATGCGATTAATTTGTTCTAACATATGACATCATATTGACGATTTGTCATTTATTTTTCGCAATTGAATTAGAATCTAATCGTCTGTAGAACAGAATTCGGACATTTTTTCGAGATATTCTAGTCTACGATTTGAGATTCAAAAGCGATGGATGATTTACGATTGGATTTGGATCATTAGAAGATTATCTTAGAATGAATGATGATGGATGATTTGCGATTGGATTTGCACCATGAGAAGATAATTTCAGAAGGATCATATATAAATTGTCTTTTGAGAATTTTGATACGAAAATACTTAATCAAATTTCATTGTTAATATTAATGTTACAGTTGTTACTTGAATTTAGTCAAATATTACTTGGATCTTATAAAAAAAACAGTGAGGATATGGGAAATAGAGCTAGTGATTTAATTTTAGAATATCTTAAAAAATTTGAACTGAAATGTTATTTGAGCTTGACTTGAATCCGATTTTCTTAGACATTTCCTTAGATTTCTTAGACTTTGATATAGAAATAATAGAAACTCCCCATAGAAATCCTCTTCTGTAATGGATATAGCATCACCAAGAGTGAAAGAACTGAAATGGGATTAAAAATTACTGAGGTATTGTTGATGAATACTAAACTAGATTTAGGAATTACTGAATCAATATATAGACTTCACATTTATTGATAACTTCACATATATTACTAAAGGTGTGATATCAATTACTTAAGATTGAATATTTATTATTAAAGCGATATTAGAGTTTGCATTTACTTGTAACTTTATGTACGTTACTATTGGTATGATATCACTTACTGAAATAAAATTATATATTACTGAAGTTGTCTTCAGGGTTTGTTTTTACTTCAAACATCATATACTTTATTAAATCTACAGTATCTCTTACTAGAGCTTGTACATTTATTACTGAAGTCATCTATAGAGTTTGCATTTAATTGTAATATACTGAGTTCGCATTTACATAGTTTTAGTATTGTATTTAAATGAAAAAGGTTTTATTATTAATTGCTGTAGATTTAGATGATTTTTTCAAGGATATTGTGAATGGTGATTTACCAATTTCAAACTGTGGATCCCGAAATTATTCCTTGTGAATGATTTTCATTTGGTTCCCTTAAGAGCTGTGAGACAATTTACGAGAAGTATGCTACATAAGTGGGATTCAATATTCAAAGGAGTAGTACAAAATACACATTTGATAGATAAACCAAAGTCAGGAACCTTACGTTCAAGAAGTTTGCTTATTGGAAGGAAATTATGTGCCAAAAAAAGAAAAACTACCAAGGCAACATCAAACTTGGTTGTGGTTGATGCAGAGTCGGAGAGCCAAGGAATAGATAGCGATGAAAGAAGATATGCAATCAGTAGATGTGGATGTAATGCGAATATGATTGTGAAGTTAAATCTATTATCAAAGTAGTGGGAGGTTACAACCTTTGTTGAGGTACATAATCATAAACTTGTATCTCCAAGCAAAAAGAAATACTTAAGACCTAATAGGAGAATCATAAAGGCTACAAACAATTTGCTATCTATGATGTCAGAAGTAAACATCCCTACAACAAAACAAATAGCTTTTTTAGACAGGGAGAATGGTCCTCTTGAATAAGTTGGACGCATAGCTAGGATATTTACAACTTAAAGAGATATGTCAAGAAAAAGACAGATGGATACGATTCTGTTATGCTATTGGAACACCTTGAATATTGCAAAAGCTCAACACCATATTTCTTTTATGCATACAAGGTTGATGAAGACAGATGTTTGACCCATTGCATGTGGATAGATTCTCATGGAAGAGCTTTTTAGTGATGCAGTTACCTTTGATACCACCTACGGCAACAAGTACAAGCTTATTTTTGAATCATTTTGTGACGTTAACAATAAAAAAAGATTGTGTTCTTTTGCAATGCCTAATGAATGAGACAAAGATTTCTTTAGTCTTGCTTTTTAAGAAATTTATGGAGACGATAATAGTTGCTCCTAAAACAATAATGACTGATCAATGCAGATCGATAATGCAACTATAAAAGAAGTTTTTCCTATTACAAGACATATGTATTGTGGTTGGCACATAACCACAAACATGAAGAAGAGTATTGGATTAACAAAAAGAGCAGAAGTTGCAATCCCAACCTTGAGCAAGATCATATGACATGTAAAAGATGAAGAACACTTTGAGGCGGAGTGGAAGAAAATTGTAACAGAGTGCAATTTAGAGAAAAAGAAATGGATACGTAAAATTTATTGGATTTGGAGGAAGTGGATTCCAATCCTTTTGAGAAGTTACTTTTTTTGTAGATATGAATACAACTCAGATAAGTGAGAGCAAGGATGCCTTTCTAGGCATCAACATAAATGAAATGAATAGCTTGTATGAATTCATGACAAGATCTCAAATTGTGGTGCAAAGAATGAAAGAGAATGCAAATTAGATGAACAAAGATACATAAAATAAGAAGCCTAAGTTGAAGACACGACTGCGTATTGAAAGCAATTTTCAGAATACTTTACAAAGACGTTGTTCTGCATAGAAGAGATTGAACAATGCATCAAAATGAATGTGATACCGTGTCCAAGATATGAAAACACTTCATAATTCAGAGTTTATCCTATTGACAAGATTGAAGACTTTAATTGAGCATTTAGTAATGCATCATCAAAAAAGCAGGCTTGTGATTGTCGGAAAAAATGGAATCAATGGACATCCCATGCAGATACATTAACAATATTTTAAAATACACAGATGCATTGGAGGTTGATGCTTCTCTTTTGATGAACAAATAGAAGAGAGATATAAAGAGTAATGGTTATTATCCATTACATAGGAGGACAAAAGAAGATAATAGCGAGCTAAGAAAATTATCAACGAACTCATTAGTGAGGAAGATGGGAACCAAGAAGTTTATGAACTTATCAAAAAAGTCCTCATAGATACAGCTGGAGTCGTTAAGGATATTAAGAACAAAGAAAATCATGTTAACAACTCCATCAATCTAAAGGGGAAGGAAAAGAGTGATAGATCAAGCATCCAAGTGAAAAATTCTAATGTAGCTAGACCAAAAAGCTGTGGTAAAGACAAAAGATCAAAAAGAAGTACAAATTGCTTGAAATCTACAATCGAAGAGTGCGGCGTAAAGCGAAGACAATGCAAACTGTATAACAAAGAAAAATCTGGACATGATTCAAGAAATTATTCTTCAAAGTCAAGAAGAGATGCAAATTAATGTAAATATTATTTTCCTTTCTTAAAATCTGATAGTTTATACTCTTTGAATTAAATTATTAATATATTATTTCTTTTTAGGATGATGCTACAACTATATGGATTCAAGCATATGTTGTTAGAAGAAATGTAGATATGCAGAAGAGATTGTCAAAAGAAATAGAAGATAGAAGATGAAGCATAGTTAGATGAAAAATTTGTTGTCTATCATAGTTTTTTTTGTTTCACAATGAGTTGATTCTTACCTGTTCAAGATCATAGTAAAAGTTGTTTACAAAATCTGTACCATCGCATACTGTTTAAATAATTCTTCCATCAAATTTATTGTTATTGGTACATGATCAATTGTATTCTTGGGATGAATGAATGTTTCCAACTGATATTTGTTACTAAAGTGTATAGATATAAAATGTATTGTTGATCAATGTATGCTTGATCAAAATATAGCATGAAATACTATTGCTCCATTAATATAAAATATTTTTAATTGAAAAAATTTCTCGTTACTCTATAGATAGATTTAGTAATATTTATCCAAGCTTCAACGAGAGTTATTGTAGATTTAGTAACTTAAAAGAAGTTCAAGTAAAAGCAAACTTTATAGGCGTTTTAGCAAAACATATAATATGAACTTAACCTACATGACAATGTACTATGCGTTACGCATCAAATCATCTCGATCTAGAAGAGGATATAGGCCGACAGTGACATGCCGATGAACTCAGCATGGCATTTTCTTCTCTACAGGATAATCCTATATTGATCCCAAATAAATTTGCTAACTTGCTTAAAAAATTACAACATGGTTAGCACATTCTGATGTGCCAAATGGTAAGTGTCAAGTACCAAACATGTACATAACATGAGGAGGTAAGAGCATGAACATAAACAACATGGAAATGCAATGGTGCCTCAAAAAGGAATCACGCATCGGTCGTAGAAGAACAAGTACAATCTTCTTCGGCAAAATTTGGCAGATGTACATGTATCACATGGCGATCGAATGGGTACTTTCACGACAGGAACAGCTCAGCCAACTCTTCAAGCTCCAGATGATACTTTAACTGATCCGAACAAGGAAGATAGCACACTTCGGCTTGCACTGAACTTTGGGCCTCGATGCACTGAAATTCCACATGTATGCAGGTGTTCCGATATTATGGAAACAGGAGATCATCCACGATCAACTAACACTTTCTGGATCTACTACACCAGAATGTTCATTGTGCTGTTCAAATCTGAACCACTTCCAGTTTGCATATAATTTAGCCTCATCGTCGAAAGGGAGGGCTACCTCGGTGGGAGGACTTGTCTTCCGAATTGTAGAAACCGCCGGTAGCTTCCTTCGGTATCTCTTAGCCATTTCCTCAGCCTCAGAGAACACTTCCTGTACCAATAAAAGATTAAAATGAAAGAGTAAGACATAAACTGTTCATACACAGTTTTTATAATCAGAAGATGTGTATCAAAACGATTTCGACCGTGCATAGAGATTAATGGAATAGAAGATAAAATGTGTACCTCTTTGTCGGAAAGGAAAAGACCAGGCTCACTTTCAAGGTCTGCAATGCTGAAATGAGAAATAGTGAGACTTAGATTTCCTTCTGTTCTGAAGGTCGGCATCGTGAGCTTGCTTCTCACTCCCATAAATTCAAGGGATTTTTACCCGGCAGACCCTATAATCTTTGCCAATTACCTCTACGACCTTTGAAATCACGTAATTCCTCACTCGATCCCGTAAACTTGCTCCGTCTTACTCCACAAACCCTGCCGTTAAATTGACACATTTTGGCCTTACTTGCTTGGGTTAGAAGTGAGTTAATCAAACCACATCAGATCCAACGGTGTCTTTTCTTCCACTCCCTCCTTTCTTCTCTCCCCTTCTTCTTCCTCTTTCCAGCGATGCATATTGAGGAGGAACAAACAACGGCCTGGAATAACAACGCGAGGAGGGGGCGGAATAACAGCTCAAGCGTCGGGCCGGGACTTCGAGCAGCGGGGGTGGGGGGGCTTCGAGGTGAGATGGGAAGGCGGCAGCAGGGGGGGGCTCTGAGCAGCGCAAGGGACTTCAAACGGCGGGCAGGGGTAGGGGGCTTCGAGCGGGGAGGGGAGCAGCTTGGGTGCTGGGGGGGGGTGCTTTGAGGTGAGCAGGGAAGGCGGCGACGACTGGGGGGGCAATTGGGCACGGGGGGGCTTCGAGCAGGGAGGCGGCAGGGAAACTGTTGGGGCGGGGCTCCTCAACGGCAGGCAGGGGAGGAGGGGGGGGTGAGGGAGGCGGCAGGGGGGCAGCTAGGCGCTGGGCTCGGGGGAGTGGTGCTGGGAGGAGGAGCACTGAGGTGCTAATTACGGGGGTATGGGTGTAAAAATCCTTGATATAAAAAAAATAACAGAATCCGGTCACTTTTAACGGATAAATGGATGGGGGTTAACCACGAGGTCTGTGGGGCAAGAGTTAGTAAGTTTATGGGGTCGATGGAGGAATTACATTGTTTCAAAGGTCGTAGAGGTAATTGGCAAAGATTATAGGGTCTGCCGGATAAAAATCCCTAAATTCAAATAATCTAACAGAAAGCTGTCTTGCAGCAACATTGATCCGTCAATGTTCTACTAGTTATCGATTATGTGAATCCCAGTTCACAAATGATGACCAAGATGACCATTCTAACATCCAGCTAGGAATCATCCAAGCATTTTTTTCTCTAGCAGGAGAAGATAAACGACACGTATATAGATGGATTCCATGAGAGATTACCTGAGCGAAATTTTATCCGGGAACATCGATTTGACGACCAATACTTTCACCTTTTCGCCCACTTTCAACAAATCACTCACGGACTCAACCCTGGCTCGTGTTATATTGGAGATGTGCAACAACCCGCTGGGTGAAGAGCAAACATGAGCTATTAAGATGCTAAAAAGGAGCCAGGTATCTTCGCAACAATGGTATAATTTAGAATTAAGGCAACAAGCATGAAACCTGATTTTAATGTGCACTTCATATCAGGATCTGAAAGTATGTCGTACTAGCAAAGAATGCAATTCAACAAAAAGAGAATTTTGGGTATCATCTCTGACATAAATGAAGCAAAACATGAGGCAACCACACCAAGCATAGTGAATTTATGTCGAAAGAACCCTTTTAGTGTAGAATGGAAAAGCCATGGACAAAAAAGAGATCAATTATATAGAACTACATTGATTTGCATCCCCAAAATCTTCTTTGTTAGACCTAAGTCCTTTATAGCAAACTTTTTAACAACACTGCCATGAGAGATGAAGTATTCATTGCTAGAGTCTACAACACGCATACCATCTACATAGGCATACCAAGTTTTTTGAAGTAGCACCAATAGCTTGCATGATATTTTATGAATTTGGCATTTGACTGGAAGTCATCAATTTTCTTATACCATTCTCTCAGTGCTTGCTTCAAAGAATAAAGGATTGTTCTAAGCTTTTATGTTGCATCTTCCTTTCCAGCAACTGTATACATCACTGCGGGTTGTTACATGTAGATTTCTTACTTTAGATCCCCATATGAAATGATGCCTTGGCATCCAACTGCCCTAGATGCAACTCAACAGCTACTACAATGCTTAAGACTGCTCAATGGTTGAAACATTCATAACTTGAGAAGAAATAAAATGAAGCCGACTCTTGCTTTTTGTGGAAAACCCTTTGCCATTAATCAAGCCTTGCATCATATAATTCCATCGGCATCTTCCTTCACCATATGCACCCACTTGTTGTGTAAGGCCTTCTCTCTTCCGGCAGTGCATCTAAATCTCAAGGCTTCTTACTTGCAAGAAGGGCTGTTAGAAAAGCTCGGGCTCAACTCGATAAGAGCTTGTGAGCCTGATTCGAAAACCAAATAAGTCCGAGCTCGAGCTAGATAAGTGACTCGTTAGGGTTATCGAGTCGAGCTCAAGTTGGGTCGTGCTCAACTCATTAACTCGAATCGATAACTTGATTTAATTTTTATATATTTTACATTATCTATCGGTACACATGATGTATGAATATGACGAGGAAATGGTACAAGACCAACAAATTATTCGGAGTTAAATGACATATACCTACACACTCTCTCTCTTTTAATTCCTAACTTCTCTCCCATTTCCAATTCCATGAGTATCAATGTGATTAATAGAGTATTAAATCTAGGGTAAATTACAAAAAAGGCTAAACTATGTGTTGACTCCCAATTAAAGGCCTCACTTTCAAATGTAACAAAGAGGGGCTTGATCTTTTTTCTGGTCTCAAATGCATGCCTCCATAAGCTTCCACGACCCTTATGAGTCGATGTTAGACCATGAAGTTGAGGCCCTTTTTTTGATCAAGCACCTCTTTGTTACATTTGAAAATTGAGGAACTTAATTGGGAATCGATATATAGTTAAGGCCCTTTTTGTAATTTACTCTAAAATCTATCCCCACTCAATTTCCAATTCCATGGGATGGGTACAAATGTGATAAAAAAGTAATAAAATCCATACAAGCCATCATTCTCCCTATGGGTACGGTTGTAGCCTTCGGCTGTTTCTCTCCACTCCTCGAATTCCATCATCTCCTATTTCCACCTTGCCTTCACAAGCACAACTTCCCCAATATAGCTTTCTCCATCATGCACAGCCACTCAGCCTCCCATGTGATGTCATTGATATCATCATGAGCCCGTGACGCCACCAATATCCCCCGGCGCCAACTCACGAGACTGATATGCTGCAGCAAAGCCGCGAACACTGCAACCTGCCGACACCATCTCCTTTTGCCTACTTCAATTTCCTCCCCCATGTATACATGACAATACCGACGAGACCGTTGTTCAGCAAAAGCACTTTATTTCTACAGAAGGTTAGTTCGAGCCATATTCATGTTTATGAGTCCTCCCTCTATTATGGCCAACTAGATTGGATATACCTTTGTTCATATTGCCGATCTGAGTTTTTGGGTCATTCATGTTCTTTTTTTAGAAAAAAAGAAATAGCTTTTTCTTATAAAATACTACCTTTCGTTGCTTTCATAAATCATTAATCATGATCCATTATAGCTATCAAGCTTACAAATTTGATTCCATGTACACGGATAATGCTATTTTGGATTTTATATATAACATAGAAATATGTTTATTTTGTATTATTATGATGGGTTTTGCCTTTATTAACAGAGAAATCAACCTACTATATACGGCTCGTTAAGAGACTCGTGAGCCAACTCGAACTCAATGTGTTTGAGTCCATAGCCAGCATTCTAAAGTTATTGAGTCTTAAGCTCAAGTCTGAGTTTGATTATCGAGTTCGAGTCTAAGTTGGGGCTCACACGACTCGTTCAACTTGATAGACACCCTTACTAACAAGGGAATTCATCTCATCCTCCGCGGCTAGCTCCTATTATTTCCTTCTCTCAAATTGCAGGGCTTTATCAAAACATTCAAGTTCACCTTTGTCAATCGGTAATAAATGATATAAAAATGTAGTACCTTGAGGTAGGTTTGTTGACTATGGTAGACTTCCTCAACCTAAGAGTTTGGATTATCATGTAGGATATTTTGTACATTTTTGTTATTGGACTGCAATGTAGTCCGTTCTTGAGTTTTATCAACTCCACATGATTGAATTCTCCAGTTACCTTCTACTTCGTCTATTTGTCTTAATATAAAGCAGAATTATTGAAGGTGACGTACATAATTCTAACTATCTTTATATTCTAAAACTCTACAATTTGTAACTATAGCTACCACTACCATTGCCAACAAAATATGCTTATGTGATCCAATTTTCCTTTATCAATTTGCACACAAAACTATACATCCAATCACTATTAAGTATGAGATATTCACCTCCTCCCAAGTCCAAGCTTCTTCTGGTATTTCACCTTCTAACACAGCGGAGGGACCCCGATTAAGCAAGTATGATATTTATTTACAACATGAGTCCAATGTCTCTTTGATAGATCGTCATCTATTCTCATGTTTCTTGCACACTCCAAAAGAGGTGTGTTCAGAAGCACCATTCTTCCTAGACTTTCTCGGAACATCTTTAATCTTTCGATACCAATGGTAGCAAAGGACGATTAAGAAAATCACTGCATTAGCCTCCCCATTGTTTGACGGGAGACATGAGTTTAAACATGACTCATTTCTAACTAAAGTCTTCCCACTTCTTGAAGGTTTTAAACATGCTGTATTTATGCTCAATGAATTATATTCACACTTTCCTAATAGCATCATCAATAAAAGTAGAAATAATGAGATCTACCCAGAAAAGATGGTTGAGATGGTCCTCATATGTCAATACGGACCAACTCTATCCTTTTATACTTTCATGTCCTTGAAACCTTTATGAAGCTGAATTTCTTTTGCTTCCCCACAATAGAATCTTCATAGAAGCCCAAATCAATTGACTGCAATACTGCTAGTTTTTTTCTTCTTTTGCAGTCTTCATTGCTTTCTCGTTCATATCGCTAAGTTATCTGTGCCATGTACTTACATCACACCCTGAAAAGGTCATGTTTGTCATGTTGCATGAGCGTGTTACATCATAGATTGCACCTTCTTTCTTACCTCAAGCCAAAACTTTCAAACTTTAAACATCTTCCAAAAGACTATATTAAAAAATGTCGCCACATCACTATTTGATAGTTGTACAACTCATGTGAAATGTGTAGGTAAACCACGTACAATCCTAAATTATTCCAATCTCATGATGAATATGTTGAAGTCAGTGATATCAATATTTCTTTTACCATATTCAGCATCCCTAAGTATACAAATTCCAAAATTTCCTTTCACGTGATATTAATGACATTTTGAGGGTTGTATAAATGATGCTCCTGAGTATATAATCCAGGACCCCCTTTTTTAATATCTGCAACACAAATCAAGGCATCATTGTTCTCATAATCCATGATACTTACAATGTTCTTACCTCCATTATTTTATTCTTCAGTCTTCTTGGAGCCATGCAATCATGCTTGTAATGTCTCCTTTGATTACATTTCCATCAGATCACATTCTTCAAATACGGAGATCCCAATCTCCATTTCTACGACTTTGATCTGGTATTTTTTTTGTTTCTATAGCTTTTTCTTCCCGTCCATTATGTGCTTAAGATGAACCCAACATAGAGCCTTATTCAGATATCTTCCATCATGTGTATTCTCCCATAAGAGGACTGCTGACATCCTCCAACTTTAGCTTTTCAGACCCATTGGAATTGCTACTAGTTATATCCAATGTGTCCCAACTATGGGAAAACTCAAAAGGAATAATACGGTGTTTGCCTCATCGTTGAATGTAGTATACATCGACTTGAACCAATTAATGATGTTGTCAAATTGTTGAGATGTTCAACCACCACGGATCTTCCGCTCATCACAAAGTGAAAAGTTTCTTCATCACATATAACTATATGATATGGATGGCTTCTTATGCATCGTATCCTTTATGGTATTTGAGATTATCGACGGAACAAGATTGAGCCTTACTGCTCCTAGGGCTTTTAAATTTAGAATCTTCTAACCTTCGTTTTCATGTTTATGGGTTGTACCCAAGCTATCGGTTGATAGAGATATTTTTGGTATATAACATCTTCAATTTGCATATTCCATGATGTGAAGTTTGATGCATTGAACTTCTCAATCTCCATCTTTAACTCTTCTGCCATCTTTATACATTTATCTCTGTATCAATACTCCGATATTAGTCGTTAGAGAAAATATGATCAACAGACAAAAGCAGAATTGTTAAAATAAACAAAGCATGTGCAAACACAGATAAAAGGTTATACCATGGTTTGACAAGTTGCCTACCACTGCTCATACCAAACCTTCTATATAGTATTCACAAGAATGACATGGATAATATAATCAGTGGTGGCCCTCATGCATATCTTAAATGCCATAGTACTAAGGTTACTGTTAGAGTTATTGTATTTTTTGCTTTATTTATGTCATGTAACCATTCGGGGGATTTTATGTACTTTTTCCTTTTTCGCTCTCTAGAGTTCCTTTCTATATAAGAGACCCTAGACCTATGTAATAAACACAACGTTTCATTGTTTGTCCACATGGTATCAGAGCGACGGTCCGAGACCAGAGTCTATACCTAAAACCTACCGCCACCGCCAACCCATTCTCCTTGCGCGGACCCTTATCTCCCGTCGAAGGGTCTCGTGCAAGGCCCTCCTGACCTCCAACGTCGGCAGTCCTAGCCGTCGAAGGCCGCAATAACGCCCCCAACCTCCAGCGGCAGCAGCTCTAGCCATCGAAGGTCGCACCAGCGGCTCCAGCGCGTGCCGAAAGGGCAGCCGCAGCAGCCTCAAGCACCGTCAAGGACCGCCAGCAGTACCAACTGCGGCTCCCTAGCGCCGTCAGTAAGCTCCAACTGCGCCTTTCAGCACTCCGGTGGCCTCTTGTACCATTGTGACTATCCAAGCAGCACCTGCAGCATCACCGGAGCCGACTGTCGAGGCTCCAAACAGCCCCAACCACTCTCTCCAGCCACACGCAGCCTCCTAGACGCTATTTTAGGCATCAAGTTCTCTTGATCTGCTGTGCAACGTGACTTATAGGGCATCTCGTAGCCCTTATATGCATACTTAGTCGATCAGAGAGTGACAGAACTTCCCTTAAGATCACCATGGCATCTACTTCTTCTACCGAGACAACCATTGACCACAAACATGATATAAACAAGGCATTACTATCAAACTCACGGGCACGGAAAATTACGTACTCTGGTCTCGGTCTTTCATGGTGTTCATTGATGGTCAACATAAATTCTACATCCTGACTCAAGATCTTCTAGATGAAAAAGACAAAGAATATGACAACTTACAGACAGACAACTACTTGGTCATCAATTGGATGACCAACAACGTTGCACACACTACCGTGAATCTTCTCTACAAGAACACATCCAAGGAGATGTAGGAGGATCTTGAGCAGATATACTCTCAGAAGAAGACAAAGTCACACCTTGCAGACATTTATGGTGGATCTGATCTGCATCTCAGTGTGATTCCACCCTTGTTGAGTACTACAGGCATCTCAATAGTCTGCATGAGGAGTTTGCGATATTTCAGCCTTCAAGTTGTACCAAACATGTACAGGAGCGTTCATACTGGCAGGTATATCATTTTCTTGATGGCCTGCATTCCAGGTACTAAGCAACGAAGGAGCAATTTCTTATATCAAATACATTGCCAACGGTGAAGGTCATTATTGGTCATCTTGAGGAACTAGAGACATCTGCTGCATGGTCTCCCGCCTTACCTTTAGCAGAGAGCTCTGCACACATTACTTCATTTGGGAGAGGAGGTCGATACGGCTTTCGAGGATGACACGTCTGTGACTCAGGTTGTGGCCGTGGAAGAGAGTCTAGACGTGGATGTGACTTTGGATGTGGTCGTGGGCGAGATTCTATTGCTCCTCATTTTCCATAATGCACTCACTATGGTCGGTGGAATCATCCATTCGGATGATGTTGGCAGAAGTTCGAAGTACCTCCCTATTATGCCAATAGTGCCTATGGGGGTAACTATGATGTGAAAGAGGTGCCAACTACAACAACCCCCAGTGGTAAGACAGTCCATCTCAATGGCACAAATTGCTCTCGCTTGATGCAGATTCTCCAGACTCTCGAGGCTACTACCTCCGATGATATTACCAATGCTGCCCTGGCTACTCCTTCAGGTACATTAACCAACTCTGCCATCCCTCCCGCTCCAGCTTGGATTTTTTATTCGGGTCCCTCTATTCTTCTTTCTGGAGAAGGTAATTTGCTAACCTCCTCCGTACCATCTTCCTTCGTGAAGTCTGTTCGAGTCACCAATGGGACTCACTCACCTACTACTACCATCGGAACAATGGAGTTCTCCTCCAAGCTCTGACTATTTGGGGTTCATTGTGCTCTTGGTTTCCCTCTTAGCTTATTGTTTGTTCATAAGTTTTATGTTAAGCCTAATTGTCGTGTGATATTTGATGAGTCTTGTTGCTATTTTTAGGACATCCGAACAAAGCAGATTTTTGGTGGGGGTCATGAGAAGAATGTTCTATATTACCTTGACATACCATCAGATTCCAAGTTTGTTGGTGCTACGTCTATCTCCGAAACCCCACTCCTAAGGCATATGCACCTTGGGCATCCCTCTGTCAAGAGACTCTCCATGATGTTTCTTGAACTCTCTACTCTGAATCCCTTTCAGTGCGAGTTATGTGAATTCGAGAAACGTCATCGAGCTTCGTTTCTTGTTTGTACTAAGTCTCGAGTACTAGTCTTTTCGGTCTTGTTCATTGTGATGTATGGGGATCTTGTCCAGTCCGAATATTGAGTCGTCATCGCTATTTTATTATCTTTGTCGATGATTATAGCCGATCTTCTTGGGTGTATCTAATAAAGGAGCGTTCGGAGATTAATAAGATTGTCAGAAAATTCTTTCAATATGTTAAAACATCTTTTCTACATGTGTTAAGATCATTCGGATAGATAATGCTCTTGAGTTCACTCGACAGAACTTGACATTTTTCTTTACATCTCAGGGGGTTGTTCACCAAACCTCATGTTCGTATACCTCGCAGCAGAATGGGGTAGTGGAAAGGAAACTCCGACGTTTGCTTAATATTGCCAAATCCCTCCTTAGTCAAATGAGTGTTCCTAAGCATTATTCGGGGGATGCCATCCTCACTGTTGTCTATCTCATCAATAGAGTCCCTTCTTTTGTTCTCAAAGGAGGAACTCCATTCTCCTATTGACTCTTCATAACTCAGCCATGGTCGGTCCCAAGCCCAGGTAAATGAGGAGGGTTGTGTTAGTCTGACAACCAGCGTAAAACGATTGCAAACAACTTCCTAAATACTATTTTTTTAAAAATGCTATTTAGGAAGTTGTCTCATGACAGTCGGATCTTTTCAATATGGATTTAAACAAAGATATAGATTTCGTTGGGGCGTTCCCTACTAGCGACGTGTTGCATCGCCCGAATGCAATGAAAAAGTGGCAAGGGCTGATACATCGCAATCTGGATGTAGTTCAAAATTTGCAAGGGTTCTCGCATGAGGAATGCATGCAGGTAAATGAGCTAGTTTCGCTGCATCACCGCCCGGATGTAGTCCAAAAATTGCAAGGGTTCTCGCATAATGGACGCATGCGAGTAAAGAAGTTAGTCCAAAAGAAATTGCAAAGAAGGTAGTTGGAATATTGGCACTTTAACTGGAAAATTGATGCAGATAGTGGATACGATGGAAAGAAGGAAGATTCATATACTATGTCTTCAAGAGACTAAATAGGTTGGAGAGAAAGCAAGGGAGATCGAGAAGACATACTTTAAACTTTGGTGTTCAGGTAAAGATAAGGGCAGAAACGGTCTTGGAGTGGTTGTTCATAAGGATTTGAAGGATTGTTTGGTTGAGGTGCAAAAATTCGGGGATCGGATTATTTTACTAAAATTAGTGCTTGAAGAAGAGTGAATATCATCTCAGTTTATGCATCACACATTGGTTTAGATGAAAGGACTAAA
Source organism: Ottelia alismoides (assembly GCA_037367405.1). Taxonomy (NCBI): domain Eukaryota; kingdom Viridiplantae; phylum Streptophyta; class Magnoliopsida; order Alismatales; family Hydrocharitaceae; genus Ottelia; species Ottelia alismoides. The sequence goes on along the minus strand of JAZKJV010001863.1, from coordinate 361,205 downwards.
CAAGATTTTTGGGAGGATCTGGATAAGATTTTACAAGGAATCCCACAAAGAGAGATGATTTGCATAGGTGGAGATCTTAATGGATATGTGGGAAACGATGCTTTAGGATATGCTAGTGTTCATGGAGGACATGGTTTTGGGGATAGAAATGAAGAGGGAAAAGTCATTCTGGATTTTATAACGGCATATGATCTTTACATAGCAAACACTCTCTTCAAGAAGAGGGAGGAGTATTTAATTACTTATAAGAGTGGCCCAACTAGAACACAGATAGATTACTTTGCGTTGAGGAGAAGAGATCGGTTGTGTTGTAAAGACTGCAAAGTAATCCCAGGAGAGAGTTTGACAACCCAACATCGCTTGTTATTTTTGAATGTGCAAATAAAAGGGCTGGTAAAGAAAAGGAGGGTTCTTAAGATCAGTAGAACTAGATGGTGGAATCTTCCACTGAAGCAATCGATCTTCCACTTAATTTGGAACCCAGATCTCCTGTGCCCCCCGCTGGGGCACAACACTTTGAGATCGCCGCCGCCTGGAGTTTAAACATCAGCGCATGCACGGCGGTGCGTTGGGATTCACTGCCGCCTGGAGAAGATGAAGCGGTGATTTCGGGGCTTAGAATGGGGGCACGCTGCAGCTGGTGCATGTCGTCTACTCCTGAAGGAGATGGGGGGACATTGCGGCTTCTACTACTGCTATCGAGATTCGATGGAACCCATCACACTTCCTGAACAGGGATGCATCAAAACTTGTGCAGAAATTGCTCCGAAATAGAAATGTTGATCATGATTGTTCTATACTGTCTAGTGAACTGATTGGAGATGCAATTGAAAACTCCAGACATGCCTTTTGGATTTTTGCATTGGTAGGAATATGCAATATTCTCCGGAGCTGTGCACACATCTGATGATTGCACACAAACCAAGGAGATCGTTCGCAAAGATGCAGCCTGGAGCATGGGCCTTAAGATGCCCTGGCGATTGGCGAGGCGTGGAGAGTGCGCACAAGAAGACTACGCTGAGGGCTGGAGATTGTGCACCTTAGGGTTCGGTGAACCCAAACTGATCCTGGAGATTTCCGATGAGGTCGACGTTAGCATTGGTGTTCGGTGCGTAGAACTAGGGTTTCTCCTAATGACTTTCTCGAACGTGAACAATGACGATCTTCAAACTTTGAAGAAATCTCAACTATGAACAAAATAATCTTCAATAACAAAAATCCTAAAGTTGAACCTGCTTTGATACCATGTAGAAAAATGCTATCATACCATGTAAAAAATGACAATGAGGAAACATTACCATATATAATAATAAGAAGATGAACATGAAAGAACGTCATGATTTTTATAAAAAATCCCCCTCCATGAGGAACGAGATGAAATCACTGGAGAAGGACTTCTTAGTACCAGATATTTTGCTATTGATTTCTCCCTCAATGAATACAGAAGGTGTGGGTCTGTCTATATAGCCACACCATTATGATCAAGTCCCTTTAATAAACGATGTGGGATTAAACTTGTGGATGTGTAATTGGATCCTGGAGGGATTCAATTACCCATCTACGGACGCATGCTCTAACAATAACATGCAACATGATTTTAACATTGTAGTAATACACATATATGTAAGGAAGATCTCCTAAATGGTTTTATAATCTGATCTAAATAATCTAGTCAGTTAAGATTTGATAAGATGTGTCAAATCCCAAAAGGTTGTGGATATTCAAGACATCGTCAATTGAGAGTAAAATCAAGAATGTAAAGGTTGTGTAATCCAAACACTATTTTGCCATGCGAGAATACGAAGGTTGCGTTATCCAAACACTATTTTGCCATGCAAGAATATGAAGGTTGTGTTATCGCATTATAAAAAGATAGATGTTAGAGGGTTATGGACATTAGATGTGAGCATATCTAAGGGGTGCTAAGGGCGAAGGGACTCAAGGGTGGATGTGAGCATAGCTAAGGGGTGCTAGTGGCGAAGGGACTCAGAGGTGGACGTGAGCATAACCGAGGGGTGCTAATGGGAAGACACAACAGAGATGAGTTTAGGAGGGGTAGAGTAGGAGAGCGCTTGAGGTGGAGGGGTGGCTCGAGGCAGAGCGATTACAGGTGAAGGATGGCCTCTGAGGGGTGATTCGAGGCAAATGGAGTTGAGGAAGGATAGGGGTGGGAGGAGAAAGACACAGAAGAAGGGGGAAAATTACACTTACGCCCATATCTTCAACGTATGTTTGACAGGAGAAAACAACAAACCAGAGGAGCATAAGTGTTATTCCGTGGTTTTGTTAAGGATACAAGTGAAATTGTAAAAAATCGTAGGGGTATGTGTAATAGAGAAAGCTCGGAAGGTCACAAGTAAAAAAAATCCCTAAACTTAAATGAAGATAAAAAATGATAAAGCCTTCTCCCACTTTAAATAGGATCCGCTACATGGATTGTAATCAAATCCTTGTTGAAAGGTCCAAGTGTTTTTTACGTTGGTTGTCGGCTACCTAACGCAACCCTTCTTAAAGGGGAATTGAACCCTTGTCTTTTGGGTAGTAGGCACACTGCCCTAAATGTAAATGAAGACATAAAATGAACAATTTATGACAAAAATCTACCCATCATTTCATAAGCAACAAAAAATCCACTGGGATATACATATATACTCCCTTTAAACTTTTTATACAAAGCATGTTTAGTCCCACACAGTCTATTGTAAGAGAGTTGGATGTGATTCAACATTTTTGTAGAGCTTGTATTAGGTTCAATGCAAAGAATCAATGAGAAAACACATCTTTTACACTGCTTCTTTCGGGACGTAGAATGATTAGCATATTTGTCTCAAACCACAAAAAATGCTTGTCCGTTGCTCTTATGTCCCGAATCATTGTTTTCAAGAATAGTTATGTAGTTTACAAAACTTGTCAGTGCATATTATATAAACAATTGCGACAATATATCAGATTTGGCGATCCAGATTCATTAGCAGTGTTGCAATAGTCGGCCGACTATCCCGAATAGTCGGTCCGACTATGCGGTGCGGGGGGTCCCCGACTGAATAGACCTCCAGTCGGTCAATAGTCGGCCCGACTGAATAGTCGCCCGACTATTCGCCCGACTGGCCCGACTATTAGGCCGACTGGAGTTTGACTTTTGATATTTTTATTTTTTTATTTTTAATTTTCAGTTTTTATGGGTTATATTTTACCACGGTATCGCAACAAATGTCATATTCTATATATCTATTATAGTGATTGGTACTTTTATCTTAGATTCATGTTAAGTAATGACTATATATGTATAAAAATATAAGAATATATGTATTATAAATAATTTTTATATTAAAAAATACAAAATCGAATAATTCCGAATATTCACCCGAATACCGATTATTCTCTATTCAGTGACCCCTCCGACTGAATACCGAATACCGTCTTCTGCAACACTGTTCATTAGTACTTACAGAAACAAGCAACTAGCATATGCTATTGAAAATAAGTACTGTAACCAATAATAATAATAATAATAATAATAATAAGCTTTTATGTTTGTCAAATTATATGTAAACCAGTCAGCTAGGCTATGCGATATCAAGTTGATCGAAGTGGATGCAGTAAAAGAAACATATGGTTGATTTCTTGGAGGTATCTGGCATGCACATGACAAGGAGATTCGTCGGTCAAATGTCACCTTTTAATCTGCCTAATAAGTAGTTGTTGGGCATTAGCAGAACCAGTCTGTTCAAACTTCACAATTAAGTTTTTCTACTTAAAATGACGAGGTGATTAGTAGCTAGCATATAGCTACTGAAAGTCAGGCGAGAAACTTGACCATGTTACATTTAAAAAGGAAATTATATAGATAACTGACAAACAGTTCCAACCGCTACAATCAAGCTATTCAATATTAAAGAAATGAGACTTCCCGCTGCAAATAGAAATGCAATTTGAACTGCGAAAGCTCACCTCCTGTTAGTCTCACCTATCATCACTTGGACTCCAAAAGTGAAAATTTTCCGAATGGTTCCTTCTAGAAGAGTTCCTTCTTGGAGGTTTAACAAGTCCTGTGATACAAATCAAATGGAATGAGCCTCTTAACTACGAGTATAGCCTTTAGAAATTTCATTAGTATATAAGGACTTAGAGATTTTGCTTGTATATAATAACATAGTTGCTGCAATTACGAAGTTTGAGTGTGCTTTGTTAATCTGACAAAAGCATGTTTTGCACTGAAAATTTATGTGCAATTTTGCTTTATTTATACAAGAGAGTGGATAGAGAAAATAGCGTACATGGTATGCAAGAATAGAGTGCAAATTTACAAGTTAGTAATTATAGTGGATTAGGTTGTTGAAGTGGTTATCTAATATCTGATATCCCGTCTCAATAGAGAAACTATGTAACTTGTAGAGACCCAGTCATGCTGTAATATGATGAATAAGTTTTTTGATAAGGCTTTGTCATGATTCAGAAAGCTGGTCCTTTGGTGAAAAAACAGAACTCGGAACAATCCTTTGTAGACTTGTTTATGAACAAAATGATAGTCAACCTTAATGTGCTTCATTCTTGCATGAAAGACTGGGTCAGATGATAGATAGGTTGCATCAATCTTTTTTTTTTGAGGGAATAGGTTGCATCAATCATGGCCTTAAATATTGACGACTATGTCGACGACATCAATATGTCGGTATCACCAAGTCGATAATATCGATTAGGGGATATATATCTTTTTCTAGGATATCGGCAACATGTCAGCGATATATCACCGACATCACACTGATATATCATCAAAATCTCGACACGCAGAACAGTGAAAATTTCTCTTGTTTTTTTAATATACTTATCCTGATACGTGGGGATGGGGAAATTAATGGAGATGTTACTCATAGACTAAATGCAAGTTGGCAAGTGGAAAGGAGCCTCTACTGTTTTTTGTGATATAAAATCCCTTTGAAAGTCAAAGGAAAATATTACAAAGCAACCATGAGACCTGCTATACCCTATAGATCAGAGTGTTGGCATGTGAACCATAGACATGTACAAAGAATTTGTTTTTGAGGAAAAGGTGGGATGGATCTCCTTTAGAGGTCCATTCAAAGACTTTATTATAAATAAATAAATAAAAGGTAACTACATCCGCCAACTTTCAAAAAGAACACTGGCATGCTTGAGCATATTTTCAAAATAAAACCTCACACCCTCAAAAACATCATTTCTAGCTAGCTATAGCAACCAGACTAGTATGCAAACCTTTGTTTGTCCTTCTGAGCCTGACCAATTTATACTCGGTGAAGCCCAAAACAACGAGATAATCCCATGCGGTACCCCATGCAAACGGTTGACCAACAACTTTACAATGATCAAGTAAATCGCATTAGACAATGCATTGGGGGTGGACGTCCTCCACCTTTGTGGCAATGTCCTTGGGCAACAAGAACAAAAAAGGAGAGATTCAAATAGTTAAAACCAGAATCACTAGCATCAAACTCAGAGACCATGGACAAAACCTCAGAAACCAAATCTCGGAGCTTGCTAAAGAAACAAACTGAAAACACGACCCATGATATCCATCAAGGTTAAATGCAAACATCGCCCTTCTAAACTCCTGCAAATCAAGAACCTTGGTCATCTCATTAGCATTATCAGCTAAAATTTGGGTGACTCATAAACCGAGCCACCCAGAACCACTGTGTGGTAAGCGATGACTAGCATCCCTGAAATAGTCAGTAATCGCCCTTCCCACTGCAATCTCCCCATGAAAGACCTCATTCCCCATCTCAATTTAAATGTATCAAGTTCCGCTTACAATGACCACTCATCACAATGTGAAAAAAAAGTGGTGCCATAACTTTTGCCTCCACTCTACCTCTCGCTTCCGATAATCCTTCTCAATGATCTTGTGAACTACACCTCTGATTAGCAATTCTTGCTCATCCAAGTCCCTATCATTCTCCAGTAAATCTAGTCTCACTACTCCTTCTATGCAAGCGTTCTCAGTTGCTCATGCATATGCCTACACTCCCCTCGGAAGGAGATCAGCCTCTTACACAATGCCATCAACTTCAATGCTAGCCTCCTAGTGGTCGAGACCTCCATCAACAATCCTGACTAAAAGGACACTACACTCCCAAGTCCGCTCTTCCAATAACCAACATAGCTCATATCTGAAGTAAGAGGAAGGCCCCATCCCAATGCTAGTGTCCAAGCAAAAGGGGTGTGATCCTAAAAACTTGATGCAACTCCTCGGCAAGACCTTCACCAACGACTATGTTGAAATCTGAGAAGTGGAAGCGAAATCGATAAACAAAATAATAAACATCAAGAACAATGATTTAACGTGGAACCCTACCCCTAAGGAGTGGGATGAAACCACGGGAGAAGCCCTCAAAGGGGCATATATTTTATTGAATTTCTCAATGAGTACAGGGGGTGAGGGGCTCCTTATATAGCCTCTCAGACAGACGAAGTCCCACCGCTCATCCATGTGGGACTAAACTTGAGTGGGGGGTAATTGGATTTTGGTGAGATCCAATTACCCACATAACATTCTCCAACACTCCCCCTCAAGCTAGAGCTGAGAAAGCTGCAGCTTGCAACAAAGAGAAAGTATACAACACATCTTCACACGATACATCACAAGAAAAACACATCCGCTGCTGGTAGAAGACCTCGCATGAGGACGGGTTTGCGGCTTTCAGATCACCGGAACGTATCTCTGCCATGCTTGTAGAGCCGCTGCGATATCAGGTCACCGGAACGTATCTCTATCGTGCCTGGAGAAAATCGTTGCAGAAGAAATTCAGCACGGGAAACTGATTGGGTCATAAAATAAGAAGTATACACCCTGACGAAGAAATCGATGCTCGGTGAAGACGGATGGTCTGTAGAAATCTGGAGTGTCGATCTGTCAGCCGTGGATGTGGAGATGTCCTGAAGACGGTCTAACTCCCCCTTTCTTCCATACTTGATAGAATAAGAGCATAGATCAAGTTGGGAGAAATCAAAACATGCATTTTTTTTATCATTTTTTTGCCTCATATCTTTTTTTTTCACACAATTCATTTTTTATACGGTTTCTTTCTCTTTTTTTGTACTAACCTTTTTTTAAGCCATTTATTTTTTTATCGGCTTTTCCACTTCCATTTTTTTGAATTCTTTTAACTTGTGTATGCCTTTTCTCTCTTTTTTGTACGCGCCTTTTTTGTTTAAAGAAATTCTCATTATTTTGTTTGAAACTTGGCCTAATCATAGGCCCATCTCTCTCTCTCTTTCTTTTTTTTTTGCGCGGCCCGCCACAACCCCTATTTAGGGTTCCCGTCTGGGAACCCCTTTTCTTATAGACTGCCGCCCTGCTAGGGCATGCTCTGCTTTGCGCCGCCGATGGAGGAGAGGATCCCCGATGGGGCCTCTGTTGATTGGAGGCTCAGGTAGCCGCACGGGAGGAGAAGCTTCTGACCGGAGCACGTCATCGCGTTGGCGAAGGAGAATTGGGAGGAGGCACTCCGCCTGTGGTGCCGCTGGATGTGGCACTATGCTGCCTGCGCCGCTCAGGAGGGCTAGGGCAAATCGATAGGGCACGATGCCCGATGCTCAGGATGCTTGTCGTCGATCGTTGGGAGGTTTGGAGATGCTTGGAGGATGCCGTCTGCGCGCCTGAAGAAGACCCCCCTGCACGAGATGGGCAGCTTGGAGATGTCGGAAAGTGGAGCGGCGCCCCTGGACGGGGGGGGGGGGGGGGGGTCTCTTGATTAGGCACCACCGCTGTGAACTTGCTCATGCTGGGAGGAGGGGCGAAGATGCCTGGGGAATGATCGCCCGGGGCTTGCTGATGGAGACGCGCTGGAGACGCGACTCCGCTTTGGGAGAAGACGCAGCAGGATGCACGTCTCCCTGGAACTATGGCTAGGGTTTCCGGTTAGGGCTCGCCCGGTGGACCTGCACCTGAAGGCTGCCTAGGCCTGAACAAGAGAACACTGCCAGGATGATCTTAGAGGGTTGGGTGGTTGGTGAGAGATCGAGAGGAGCGCCATTGCAACCCTAACTTTCCAAAGAACTTGACGATTCCTGAAATGCAGAACTTGCTCCAATATGCAGAACAATCTTCGGAATAAAACTTTCAAAACTTTATAAATCTCCAAGAACAACACATTGAGACTCGAACAGATAAAGAACATGAAAATACTTGAGATTCGACCCGCTCTGATACCATGTTGAAATCTGAGAAGCGGAAGTGAAATCAATAAACAAAATAATAAACATCAAGAACAATGATGTAACGTGGAACCCTACTCCCTAAGGAGCGGGATGAAACCACGAGAGAAGCCCTCAAAGGGGCAGATACTCTATTGAATTTCTCAATGAGTACAAGGGGTGAGGGGCTCCTTATATAGCCTCTCAGACAGACCAAAGTCCCATCGCTCATCCATATAGATCTTAGTGAGATCCAGTTACCCACATATTACATTCTCTAACAGACTACACTGTCAATTGACCACATCCCATCGACATGTGTGTCAAGAATGCCTAACAAGCCAAAGAACTACACATTCATCAATGGCACCCTCGCATTGCCAACGACACCCTCGCATTACACCCCTTCTTCTCCCAAGACCCTTGTGATTTGCATTCACAATGGTGGTGGCCAGGCTAACCACAATGAAAGAAAAGAACGGTCATCGATGACAAATGGTTCCGAGCACCATACCTAAAGCACTAAGCTAATGTCGGAGGTTTCTTTTGGTTGCGATGCCGCATGCACCTTGGAGATCACCAACCATGCTCTTACTCATCCTCAATAGCCACAACTACAAGGGCATCAAGAACGGCCTCCGACATTGCCTTATCCTAGTCAGAATTAATCCTAACATCCTCGTCAATCTCTCTCTATCTCTCTCGAGTTTGGTGCCCTCCATTTCCCCTTCCCCCTCCTTCCGCTCTCCTCTTCATCCATCGTCTCTCTTTAGATTCTCGTCGGTGATTGTCGTATCTAAATTATAATATAATCCACGGTGTTGTAATGGGAAGCATCAAGAATCAACTTGGAAATGTCCAATGGAAGACTAATGATCTTTCTGTTTCTCAAGATAAAAGGATAGTTCTCCTCTATCCTTTTGTAATTTTCTCCTCCTTTGCCCCTTAATCTCGTCAGTTATTGTCGTATCTAAATTATAATATAATTTACGGTGTTGTAATGGGAAGCATCAAGAATCAACTTGGAAATGCCCAATGGAAAACTAATGATCTTTCTGTTTCTCAAGATAAAAGGATAATTCTCCTCTATCCTTTTGTAGTTTTCTCCTCCTTTGCCCCTTCTTCATATCTCCTTGGAACTTTAATGCCCCGAATTGTTGAAAACAAGATAATCTAGTAAGGCTAGAGCCTTGTTTTATGGGAGAGATGTCATCTTAAGCCCATTTGCAGATAATGGGAAGTCCATTTAGGTTGAAAAAATCAAACTACATTCATAGGCCCTTCTCTGAAAGAGTAATCGTGAGGCCCTTCACTGAAGGAGAAATCATGACCCTAAAAAGTCTCTGTCTAAACCAGCCCTCGGTTGTAAATAATCAGGTTGCCTTTATTTCCAATTAGACCCATATCCAATAAGCTGACGAGAGCACTTTTTTCCTCAATAATGGTTTGTCTCTGGTTTTGGACCATTACAAATTGAATTAAGGTTACGATCCTTTTGACAGTAGAAAGGATTGTACAAGAGGTGAAGCCATACTTAAAAAGAGTTAGGAAGCAAAGGCCACGTTACCAAATATCGTGATATATCAGTTTCAAGAGGGTGGAGGTTTCCATATTAACATATATATATATAGAGAGAGAGAGAGATTTCTAGAATATCAACTGATATCTAATTGATATCTCGTGAGATATCGATATATCAGTTAAAACTTGAAGATTTCAGTACAAAATATCCTAGATATCGGTCCATATCGATTGATACCCATCAATACGGACAATTTTGCTTCGTATCACCTATTTTTAACTTTTGGTTGATTTGTTTGGGATTTTGCTATTATATCTACTACAAGTATTAAAAATATATTATGATTTATATAAATTTTTCGAGACGGACGGTGCCCAACCCTCCGCAGGGGGAGTGCACCTGACCCCATTTTGAACAGGGGGAGGGGGGCTTTTTGGCAATGAAGATGAAACAACTCTAAAGCTGACCAAGAAAGTGTATGTACATGTGTGTAAATATTATTATACCCATTAGCTTTGTTCATATGATATCTGATATAGCTCAGTGCGCACCTGACCCCCATTTTGAATCGGGGGATGTCTTTTGGCGATGAAGATGAAACAACTCTAAAGCTGACCAAGGAAAGTACGCGTGTGTAAATGTTATTATACTCATTAGCTTGTCCATATGATATCTGATATAGCTCGAAGCGCACCTGGACCCAATTTGGGGGGGGGGGGGAGGGGGGCTTTTGGCGATGAAGATGAAACAACTCTAAAGCTGACCAAGGAAAAAGTGTGTATGCGCGCGCGCAAGCGCGTGCGTGTGTGGGTGTAAATGTTATTATACTCATTAGCTTGTTCATATGATATCCGATATAGCTTGGAATTTTGTTTCTATAATATGTGGCTTGATGTAAAGTTAATGTGCTAAATGCACCTCCTTGATGGCTAAATGTCACTAAGTTGTTATTGTTTAATTTCATCGTTTCCTTTCTAATATCTATCAACACTTAGCCGTCAATAATCAACATTGGCAGCATCGGTATGTGCGATATGTGTATTGATGTGTTAAATATACCTCATTCTTGTATGAGTGTATATTTTTGTGTTATCTATTGTTTTAAGAACTAGGATGATCTTACTTTGCGAAAAAAACATTTTTATGCCATTTCCGAGATTTCTACTAACATCGTCGATATATCCCTGATATATTCCTTTTCGGACTGCCGACCAATACGATATCACTATCAATATTTCGAACCTTGGCAAAGGCTATATAGAGGGTGCAAGCACCACTGTTATTTAGAACATGATTGGAACACTTTACAATGAAACATTGCACATATTAGTGAAGGAGATCATGATGCCACAATACATAGCGTTAGATGGAAAATATGCAGGAAGTGGATGATGGTATAAGAGTGGAGGATGGTTGCTTCATAACATGGGTTTAAGCATTTTGTGCGGTTGCCACTAAATACAATCGAACTCAAATTCAACAAGCTATAGGATCATTATTGTGGTGGTTATGTTACCAATATAAATAGAGGAGATTGTAACAGCCCAATCCTAGTCCCACGTGGTAAACTCATAACAAGTGTGGTTTATAATAGCAGAGGATGACTACTTCAGAAATTTAAGCTTAAGCATTTTAGATATAGATGTCACATTGTCCAATTGGACTCAAACCTGACAAGCTATCATGATCCACTTCCTTTGGTAATGATTCAGAACCAGATCTAGGACTGTACAAAAAATCTCCATTTTCATACCCGCAATCATCCATATACTCTTTGTTGGGTCTTTGTAACTATTTTTTGATATATAATGTAAATATATAGAAACTTACAGGTGGGTGTCTCCTTGATGTCACACCTTCTTTTTCCTAAAAAAACAATTATTGGGATGGGCCCAACCACCTGAAAAGTCTAAAATGTGGGGAACGTGGAAGGACGATAAGGGAGTACAAAGGTACATGAAGTAAGAGGAGGAGGTGTTAAGCAAGGAGGAGTGGTGAGGAGGAGGGAAATGCGGAAATTAAAGAAAAAAGTGAAAGTTTTGGCATGGCAAGGGTATTTACGTTCGTGTTCAAACTTGAAACAACTAGCAAAGCATGGATGTACCGTAGCCAATTAAGAAGATTTATTTAAGAAGAGTTATTTCCAGTTAAGTCCCATTATTTGGCATAGGTGGAAAAATATCATGAGCTTTTTTAGAATGCAGTTTTCCATACTTAAAGGATTAAAATATTTTCCTACTTCGAATCGATTCAAAACTACCACAATAAGTACTGTACTTTCTCGTATTAAACCAGACATTTACCCTATGGAAGATATCATCAGCTTCGATATTCAACTTATAAGAAAATTTTAGTGAATAATATAGTAATGATGTGACCTAAGTAGAAGTAATTCTAAATTGCCAAGATAAATCAACTGACCCAAGCCTCTCTCTCACTAATTATCAGGTCATTATTAGCTTCATCAATACGGCTGATGCACACGCGTAGGTTACGGCCTACCTGCAGAAACAATAAATAAATAAAGCATAATGTCAAGTACAAACAGATGAAATATATAAAATAAGCAAATTTTAGCAACAACGACATAAAACACTGTTATAGGACCGCAACCACGCATTTCTAAAAATATACTTATGGTAGCTCATCAAAATCGCAGCAACAAACTTACATTTTCTTTCAAATCTGTGAAGTTGTTGACTCTGTTCATCAGTTCAGCTTTAGGAAGAAAAGCTCGTAGTCCCTACAAACAGATCCATATATGCAGTACATGATCATATTCAAAAATTTAAATTTTAAAAGTAATAATAGATTAAAATTAGCATGGATACCTCGATTCTTGTGATAAGCCCGCCAGTGTTCCACTCAGTAATTCTTATCTCAACAGGTTCATTGAGCTGTTGTATCTGTGTCAATATAACCATTACCATATCAGTGGCTGCATGATATGAAATTAGAGAAGCATGAGCTACTGGAGCTTGTGTTTTGAATGTGTTAATCATCTTGCTTTACTCTTCTAACCCATATCTAGACGACTTGTGCAAGCGTGTTATGGAAGGTACTTCGTTAAAAAGCACCACAATAAAATCAGCAACTCAATATCTGTTTAATGAGAAAGAAACTACACCAGGGCATGCAACCACTAGCATTAATTGAGCTGTTGTATTTGTAGTATTTAGAAGAATCGGTTTTGTAATTCAAAAAGGACTAGCGGCACAGCTTGTTGCTCGCTTGTCTCCTATTTTGATGCCATTTCAAAATAAATAGCATTAAGAGAAAAATCACTAAACACTATAACTACACGGGGGCACAATCACATTAATATTAGTATTTAAGTTATTTATGGAAGAGTTTCGTGAGAATAAAATAATGATTCCAACAGTACATGACATGTTGTGAACGGGAGAAGATTCTTTCTCATGCATGAAAACAGAAAACAAGAAAAAAGGTAGTACATGCGATTGTTGCCATGTTAATGGAAGCTATATTCACTTTAGTTATGAACAGGCCGGCAGGGCTGTTCGTTTGAGAGATAGGGAAAAAGGATAAGGCCCTTATCCCTATAAATTTGTTGTCCCTCAATCGACGGTCAATGTTTTGCTGATGGCGTCGAGATAAGGGTGCTTTGCTACAAGTGCAGACCCAGGTGGACCGAACAAGATTTTATGTCCTGGGATTTTTTTGGGAATTCCTTCTATACTGTCGAGAATAAAGCTATGTAAGAGGGAATTTTAGGTATTTGTCCCTTGTGGTGTCCTTCTGTAAACCCTAACCCTAATCCTCTTGTTATATAAAGAGGATTAGGGAGCCTAATGAAATACACAGAAATTCTAATCACAGCTTTAACATGGCATCAGAGCCCAAGGATCTGACCTAGGGATCTGTGCCGTCCTTCCCCCCTCCTCTCGGTTGGAGCGCCGTCTTTCGCCTCCCGCCTCCTCCCGATCCCCTGCCTCCTCCTGATCCCCAGCACCTCATGCCTCCTCTCGATTCCCCGCCTCCTCCCGATCCCTGTGCCCACGCGCCAACCCAGCGTCGCCCTCCTGCCTTCTCCACGACTCCTCCCGATAACCACGACCTACGACTCCTCCTGATCCCCTCGCCTCCTCCCGATCCCCTACCTCCCCACGACTCACGTGCCAACCCAGAGTCGCACGTGCCGGCCCTTCCCCTCCCCAAGCCCCAAGCCCCTGGCGACCTTCACGCCCCAAGCCTGCCTCTCCAACCCTGCGCCTCACACCCCAAGCCGCAGGCGACCTTCAACCAGCCGCCATTCAACCCGCATCCCACCCCAATCGATCTGAACCAGACGCACAACCCCAGGCGCTCCGCATCTCAGCCCCAGGCGACCTGCCCCAGCTCCTGCCCCAGGCGCTCTACGTCCCTGCTCCGAGCACTTCACGCTCCAGCCATCTACCAAACCCAGACAATCCACACCAGACGCTCCCTGACGGTCACTCAAGCCACGCCCCAGGCGCCCAAGTCTTCCTCCTCTCCATCAACTGCAGACTCTGCACGGACCTGATCTGGTACCGATCTTTTTTTTTACACTCATATGTACCATGCATGTGTTGTACTAGAATATAAATATGAGAAGAGAGATACACGATAGAAACAAACAAAATAGGTGGCAATAGGGCAATAATAGTGCGCTAGGATCTCGCTGAAGATTGACGACAGACGCACCTATGACATCCGAGGTTGCTACATCGAAGTTTGATGGAGGAGGTCATTCAAAGATGCCCTCATTTGGATCAATTCCAAAGTTAGTCCACAAACTACTCCATGTGGTCTCGGCTTTTCCTGATGATTGTTCGAGGCTATGTTAAAGAACACATCATTCTCAAAGAAGAACCAACCACCAAGGTTGGTAAATATGCTACATGGGTCAAAGATAATGGCATGGTAAGCTCGTGGATAATGGTTAGCGTTATTGATAGGATCGTGCGGGAATTGGTCTACTATGATAGTGCGCAGGACATGTGGAAATCCCTGTTAGCCACCTATGGACAGGACAAAAACTCTACCAAAATGTATCAATCATTTCATGATTTGATGCATATGTATCAGAGCGAGCGACCCTTATAAGAATATTTCTCGGGTCTCAAATCTCTTGTTGCAAGCTACAACGTGTGTGCCCCTCTATGCACATGTCCCACGCAACGACAACATCGACAGAATATGGCAACTATGATCTTCCTTAGCGGATTGGATCAAACATTTGCAGCCCTCGAGAACAGATGATCACTTCCCCTACCCTTCTAACTATGGAGGAAGCTTACAACACGTTGTGCCGACTACCGACTCCTTCTACAAAAACTACGAGCCAAACAACGGTCCTAGCGGCTTCAGGACGAGGCTTCAGAGGTCATCAAAGGGACAAAGGCCGCGGTCGCCACTCGCTAGGACGAGGACGATCATCATTACAGTGCTTATTATGTTACAAATTAGGGCATACTGAAGCTGTTTGCTACAGCAAACATGGACGTCCAGGTCCATCGGCTAGAGTTGCTACTACAAACGTCGAAGAAGGCTCGGTCGAAATCCCTCGAAAAGACTTTGAGGATCTCATGCAACGACTGTCACAGATGATCCCCGATGAGGCCACAACTTCAGGAGATATCGCCGCGATCGCCTGGACAGGTACGGTTCTTGCTTCAGCTAGCCATCATAATCACTCGAATGGCTCATTGATACAGAGGCCTCCACTCATTTGTATGGCAATCCACGCCTTCTCCGAAAACTTCGTACATCCCAGCCAGGAAAGACTGTTCAAGTCGTTGATGGGAGATCGTCACCAGTTAAAGATGTCGGGGATGTGCATATTACCTCTACAATATAACTGAATAATGCTCTATTAGTTCCGGATTTTCCGCTTAGTCTGCTCTCGGTCAGCCAAATATGTAAGGAGCTTCACTACCGAGCAATTTTTGATGCTGCTACTTGTGTTTTTCAGGACATACTGATCGGGAGGACGATTGGTACGGGCCGTGAAGAAGGGGGCATCTACCACCTTGAACACCCCTCTGCTGTGGTCGCCTATTCCAGGACTTCTATAGGCCAATCATCCACCACTCTTTGGCATCAGCATTTAGGTCATCCTTTAGCTCACAAGCTTCGTCGTCTTATCCCACACCTCTCCCCCACGCGTATTATCACCTGCGAAGCATGTCAGCTTGGGAAGCATCGTCGTGCTACTTTTTCTTCTTCGGGTAACCAACATTCTACAAATATTTTTGATTTAGTTCACATGGATATTTGGGGTCCTAGTCGATACCCTAATCGCCTAGGTCATCGCTATTATCTTGTCCTCGTTGATGATTTTTATAGAGTAACATGAATATTTCTTTTGAAAAACAAATCAGATGCTACTAGTGTCATTACTCGATAAATCGTCGAAATAAAAACTCAATTCAGGCGGACAATCTAAACCTTCTGTTCTGATAATGGACAAGAGTTCTTATCCAATGACTTGCAAAGCCATCTCTCTAATCAAGGTATTGTGCACCAGACCACCTGTTTCCACACGTCTCAACAAAACGGTGTCGCCGAACATAAACATCGCCATATTCTTGATACCGCACGTACATTACTTCTTGCTTACAATGTCCCATCGCTCTATTGGGGTGATGCTGTCCTCATAGCTACATTTCTTATCAATAGAATGCCATCTACAACTCTACAAGAACAAATCTCTATTGAAATCCTTTTTCCTGCAAGGCCCATCTATCCTATGCAATCGAGGATTTTTGGATGTACTGTGTTTGTTCATCTTCCTGCACACGGCAGAGATAAGCTTGCTGCACGAGCCATCAAATGTGTCTTTTTAGGATATGCTACATATCAAAAAGGATATCGGTGTCTTGACATACGGTTACGTAAACGCTTTGTAAGCGCTGATGTCACCTTCTTCGAGTCAATTCCCTATTTCTCAGTATCAACCACTAATACTCCCCCACCAAATATCTCCGTAAGGGCCCCCACCTCCCCCTTACCAGTTCCGACTCCTCAATGAGTCTCCACTTCCCCTTATGAACCAGTGCCACCTCCTCAGGTATGCTCCCCCACTCAAAACATGGAAACTAATGTCATTGCAGATGACCCAGCGGACCTCCCGATCGCTCAACGCTGCCCAGCTCGACAATGTCCATCTGTCTATCGTACCAAGCACCCGACCTCTGCAGCAGTGTCCCTCTCCAGGCTTACTCCAGCTTGCAAGAATTTTGCGCAAGCTGTCTCAAACACTGCCATCCCGAAGAACCACATTGATGCCCTAACAGATCCCCACTGGTCTCAAGCAATGCAAGAGGAGATGTCAGCTCTGGAGTCAAGAAATACTTGGATACTGGTGGATTCTCCAGCAAATAGTCGAATCGTCGGCTCCAAATGGGTCTTCACTGTAAAGTACAACCCAGACGGTCCTAATGCACGCTACAAGACCCGCTTGGTCGCTAAAGGGTTTATACAAACCTATGGCGTTAATTTCTTCGATACATTTTCACCAATCGCTCGTTTGTCAACAGTAAGAATTCTCCTTTCTCTCGCAGTTCAATTGGATTGGCCCTTACATCAACTAGACGTCAAAAATGCCTTCCTACATGGTGATCTTCATGAGGTCGTCTATATGCAACAACCACATGGATTCGAGCGAAAAGGGGAGTGTCAGAAGGTATGCCTGTTACGCAAGGCAAATTATGGGTTGAAACAGAGTCCTCGAGCCTGGTTTCACAAACTATCTGAAGCATTACATGTGATTGGATTCACAAGGTCGTCATCCGATCACTCCTTGTTCATAAAAAAAGAGCTCGAAGGGCACAGTAGCAATGCTGGTGTACATTGATGACATCATCCTTACAGGAGATGATTATGAAGAGATTGCCAGAGTAAAGAAGCACCTGGTAGAACAGTTTATGATTAAGGATTTGGGACCATTGCGGTATTTCTTGGGGATTGAGATAGCTAGATCAAGGCATGGGTTGATTATGTCTCAACGGAAATATACCATTGATCAACTAACAGAAACATGGATGCTTGGTTGTAAGCCGGCACATATCCCTATGGATCCTAAAGGACGAATCTTTGAGGAAGGAGCAATAGAGGATGCTGGCAGATACAGATGCCTAGTTGGCAAACAGCTTTATCTCACTATTACTCGTCCAGATATTTCTCTGGCAGTAGGAAGACTAAGTCAGTTTATGGACTCTCCTACTGTAAATCACTTTGAGGCATGCATGATGATTCTTTGATACATCAAGCAGTCTCCTGGGAAAGGACTATTATTTCGCAAGGACAACAACCTCAACCTCATGGCCTATTCTGATGCAGACTACGGAGGATGCTTGCAAGATAAAAAATCTACCACGGGTTTCTGCACATATCTGGGAGGAAACCTTATCACATGGAAAAGCAAAAAGCAAGTTGTGGTGTCACGGTCAAGTGCTGAAAGTGAATATAGAGCCATGGCACAAGCAGCAGCCGAACCGAACTCATGTGGGTCAAGTCCGTACTAACAGATCTCCATGTCAGGTCTAAGGACATTATGGAACTAAAATGTGACAATCAAGCAGCAATGTACATTGTAAATAATCCCATGTTTCATTAGCAAACAAAACATGTGGAAATTGATTGTCATTACACAAGAGATCTCATACAAAAAGGGCTCTTACGCACACAAGACATTCTATCTACAGAGCAAGCTGCAGATATATTTACAAAGCCGCTAGCACGGATCCAGTTTGAGAAATGTTGTAACAAGCTGAGCATGTATGATTTATATGCTCCAGCTTGAAGGGGAGTGTCGAGAATAAAGCTATGTAAGAGGGTATTTTGGGTATTTGTCCCTTGTGGTGTCCTCCTTCTGTAAACCCTAACCATAATCCTCTTGTTATATAAAGAGGATTAGGGAGCCTAATGAAATACACAGAAATTCTAATCACAGATTTAACATATACAATACGCCAGCTAGAAAGATAGGGTTTGGGCTCCTATCCCTCCATCACCGCACTCCCATAAAAAATGTTTTTGAATCAAATAACTTCATCTAACAGAACTAATTTCTATCCCTTGTACATTCTTCTCCAAAGGAATATAGAATAGCAAATAACTACCATGTATCCCCCCCCATCCCTCTAAATCATATTCCTCTTAGCGAACAGAAATAAGGGATAAAGCCCTCTTATCTCTCCTTACCCATTTACCAAACAGGTTAGAATTCTCTATAAAACTGATTGTTTGCTTCATATTTATTCCTTATTTTTAAAGGTTCTTCATTGTTAGTTATGTTTAATCGATAGACAGACACCATAGATGTTGGCATGTGCACTCTCTAACTCTTACAAGTCAAAATAGTTTGAAAAAATCAACCGGCCTTTTCCATCATTCCCCCAGGAACCATTGCATTGTCAGAAAAAATATCCGCATTATGTACCTATTTTCATTTTGATAGTTACTTTAAAATTACAGTAAATTATCATTATGAAAAAAAAATAGAAAAGAACAAAAACTTCATGTGCATCAACAGTCCTTTGAAGTGAATCCTTTTATATGTATTCAGTTCCAAACAGTTGTTGATTCCCGATGTTTCACACATGCAATTTACCAACTTCCCTGTGTCTTGGAATTGCCATAGCTTGAACAAACTATCTGGATAGATCATGAAGGGTTAAAAAAACATTGTATTCTCCCTGTGATGCAATCTTGTGATCACGCCAAATTCAGCTTACGTATGAGAGAATAGAGAAGCGTTATTTCTTGAACCTCAAAACTGCCCCCCACTTATTCAACTCTCAAATTCTTGTCTCACCGTACAATTTCAATTCTTGTACATTTTGATCATTTTCTGAACGAGATGCAATGATGAAATATTGGCTTTCCAATCAAAACGAGAGTCTAGATGCACAATTCCCAGGATTGGCCCCTAATTATTGTCAAAAAGGGTTCAGAAACCTTCAGGGTGTCTGGAATCATCATTGTGCAGATTCATTCAATCATTCCCCTATATTACAGTGTATTTTTGGCATGTAGAACATGTAGTCTATGTGCATATAAAGCAAAAGATGAAACTAGTTAGCTGCCTACATCCTTGCTTTCATCATGGTTACATCCTGTCAGCGCGTCAAATACAACTTAAGTCACCTAGTATGAAGGAGATCAAACTTAGATAGCACATACATCTATGTCAAAACCACATCAAGTGAACAACAAGAGAACTAGCTTTCTTCTAAAAAACTAGCAAGCAATCTTGCATCTGTGTGAGCTACTCAACGTAATAACAGGCAATTAAACCAATAATACTACACCAACCAGCGCAAAACCAGCCAAACAAGAACTAAAATTCATCCTAACAAGCTTCTCAAACAACATGGCATTCATGGAGCAACTTTTTTACCTGCCTCACCCGATGCCATGCCACCCGTCTGAACATCCTCCTCGTAGAGAGCAATGGCCGCCCGCTCAATGTCCGTCCAAGCACCTCCGCGAAAAGAACTGTCCCCACCTCAACCACGGGTCTTCCAGGTATCCTCTCCATGCTCAAAGCATCCTCATCCTTCACAACCCCAATCTTCCCACTCACCATGAACTCCTCAGCATCCTTCTCCAGATCACACAGCCCATACTTCAGCTCCCCACCATGCAAAGGCAGCACCTCCTTGGTCAGCATGGTCCCCAACATATCAGCCCCCACATTCACATCAAGCCTCCTCTCGTTCCCGGACACGACCACCCCCACCACCAGATCCCCACTCTTGGGTTCGTAGTACTCCACGACCACCTTCTCCCCCTCCCCAAAGGTCCCACCTTGCCCACCCTCTACGCCCGGCTCCCCCATCCCCTTGCCATTAAAGAACTTCAGGAAGGGAGCAAGCGCCTCCTCCACTTCAGGGGGCTCCTCTGTATCACCCTGCTGCTCTTCCTCGATCACGGGTATTGGAGAGGGCTTGCCCAGGAGTTCGAGCTCCGAATCCCTGACATGGGTATCTCTGGAACGACCCAAATCTTCACGGGGAGAGGAAAAAGCGATGTGGGTAGCTCGAAAGATCGAAGTTTTGGGCGGGAAGGCGATGGATATGGTGGGATAGGGGAGGGGTTTGAGGGAGATGGGTCGGTGGGGAAGGGGTGGGAAGGGGAAGGGCAGGGAAGAAGAGGGGTAGTGAAGATGGAGGGAGGGGTTGGTTTGCATTGCTGTGCGATCTTGGAGGTGCTCTGCTCAGGGCGCCATGGGAGGGAAGAGGAAGCGAGTAGAGCTTCCTACGATACTCTCGTTATCCACTGCGGGATTGTGTCTTCAATTGAGCAAAAAACAAATGATTAAAGATCCTTTTGGGTTAACAAGAACCGGCTGAGGTCGACGAACGAAAATCTAACAACAATCACAACAACATTTTTTTTTTTTGCACAAAGTTGCCTACATTGATTTTTTACCTCCATTCAAATTTATTTTAGATCATTGTCGATTACAATTGAGCAGGTTCGACAAAGGTGAATCCAAACTCATAATCATATGCATGAGAACAATGAGATTCATCACTAAGAAGACAAAAATTTGACATATAAATTGTATATAGTCCCAAAAATATACCCAATAGTATACACAAATTTGATAGTTTTATAAATCCAAAGATAAATTGAATATATACTCAAAATCAACATGTGATTAGAAACAAACTTCAACCTTTCAAAGGATCAATATGAACAATAAGCAATTCGAATTCAAATTGCAAAAAAAAAAAAATCCGTGTACTCGCTCTCATTCTACCGTACCTCTAGTTGTACACGCTCCAAAAGTCAATAGATGACATGTCAAGATATTGAGTAAATGGCATGTTAATTTTATTTTAGTATCCAATACCATGTTATTTATATTTCTAGAAGTTGCATGGTATTTATATTTTAGCATCTATTTTACGAACGAGTGGAATAAGAAATTATCGGATGAAGAGATGGATGTAGTTGTAGTAGTTTATCTATCATAACACGTTCATTACAACCTTTCTCAATTCACCTTTTATCGACGAGTCTCGACTGAATTTTGGGGAGGGTTGGGTGATCTAAGCATGTACTAGACATATCCAAGGACTGCTCACTTGGTTCTTAGGCGCAAGAGTGGAAAGAGATTACTTTTTTCCTTTTGTGTGAAGCTTTGACTAGTAGGAGATCATGTTGTAGGAACAAACTAAGCGTAGTTGAGCCTAACCTGCCAAGCAGGTGGACATGATTAATAAAGTATATTTCGATCTACTTCTTTCATTTGTAGTTGTATGAACGAGCCTGACTTCCAATTCTCAAGTTTGATATCAGTGATAATTTTAAGCTTTTAATTTACGCTTAAATTTCTTGGCTTAGTTCAACTACATTTGCATAATATTAATTGGCGATTTCACTTAGTGAATTAAATTAAGAATCTCATGCAATATTTTACCAACCCAAATGTACCTAGCATTGCTTATTTACATGTCAAAGCTTGCATGTTAAGCTCTTTTGTTTCTTAGTATTTTAAAAATAAATATAATTTCATGCCAAGAAGTTTAAAATAGGGTAGAACTAAAGGAGCTTATTTAGGAAAGATATTGGCCCAGAAGTTTTATTCATGCGAAACAAGGGATTCACTTTGTTACTTATCTATTAATTTTTTGTATATCTTTATATTTTTTTCGTATTTTATTCTAAGGTTGCATAAATATGAACTCTATTGAACTTTATTTTAAAATTATAACTCTTTTAAGGTTGTTTTTAGGGATAAATACATCTGTTCGATAGGTTTGGTAACTCAAATTTTGTATTTTCATACATTTGAACTTTCTAATGTTTTTTGCTCTAAATTTATTATTATCAGATGAACGTTAGAGCAGGTTTATATCTTCTTGAGTTTTTACAAATAAATACGGACCAACTAGGCTTTGAATTTTTTTAGTTATTTAAGATAGTATTTTTGCAATACTTTTTCATTTATGTAACTTATTTTTATCTATATATTACAAAAAGCATGTTTAAAGAATTTAAAATGAAAATATATGGACTTTGGATATATATATATAGAGGTACTTTTCCAATAATTCAATTTTGTTTTACTTTTCTCATTTTCTCTATTTTTGTTTTTGTCAGCCACTTTATTCTAATTATTTTTTGGGATTAAGGTCATATATATAATTTTTCAAATCATTCTTATTCCTTTCTTTTGTCATCAAGTACCTATGGTACATTTATATATATACATTCTTCTAATTATGTATATATCTTCTTTTTCCATGATTTATTCGCCTTGTTTACTTTTATGTATTAATTTAACATTGTTATAATCTGTAGTGTTTTATAATTAAAATTTTACCATTTATAGTTGCTTGTTATGGATTTTAGCACTAGATGCAAGAATCAGGTAGATAAATTTAGGATCCATTACGATGCAAATTATAGAAAGAGGTAATGAATTCAGTACCATATACAGAGGCAAAATGTCTGAAGAGGGATAGGAAGGAAGGATGGCGAGCTGGAGGAGGATCAACAAGAAGTGCTAAGCCTTTTCTCACTATAAGTAGGTCGGCTACATGGATTCTTGATCAAATCCATGTTGAAAGATTCGACTATTTTTTACGTTGGTCGTTGACTACCTAACGTAACCCCTGCAAGAGTGGGATTTGAGCGATGGTCTTTTGTGTGGTAAACACACTGTACTGTCACTAGACCATTAAGTGGGTACAGGAGGATCAACAAGAAGATATATATATATATATATATATATAGAGAGAGAGAGAGAGAGAGAGAGTTAAATGGGGCTACCACCTGGAGGGAACTAACTTGGTTCCTCGCTTTATTTTTCCCATTTTTTATTTTTTTTAAAATTACTTCCGTGGATTTTCATTAATATATACCTATATTATGTCATTCAAATTTTGTGCGAAAACAAAGATTCATACGGCCTCCATCCAGACGAGGTCGATTTTAGCAATTCTGTTACCATTAAAAAATGTCTGTCTGGATGGAGGCCGCATGAGTCTCTGTTCGAAATTTGAACGACAAATATATGGATATAGTGATGAAATTCCACGGAACAAATTTTCAAAAAAATAAAAAATAGAAAAAATGGGACGGGAAAGTTAGCCCCCCTAGGGATCCTACTCCATGGAGTAGATAACTTACCTACTCCATTCTTATTTTTTGTCACTTCTTTTTATATTTTTGAAAAATGCTTCCATGGATTTTCATAACTATATGTCTCTAATATGTCATTCAAATTTCATTAGAAACGAAGACTCATATGCCCTCCATCCAGAACAGGTCAATTACAACAAATCTAAGATCGTTAAAATTACATGTTCTGGATGGAGGGCACATGAGTCTCTATTTCTGAAAAATTTGAAGGCATATTAGAGGGAAAATTCATGTAAGCATTTTTGAAAAAATAAAATGAAGTGGTAAAAATGAGAATGGAGTAGGTAAGTTACTTACTCCATGGGAGTAAGGTCCCTTTCCTCTCTCTCTCTCTTTCTCTCTCTCTCTCTCTTTCTATATATATATATATATATGGTTGATCACGTGGGAGCTAAAAACTGTGAGTGCATGAGAACAGTGATTTTGGACCACTTGATTCTGTCATCTCTCTCCTGATTAATTGCATGAGGAGAGAGAAGAGCAGAATTTAGTGGTCCAGACTCACTGCTTTCATGCTCTCCCAGTTTTTGGCTCTCATATACATATAAAGTAGATCCTGTAAGAGTAAAAAACTGTGAGAGCATGAGAGTAGTGAAGCTGGACCACTAGATTCTGCTCATATCTCTCCTCCTTCAATCAACCAGGATAAAGATGACATAATTTAGTGGTCCAGACTCACTACTCTCATGCTCTCACAGTTTTTGACTCCCACAGGATCAACCCTCTCTTTCTAAGTATATATATAGAGAAAGAATTTATCCAATAAACCCTATACCCACTTGGGTTTTTGTGAGCACTCAATTGCAGCCATCCATCCAATATTCAATCTCAACAAAATAGGAACCGTTTTTTTGCAATGGAAGTAAAACAAAATTGAAAAATATGATTTCCCAAAATAGTAAACCTTAATGGAAATGTTTTGATTGCATACGACGACTAGAGGCATTAACTTTTTCCATTGCGTACATAAACATCAAAATCAAAATCCTCACATCCGGCGTCACCTTGTGCTGCTCGGCAACTTATCCTCTGTCGCTGCTCTCTTGTGCTCAAACGGCACCGGTGGGTACAACCTCAACGTCTCGAGCAACGCAGCGTGTAGGTACACGAGAGTACCGAGCTCCTCCGATGCCGGAAGCACTTCATCGTCAGATCTCCGATGCTGCTTCAACTCTTCATAGATCTTGTTCTGGACGTGAGGGTGGAGGGAGAGCATGTAGAAGAGCCACATGAGGTTGGCAGTAGTGACGTCCCTGTTGGCGAGTATGAGACTCACGACGGTGTCGCGGAGGGAAGCCTTTATTATTGTCCATTACACATTAGCTATATGATGACTGGAGGCATTAACTTTTTTCCTCCATTGTGTACATGAACACCAAAATCCTCACATCTGGTGTCACCTTATGCCCCACTCGGCAACGTATCCTACGTCACTGTTCTTTTGTGCTCAAATGGCACTGGTGGGTACAACCGGCGAGCATGAGGTTTCACGACGGTGTTCAAGTTCTTGCAATTGGATTTGGACATTGAAATTATTATTTCAGAAAAATTATACCAAGTTACCGATGGTATTTGCATATGTTACTGACAATATATCATGTATTACTTTTTCATTTTATTATTCTTACTAATTAAATTCCATTCGTAGTTACTTGTGTATCTTAAGAAAATATTACATGTTACTTTTCTTTCTATCATTCTTTCTATCAAAACACAAGTTAAGTAATTTATGTGTGGGTATCAGTAACGCTTGACATATTACAAGTAATAAAATAGACTACATAAGTAAAGAATGTGTCATTCGATAGTAATTCAAAACAGAGAATAGAATAAGTAAGATATAGCGAAGCATCAGTAACTTGTAATTGTAGGTAAAAGAAGACTGTGTAATCAGTAAGTTGGAGTAATAATAAAAAATCGCATGACCAGTAACTTATGTATTGTTATCAGTATCACTCGATGCATTATAAATAATTTAAAATGTTATATAAGTAAATAAGAGATACGTCAGTAACACTCAAAGTATTAAGTAACTATAACATTAGTAACAATAAAAAAGAGTACAGTAAAATGGATATTTGTAATCAATACTTATTATATGTACATTAGTATTTTACATACTTAATTAATGATCTCACAACAATAAACTACTAGAGAATTGAATATGTATTACTTGAGTAACATGAATGAATTACTGATCTCTGTGCAATGTAATATTACAGATGTAAATTACTGACAACTATTTCAGTATTACTGATCTCGCAACACATAGTTACTTAAGTACAATATGTATATTATTGATCAAATGTACAATGACTTTCTTTGGCATAAAATTAAGGATTTGAAATTATCTTTCCAAAACCGTCTTCCTTTTTTTAAGGACTCGGTATAATTGGAAATATAAAAGGCTCAAACATATGAATATCCTTCCAAAATTATGCTCCTTCGAAATAGGCAACCTTTCAAATGGAAATACACGTGCAGAGCCTACATTTTATGCTCACCAAAACTCAAATGAACAAGGGGCTCATTGGATAAGCCACACACACACACACATATATATATATCATAATTCTTAGTAGCGTTCATGGAGTTTTCTAAAAGCATTTTCACACCTTTTTTAAACCCCTTGTAACCCATCAAGGCGGGAGATAGAGAGGAAGAAGAGGGACATGAGGTATAGATCTATTTACTTTAATGCAACACCCCTTGTCCAAGCTCATCTCACCTCTCATCACCCTTTACTTTTGGAAGATGGGTTGGTACTACTCAATAGTAACTATTCAACAATGAATATTATTCATTGTTAAATATTATCGTAGGATCATGTAAGAATAATTACATGTTGATATTCTCATGACCTTTTGTTATAACCATTTCTTACTTAGCAATACTT
This sequence comes from Ottelia alismoides, assembly GCA_037367405.1. Lineage (NCBI taxonomy): Eukaryota > Viridiplantae > Streptophyta > Magnoliopsida > Alismatales > Hydrocharitaceae > Ottelia > Ottelia alismoides. Next base: position 334,467 of record JAZKJV010001863.1, on the reverse strand, counting down.
CCAAATCCCTCTCCCCTTGGTATAAAAGCACAAGTAACTCTCTTTTTTCTTTACACACCCTAAGAACGGAAAACATACAAAATAATCATATATATGAGCTCCTGCTAGTGTAACAATGAATATATGTTACACATTGCAAGATAATGTTCATTGTTATATACCCAAAATAACTGTCTCCAATTATATCTTAACTTACTACAAAATAGGCATAAACAAATTCATCTTATTAGCAGGCACTCATTATGATGCATATGCCTTCTTAATCATTGCCGATTAATAATTATAAAATTCAACTTTTAATTGAATAGCATAGACAATTATGCTTAGTAAGTTCACATTCATATTGATATATTTCTCATCCAAACTTTCAAATCATTTATGCCTGCATTGATCCGTATGAGACAACTTTGTTACCATTAGAATATTTAAAAGAGATTAATACATATGCACATTCATACGTAGGAGAATAACTTTCAGAATCAGTCCATAATCATTGATGTTGATCCGAGTTTTGCAGGAATATCATTTCGACCCTTAATATGATTAAAGTCTCGTGATTAAGTAGTCACATCATGATTACATCATCCATAATATGTTTGTCTATAGTATTTAATGTTATTATATAAATCATGACACATATAAGTTATTTCTTAAGAAATTAAGAAAATGATATGTCTCCCTCGATAGTCATTTGGACGCATGTACAAGGCCATTACGCTTTGATGCGTAGCTAATCAGACGTAATCTGAAGTACAAATACACGAGCACATGTAACAGTTCGACTTGCAAACATATGACACTAGGTGAAGGTGGTGGTTGATTGATGCTCAACAAGAGCGTTGATAAAACCGAGTGCATTGCTTTGTGAGTTGAGCTACCTCGATGACCCTAGCCATCAAGGCCACCCAATTGCCATCGTGTATCCTGTGGAAGCCCTCTATGCACGTGCTCTCGTTGGTCAGCGTTGCGCTTGCCCACGTATGCCCACGTATGCATGTTATCGATATGCTCCTCTAGGTCTTAGCCTCCCACATGCATCATCACTTTCATCGACTTCTTGAGTTCGCCCACCGCATTCGTCATCACCCTTTTTTTATAGGCATATGAAATAAAATGAACATGTTCAAGTGAATGTGTAACACCCATACCCTCAAAAATAGTCACGCATCTAAACCTCACAAAGTGTTAGAGTGAGTTATAAGTGGTAGGGATTACTACTTGACAACTTGGGCTTAAGCATTTTGGGTGGTTGTCAACGGATCTATTTGAGCTCTAACCCAACAAGTTATCAGGGCCAGTTTTCCTTGATAACGGACCGGGGACCTGAGCTCGGGACGTTACAAATGGTATAGGAGCCAATTTATCTCTGATAGTGGAAAGGGCTACCCAAGAGGTGAAGCTACCCCTATAAAGAGATAGGAGGAAATCACTACCCGGAGCGTGCAGCCGCCACTATCACTGGGAATAAGTGATGGGCCATGTCATAATGAGGACGTTGCGAATGTAAGCGGGGGAGGTTGTAACACCCATAACCCCAAACATAGTCACACATCTAAAACTTACAAAGTGTGAGAGTGGGTTATAAGTGATGGGGATTACTACTTGACAACTTAGGTTTAAACATTTTGGGTGGTTGTCAACGGATTCATTTGAGCTTGAACACAATAAGGTGTTAAGGCTAGTTTTCATCGATAACATACTGGGGACCTAAGTTTGTGACGTTACAGAATGCATGTTGTAAATATTTTTTGAATTATTGTGATAAAAGATAATTAATTAAGTCATTTTTTAGAATCTATAGCAAAGGTTTTTGTTACAAGAGAAATACATTTTATACTTCCAAATTTATAATTAATAACATATTCATTATTATGTTGTTGTTGATAAATTATGTTGATGATAATTATATACACGCATTTACCTTCTCGTAGTTTATAGTTCTACTCTTTATTAATTAGAAGATGATTGCTGCTATCAGCAATAGAAATAAGGTAATGAGCATCGTATTCATTAAACCTTTTAGAAAATAGAATGTAATCATTCAGATATTTATTTTTTTAAAAGAAAAAGCATGTAAAGTCGTAAAGGCGGGCATGTACACAAGAACTTTAGGGTTTTTATCAGTTGTGCTCCTCTGAGATATTGCAATTTCAGTTATACCCTCCCTTTTGGGAATATCAGTTGTGCCCCTGACTTCTTGTTGTTATATCACTTGTGCTCCTTGGATCAGGGGTCATCCATCCCCAACGTAAACGGAATTAACTTCAAGGACACAAAGGGAATTAAATTTAAAAAATAGGTTAAATGATCATTTCCTCCACCCCCTGCCATGCTCCTCCTTAGCCACTCCGCCCTCCGCCTTGTGCCACCACCGCCCCCGCCCTGTGCTCCTCCTCCTCCGGCCCGTGCTGCTCCACCTCTGCTCCCGTCCCGTGTTGCAGCTCTTCCGGTCAGTGCTTCCCCATCCTCTTTCGCCTCCCCTACCTCCCCCATCCTCTTCCTCCAACCCTGCCGCCCTACCTCCTCCACCCTCGCTCCCTCTCCGCTCCCAGCTCCTCCCCCTCCGCCCCGCTCCCTCGCTGCCCCCGCTCGCCCTCTTCCCCCGCTCCCCCTCTACTGCCAGCTCCTCCCTCCTTCGCCCCCGGTCCTCCTCTGCCCCCTCCTCCCCTCGCTTCCCCCGCTCGCCCTCTGCCCCCACTCCTCCTCTACCGCCAACTCCTCCCCCACTGCCCGCGGTCCCCCTCTACCCATGCTCCTTCCCTCGTATCCCCATCTCCTCCACCCCACCCTCCCTTTGCCCAACTCCCCATACGCCTCCAGCTCCTTCCCCCTTCACCCCCATTCCTCCTCTACCTCTACCTCCCGCCGCAATGTTCTCTCATCCTTCCTGCTTCCTCCTCCTCCAATCCCAAGGTTCAAGTCGAAGGTGATTTGCATGATCTGGGCGGGATTCCAGGCACTTCATGTGCCGTGTGTGTGCAATCCTTAAGTTCTCCTACTCAAGATCCAAGGTTTCTGGAGATGGATTGTGCTCCATATGCCTCTACGAGTACATGGAAGGGGAGGTGCTTTACATCCGACACCCCGGTTTCGACTTGATGTGTCTTGCCCACGTACAGGTTGAGGGAGAGGAAGAGGATGAAGAGAGGAGGTGATTGGAGTGTTTGGACCGTAATGCTCCTCTTAACCGTACCATAATTTGAAAAAAAAAACATGGTTAAGTTCAACTTATTAACGGCTAAAGTAACGGAGGGGCACAAGTGATAGAATGACAAGAAGTAGGGGGCACAATTGATGTTTCCAAAAAGGGAGGGGCACAACTGAAATTTTAATATCTTAGAGGGGCACAACTGATAAAAACCCAAACTTTATATTCACAAATTAAGTAACTTATGTACAATGACCAAAACAATATTTGGTATTCTATACTTCATCAAAGGAGAAGCCTAAATATTGGTTGTATGGTACCTCAATGCAATCCTTCAATGCAGGACTTGATGGCATGCACTTGATGATGCTCACGATGTATATGGCATGCACGAGAGTGGCATTGAGTGTCATGGTGGCAGGGTGGGTGAGGTCAGGGAAGAAGGTGGAGGTGATGGGGGAGAGGGATGTGAGATAGACTTTCGGGTACCTGACAGTGGCACATGAGGCTCTTAGAGCGAAGAGTGGGTCATTGATTTTAATATCTCAGACATAGATTTGAACTTATGGAGGGAAATTTGTCTAGACAACTTATTTATCCAAACTTAACATGACATGTTGACGATCACCCAAAATATTTAAGCTCAAGTTGTTAAGCAATATTCCCCATCACTTATAACTCAAACTGACACTTCGTGAATATTAGATAAGGAGCTATATTTGGGGCATTACCCTGAAAACTTAGCCCTCCTGCTTAAATGATCTAGGACCTAAGCTCTTAACATGGAAAATAGATGCATTTTAAGGAGGAAAGCCCTCGGGAGAAGGGAGTGGTATGGCGCACTACCTTATCTACCTTTGACTTGGGAAGGGACATCTACAATTCGAAAATAAGTCGAGGGGGAGATTGTGGCTAATGGGTGGGAGTATGGATGCAAATAGATAGGAATATATACGTACTTGATTCACTAACGTATCTGTTTATGAAGGTTTTGACATATGTATTTATGTACATTTTAAAATGGATAGAGATATAAATTCCACTTTAATATATGTATTCTTACCATATATATGTTTTCATATATGAATATAGTTGTATATTTATTCTTTAATATATACAAAATATTATATACATTATTTTACCATATTTGATAAGTGCTATTAAATAAAACTTTTAGTATATTTATATCATTTGTAAGGCATCCAATGCATGTATATTTCAGCTAAGAGTAGTTCTAATAATACATGAATCCCATCTGTATCCATTTACATCCATCTCCATTAATTTTTTTAAGGATATGGTAAGGTAATTTTTGTATTCATCAATATCCGCTTCTATATTAGTACTTAAAAACAGATAATGATATAGTAGTACTTTTATCTTATATGTATATGTATCCAACCATTTGTATCCTTACGTGGAAGACCTTCGGATATCATAGAAAGGGATTGATCATCCGGAAGTGCACATATCGCAAAGCCTACGGTGGGCATAACCAACATCCATCCATTGGTGAATCTAGCATTATGATCGTGTGCGTGTGTGTGTGCGCGCATACATGTGCATGGTGGGTTTGTGAGTGTGTGTTTGTGTGTTCGTTTGTGTGCATGTGCGTGATGTGTGCATGCACATGTGCATGCATGTGTGGATTTTTAACCTTTTGAGTTTTCACGGTTACACTTATGGCCTATCTTTTTTGCAATAACAGTTGTGGCCCCTAACAATTCAGGAGGAGTTACGATTATGCCCCTATAGTTAGGCCTGGATAATTTGCACTTGCGCCCACACTAACCACCCTGTTTAAGAATATTGCAGCTGGGAGTCCAATGTAAAATAGTAGAACAAAGCAATAGAAGAACAAGAACAAGGAAAACAAAGGAATACAACATTTGTTAGATCTCATATTTATTCCATCATCGGATAAGGTATATATTTCCATGGTATTGACATTGAATTATTCCAGTGTTCATTTACATGGCTAACTTTGTATAGTTTCATACATGGAATTTTTACGCTCGATCATCTTTGATATGTCATGAACCGACAAGGTTGGGTTCTCTCTCAACCAATTCTCGCAAAACTTTGCGATTAGATATTACTTAGCCTTGTTACTATCAAGTATAATGACTAAGTAGCAAGTGTGTCGTCCGATTATGGTCTTGATATGCAATGGAATCACATCATCAACATCAAAGCTACCATGCAATTCTTTGAAGTTTTTGATGTATTTTGATGTGTAGACTAATCATGCCTTATTGGAGTTGAGTTTTGATGACCTATAAATTAATGATCGCTTTGTGTCGAGTCCTTAGAGAAGGTTTCACTGCACCATCACCTTTATCTACCACACCAACCTATGATGTATCCATCTGTAACCGATGCTAAGGTTGCTAATTGAACCGAACTATAAAGAACAAGCATATACATGAGGTAGATTTGATAAAAAAAAGCTTGAAAGGTCGAGTTTGGTTTAGTATAGGTCCGGTTGCTTACATTCGAGTTCGAGTTTGTTTTAATAACAAATGATAGAGTTTGATTTGATAATTGTTTGATAATAATTCGATTGAAATCATATTTTTTCACAATGAACAATGTCCAAATTAGAGTTCGACAATAGAGTTTTGTAGTTCGATAAGAATCCATCAAGAAAGAACCAATATAATGGCATTTATTTTAAAGATATTGTTTTAGTTATATCTAATTTCTTGATGTCATTAGTTACCATGTTTTTATAGAAATCTATACTTGTTCCTAATTTTTAATCATAAAGGAATTCAAAACCCCATCTAAATTATGATTTTAAATATGAGTTGAATATTTTAACATATATTTAAATTTGTAAAAAAATACATTATATAAAGTATTGAACTTGAAATTTTATGAAATGATCATATGTTAGGTTCATGTTCATTTGCTAAGCTATCAAATGGAGATTTGGAGTTCACTTCTTCCTCGTTGATGGAAAGAACTTTTTCGAATTGTTATTGATGAACACTTATCGAATATGAACATGTTTGATTAGATCAACAACCCTAATTGGTGTTCCATCTTCCACAATACCGATGGTTGCTTATACACCTTCATCACATGCTTATACCCTCTTCGAACCGGTCCCCTTCTACTTTTTATTAGTATCACCATCTTCAACTCATATTCCATCTATCAAATCCCCTTCATTTACCACATCTCTTTTCTCCTCGATGTCACCACTTTGCTTATTTGCACCAAAAAACACCGCCTAAGACTTTTGATTTTTTTAAAGAACTAAGACTTTTGATATATTAGGGTAGTTGATTGCTAAAGATGATTGTGCCTCCTAGTGTGGCTTCTTCTTTGTATCACTTTTTGCCTCATTTGCTTGGACATGGCTGAAAGTATCTACGTCTATGAAATCTACAAGCATACCAATCTTCATGCCATCCATATGGATGTTGAACATTCGCATCATATCAAGTATATTCTTCATCTCACAAACATACTCGTCATTGCTTAAGGTTCTTTATACCTAATTGTCATTGCACTGCTAGCATCCCAAGTAGCAATCTTCGAGAAGGTCCTCCAACATATCAAACCAGCATGTAAAATCAAGGTCCATTCTAATCAACTCCATCGTGACATATTTTGGACCCTCAACAACCCGCTTAGGGAACAACTAGCAATCTACCGTGCAGGTGATTCTCAGACATCAACTACTTCCTTGAATGTTTGCTTCATCATCAACAGTTGGATACACTAAGCCACCATTGTTCGACCCTCACATCGATAAGTAGTATCGACTAATGTTTCCCCCTCCATTAGTCAGCATGCCGCGCTCCCCATTAAACCTACCCATTCTACATTCAACAACAAGAAGCACACGATTTGTAACAACATGTAGAAATATTAAAACCCATTAAAATTGTAAGCACATGCCTTCAATAGAGTGATGTTTTGACCTCAACTTGTCTTAACAATATAGTGAAGTTGATCTTCTTTGCAATGGTAAAATGACATTGGGGAAATGATGATGGAGAAATGGTAGAGACAATGGTAAAAAGAGGTGAAGAAGAGATGGCGATGGCGGGTGAGATTCCGACAAGAGCTCGGAGTCATGTGTGCGATAGATTTGGGAGGGCTAGCCTAGGGGCTTCAAGAGAATCAATGTGTGTTCTCTTGTCGTCGCTGTAGTGTTAGTGGGTAGGTAGGATGGAGTGGATCCGTGCACTCATTTCCGTCGAAATTCTTGTCTAACCATGTCTTAATTCGAGCAAAGCATAGTCAGGATGATCCCATAAATGTCCATTTGATGGACGGGTACTGATGTTAAATGGTGCAAAAAGTTAGGGACATAATTATTATTACAAAAATGGTAGGTGCATAAGTTTAACTGTGAAAACTCGAAGAGACACAAGTGTGAAAATTCCTATAATTGAAGATTAGATTACCAATAATTCATGTAGGTCTTAATCTTTGAGAAAGACGATCCCAACGTTTACTCATTTTTCAACTATCAAATTTAAAGGTAGAACATTATAAATGCATCAATGTGTGTGTAGGGAATTTATCCAATGAGCCCTAAGCCCATTTGAGTTTTTGGTGAGCCTCCAATTTCAACCGTAGTATTTGAATCTCTCAATCGCTAAAAAAATAGGAACCGTAATTAGAATGAGAATAATTCTAAAATAGAAACATTAAGCAATTCTTAAATTAGTATACGTTTATGGAAACGTGTATTACAACGAGATGAGATTGCTCTGACGATTTTTGATCTGACAATTTTTGATCTAGCTATCGATTTTGACGAGATGGGATACCACTATCTTGAAAACTGAGGCGATCGATTTTGTCGAATGCAAGGTATTGTATTTGAAAATTAGATGTTTATTGCATGTTATTGGTAGAATCTGGTCGTTTAATTTTTAATTTTTGATTTCAGTTTCGAACGAGATGAATGATTTGCGATTGGATTAGATAGTGATATCTCAAAAATAGTGATGAACGACGATTCTTGGTTGGACTTGGATCGTGAGAGCATCATATCAGAAGGAATGATGATGAATGACCAGCAATTGGATTTGGATCATGAGACATATGTGTATTTTTACTGAGACAAACGTAAAAGTTATTTGTCATACATGTATTTTTATTTATACCAAGTTATTGATGCCATTTGCCTATGTTACATGCATTTTGTTAAGTGTTACTTGTCTTTTTGTCATTCTTACTGAATCAATTATATTCAGAGTGTTGTCTTCAAATCAGATTCAGTAAGAATGATATAAAGTCAAGTAACAACAAACAAACAAATGGAATCAGTAATATATATACAATAGTCCAGTAAATGGTTGTTGCGAGATTAGTAATACCCAAACAACGGTCAGTAATTTACATTCATTTTAATATATGGTTCAAAATTCAGTAATATATATACATTGGACAAGTAAGCAATTGTTGTGAAATTGGTAAAACCATAACAAATAATCAGTAATTTTCATATGCATTATAAGTAACTAAAAGATTATATAAGTAAATAAGAGGTGCATCAGTAACGCTCAAAGTATTTAGTAACTATAACATTAGTAACAATAAAAATGAGTTAAAATGGACATTTATAATCAGTACTTATTGTATGGACATTACTAAGTTACATACTTAATTACATATCTAACAACAATAATTACTTGAGAAATGAATATGTATTACTTGAGTAACATGAATGAATTATTGATCCATGTACAATGCAATATTACAGATGTAAATTACTGACAGCTACTTCAGTATTACTCGCAACACATAATTACTTGAGTACAATATGTACATTACTGATCTAACAACAATAATTACTTGAGAATGAATATGTATTACTTGAGTAACATGAATGAATTACTGATCTATGTACAATGCAATATTACAGATGTAAATTACTGACAACTGTTTCAGTATTACTGACATCGCAACACATAATTACGTAAGTACAATATGTGCATTACTGATCAAATGTACAATGATTATTTCTTCGACACGAAATTAATGATTTGAATTTATCTTTCCAAAACCATCTCCCTTTTTTTAAAGACTCTGTATAATTAGAAATATAAAAGACTCAAACATATTAATATCCTTCCAAAATCGCGCTCCTTCGAAATAGGCAACCTTTCAATGGAAATACACGTGGTGAGACCACGTTTGGTGCTCATCACAACTCAAATGGGCAAATGGCTCTCTGGATAAGCCCTCTATATGTGTGTGTATGATCCCATGTTTTAATCAAATAAGTATATGATCTACATAGATAATTTTATATCGAGATTACTCCCTTGTAATTCCTAAGACTTATTCTAGCTTTTATACATTTAAATGAGACCCTAATAAGTAACATTCTTGATCGTTGGATATCTTCATGATAGTATCAAGGCCGATTTAATTTTATGATTCAAGAAAAAAAAAGAAAAATCAATGAAGTGGAAAATACACTAGTTATATAAAAATCTTTTTGTTATATATGATAATAAAGTGCGATATGAGCAATATGCTCACAACTTTGACTCCATGCATGTTGTGTGTCATGAAAAAGTAACAAGTTCTTTCGCCAATCTTATATCGTTAGAGGATCCAATTCATTTAGCTAACCCTACTTAATGTGAGAAAAGACTTTATTGTTGTTGTTGTTTGAGAGGATCCCATTTATATATTTACATATAAATAATATATGTATATTCTAACTCATTGTTCCTTTTTGCAGAAACGTTAAAATTTACAAAAGAATGCCACCAAAAGATATTTACCATAGATGCATTTTTCAAGAAATGAGATCATGTATTAGATACTGTATTTACTTCTATTGTTGACTTGGATGCATGGGGACGCGCTGGGAAAGTGGAGAGATGAAAGGAAAGGGAAGATAGTGAGACTAATGGTGCTCGGACCCTGATTATAGAGTAGGGCACACCCGACACTACTGCTCCCTTGCCTGCTGACTGGCTGACCCTGCAAGCCCTTCCTCTCTTCCTTCGCTTGCTTAGGGTGCTTCGGGCCCTGCTGCTACACCAAGCTTTTGCAGCCGCTCTCCCTCATTCTACTCGTCCAGCCTTTTCGCGTGCTAGCGGAACTGAGCTTATCGGGAGAGAGGACCATCGGTCGGGCAGCTAAGCGTCAGGCTGATATCAGTCATCTCTTCCACCTCGTCTAGCCAACGCTATACAGAGAAGAGACCCGCCAGGTAATAAGTAGAAGAGTGAGAATGCCGGATTTTGATCCTTTCTTTGATGGCCGGCTTGCAAGAAAAGAGGGGAATGATTAAGCCCCCCGGTTACCGGCCTAAGAAGGCTCTTTTGGGCGGGAGACAACCCTGCAAGCAAGATTTCCGGGAAATCAAGATCGCGATATCAAATGCGCTAATTCCGAAAACGTACATTGCTGTTCTATTAAATACAATAATCACAGCGCGGGGCGGGCGAGGTCATTCATCTGACTGATCTTTCACCTCCATGGTCGCCAATTACTTATGCAGCTATAGGTTTGCATTTTGATCCAGGAAGCTGCATCCGTCGATGAATGGTTATACAATTTAGTTGAGACTCTGAATCCTGGCATCCCGGGAGAGATCGATGAACATGTGCAAGAAACCCCGGAAAGATGACGGAGGGTCGCCGCAATATATCGCGAGCTGGCCTCGTACGGGAGAGAGAGGTAGAGCGAGTCGAAGAAAGGGGCTACTCCCCGAAAATGCCCCGGAACTTGGTCTTAAAAGGGGGTCTTTTCTCTCGTTGGGTCTCTCTTGCTGGGCTTGACTATCAGCCCAAAACACTCATAGGCAGACGCGCTCGCAGAAAACACAGATCTCGGATTCGAAAAGCACACGACTATGAGACCTTATAGTAAATGGCTGCTGCACCAAACGCTGGTGGTTCTTTCTTATTGTAAGTGAATGCAACGAAAAGACACGGAAATAACGAATAATGTCCATAGCCTTGCATTTTTTTCGGCCAAATCCGGATTGAGTTTAGCTTCCCCCTTCGTAACCCCCCCCCCCCCATTATGCCCCCCCAAAAGCCCCCCGGCCTCTCACGTCGGTTCGTTCTTCCTCTGTACCCTTGCTTGAATGAAGACACTCGATCGGCCCGACTTTCCCAAATGCCCACCACTGGCCCGGAAAGTTGGAGTCCATTTTCTCTTCGACGAGTCAATTCACCGAGGGCTTGTGACCTGGGTGGGTTAGCTGCTTCCTTGAATCATCTTGTTCGTTAGAAGAAGAAATGAATATAGTCATGGATTTAATGGGGCTGCCCCCTGGGGACAGCCAACATGGCTGCCCCGCCCCCTATTTCCGACGTTTTTTTTATTTTTTTTGAAAAATAAAACCATGTAAATTCATCCCTATATCCCTACTACATGCCATTCGAATTTCGTCAAAAACAGAGACTTCCTACGGCCTCTATCGAGATGGTGTCGATTTAAAAAATCCTGTTACCGTTAAAAAATGACTGTCTGGATGGAGGCCGTAGAGTCTCTGTTTCCGACGAAATTCGAATGGCATGTAGGAGGGATATAGGGATGAATATACATGGTGACATTTTTTGAAAAAAAATAAAAAAAGCGTCGAAAATGGCGCGGGGGCAGCCATGTTGGCTACCCCCAGGGGGCAGCCCCATTAACCTCTATATACATATATACATACATACATATATATATATATATATATATATATATATATATATATATATAGGGATTGGGGAGCCTACACCCATGTGTAGGTAACTTACCTACACCCACCTCTTGTTTCTTAATTTTTTTGATTTTTTTTGAAATGGATCTTTAGGGGATTTACTTAAAATATTAAAATGGAATACGTGTTTCAAATTTCATGTAAAACAGGCATTCCTAACAGCTCCATCGGAAGGGGCTGATTTCAGCAAATCTCATACCGTTAAAATTTTGACTGTCATGATGGATAAGTTAGAAGTCTCAAAATAAGTTGAAATTTGAATGACGATATGGTGATATATTGTGATCTAAATTCCCCAAGGAATTAATTCAAAAAAATAAAAAAAATTGAGGGAAAAAGAGTTGGGTGTAGGTAAGTTACCTACACATGGGTGTAGGCTCCCTTTTCCCATATATATATATATATATATATATATATATATATATATGGGGCTGGGGAAGCTGCACCCGGGGGTGTAGCTAACTAGCTGCACCCGGCCCTTTTTTTCATTGGTTTCTTGTGTTTTTGAAATGAACCCTAGGGAGATTTAAATCACCATATATCACCATGATATCATGCCAATTTCAACTAAATTTGACAGTTCTATCATCTCCATCAAGACTATTACATTTTAACGGTCTCAGAATTATTGAAATTGACCATATCTAGATGGGCATGCTGGGAATGTTTGTTTTGCATGAAATTTGAAACACATATTCCACTCAATAAACTAAGTAAATCCCCATAGGTTTCCTTCAAAAAAATAAAAAAAACTAATGAGAAAAATACCCGGGTGTAGCTAGTTGGCTGCACCACCCGGTGTAGCTTCCCTTTTCCCTATATATATATATATATATGTATATGTATATATATATAGAGGGCCCTTCCAATGAGGTGCACCTTTCCTGGGTGCTAGGAAAGCCACTCATAAGGACCGTATGATGAAGATCAAATGGACGAGATTAAAACCACTAACGAAAAGCTAAGAGTGGTATTCGAAATAACTAATTACCTAAGTTTTAGGAGGAGATTGAGCGCTTAACAAAAGAAGGAAATATTTTAAAATTATTCGAAAATTCAAAAAATTTCTATGATTACTTCAGATTAGTATTAAAAAACTTTCCTATAATAAATTTTAAACTTATCGAAAAACATTCCTATAATATTTTAAAACATTCAATGTCGGTGTGTTACCTAAAATTACTGTCAGTTACAATATTAAATAGTACAATACAATACGGTGCAAAGGAATACAAAATAAATGATGACATTCGTAAAAAATTGTTTTCTGTAACACAATTGATATCATTATAATGACAAATCTCTTTAGAATATAATATATTTTATTGTACGACACAATATCTGAAAAATTAAAATATATAACATGTTGGAACAAATGAGTCAATCTAGAATATAGCATACATATTTGAAACTGAAGTTGTCGGTTTACGTATATTACATTACTATGATTTACAATTTAATAGCACACAATACAATAAAATGCATAATAATACAAAAGAAAGCCACGTCATTTTGAAATTTTTACCATCTATATCGAAATGTTTAAAATTTATATGAAATATAACTCTTTGACTTACTATATTATAAATTATAACACAATATGGTCGCACTAATTTTTTAAGTTGTACACCCATATCGAAAGGGAAAATTTCATTTGAGAGAACATTACACTATAAGTCAAAATTTACCTTAAACGTAAAATGTTAATATGTAGGTGTTTCTTTATATTACTAATATTTACAAAAATAAGGACTACAATACCAAAAAACAATATGGAATACAATATTAACTCTTCCATATTTTCAATAATTGTGGATTGGATTACGTTGTCTAGCAGACAAATGATATATATCGTCGTAATCTACTATACTTTGCAGTATAAAAAAATACATAGGAAACGTATCTATTGGATCAAATGTTGGTAATATAGTAAAACATCGAAAATAACATGCTTTTTGGGAAATGCTATTGTCGGTATGTTTATATTAAATAGGTCAAATTTACTAAAGATTAACATACAATACAATAAAATGCAAAAGAATACAAAAAACTTGCTGTTTTTAAGATATTGTTGCAATTTGTAATGCAATAGTAATCATTTAAATGAAATATGCCTCTCATATTTACAATATGTCAACGTAAAGCACTATATATGCATACCAGAACTGAAATTTTTTCTACCAGTAGCAAAAAGAAATATTTCTAAAAAATTACTTAACACTGTAAATAAAAATATAACTAAAGATTGAAACATCAACTAATACAAGCGTTATTTTTTCTATAATTATCGTAGATTTACAATTTAAAATATTAAAATACAATATATATCTTAAAATTTTTTATTAATGCTCAACTAACATGTATATTATATCACTATAATACAATACATACCTATAAAATAATATATTAATCAATTAGATAAATGTTTTAACGTAACAAATAATATATCCAATTAACTGATAAAAGTGTGGATCTTCAAATATTAGATGATGAATAATTCTATATAATAGATGGTGGGCTTGATAAAGAATTGTATATTGGTTATAGATTTTCATTATTTAGTATATAGATTACATTATCTATTAGACAAAAAAAACACTTACCAAATATTCAATTTTGAAAAACGAGAATTCTTTGAATAGATTCAATTAGCATGACATACTACAAAATTTTTCATTCGAATTTTAAATAAATTTTTTTTAATATATCACTGTATACTGTGTATTAACAACGATGAACATAAGAATGATCATCTAATACTTTTAAAAAGATAGCATTGGAAAGGATGAAAATGACGAAAGAAAAAATACCTGGAACCGTGAAGAGACTGCAGACGTTGTCGAATGAACAATGACGGAAAAAAATTTGAAATTTGACAGAATATGATTATTTGGGAATAACATGTTTCTATTTTTAGCTAATGTAATTAACTATTAATTATTTCTTATACAGCTTCATAAATATATTAACTTAAATAACTCTGAGTAATAAATAGGTGGACTTTAACACCGTGAATTCCGCCATCGGTTAGAAGGACACCGAAACAGAGTTCCCTCCCGCCGCGAAAGGGAAAGCAACTCAAGAACCCTAGGGTGTTTCTCATCTTCGAGCGACGACGGCAAAGGCAAGAAGACCACGATACTGAGAAGGCGACATCCAGGTCAGATATCCCTCTATCATGGTATATTGATTAGATATCCTACTATTTGGTTTCAAAAAAAAAACTTTGCCTACGTATAAAATGAAACTGAAGAATTTAGATTTTAATACAATTTGTTTATCTTTTGTTTGCAACTGATGGATTTTTAAAAGTACGATTTATTAATTGACGTATACAATTTACTTTGTTAAACTAGGACAGTAACAAAATCAGGTAAACAAGAAGACCTACCTATACTGATGGTCGAAAGAAAAAAAAAGTTAACAATAAGATCATTGTCTGATATATAAATATATGGTTAAACATGCATACAATAAATGTTAGTTATGCTGTGTTAATGTATAATAAATCTTAATGGAAAAAATGTAGAGATGAGCAGCAGTGAATCAGATTTCGAAGAAATTAGGAGGCCAAGAAATATGAATGAAGACTTAACAGGGAATTCTACCGATGAGGACAGACTAAATGAAGAAGCTGATTCAAACCGAACAACTTCATTGGTGATGAAAGGTATTTGAATGTATTTTAAAATAATATCATTACACATTTTCTATTAATATGATGTATTTGTTATTTATGAGTTACAGAGATGGGGAAAGGCATGAGAAAAACAATTGACAAAGAAGATGAGCATATTGAAGAATGCATGACAGAGAAATATGGCAGTAAGATAAAAATTATATATCCCTTTATATATTTTTGTATTTTCTAGTTGTTACATCTGTTTTGTGTGTTATATGTAACATTAATAGAATTATATGTTTAATTCTTTAAAGGCAAGGGCTATATCCAGCACCGATGCTTTATAGAGCATTTTGTTCAATACATAGATGCACATAGACCATCACCGAAGCAACAAAGCCTTCTTAATAAGACAGCATTCCCTAAATTGATAAACATTGGAAAGGTCGATATCCAAAGGAGGAATCTTCAATGGATTGTAGAACAATATCAAGGAGGACGACAATTCAAATTTGGGAACAGGGTTCTTAACTTCACAGACGAAGACATAGGAGCAATATTAGGAATTCCAAGCACGGGATTTGCTGTGACTGTGAAAGGCAGACACCTACAGTGGAAGAGCTATATCTCAGAAGAGATATTTGATTCTGGGATGATTTTCAATCGGAAGAAATTAGTCAATATTTTGATTGATTTCTACGATAGAGATGATGATGACTCGGTAGCTCTATACGTGACTTGCTTGATATTGTTCATGTTTTCGACGTTCTTGTTCCCGGACTGTGGGTACTCTTTCCCACGAGACTTACTCCATTACGTAGAATCTTTGGAAGACACCCGTTTTTTCAACTGGTCAGATGCTGTAGCAAAGATGCTTTTGTTCAACATGGAAGATGTGAGGCATAGAATAAATCAAAGGCGGCTGAGATCGTCGAGAACAACACTTGGGTATCTAACAGGATGTGTAGCATGCCTATACGTAAGTATACATGTTTTTTTATAGTTATTAATATAGTTCGAATCTAATCAATTTTTTTTAATTTTATACCAGGTCTGGATGTTAGAATACTGCTGCAAGGACCTTGTCGTCAACCGGGATCTACGTCCAAGAATACGGAAATGGGCAGGCTCGATTAAAGGTTTATCGAGAAGGATAGCTTCACTCACCAATGAACAGGTATGCAATAGTATATGCCTCTAAATAATACTATATATTGCATATTGTTGTAAATATTAGAAGTTTAAAGTATAGAAAGTTAACTTAGTAAACTTAAACCATATCAGATTGTAGGAGGTTTAAACCCACAAAAGAATGAGATATTCAAAATAGGATCAGATGAATATGTTTTCCCGTATGAAAGGTTCATTCTATACGGGTTCTCCGTTAGAAGACCACAGATAAACCTCCGCGCCCGAATAAAAGTTCCTGAAGATGGACCTGCAAGGAAAGGGAGATACAAGAGGGGAGAATTTCAAATTGTAAAAAGTCCGGATCAAGAGACTACCATTCGTGCTGGAAAAGGGTCGGAGAAACAATGCATGTGTGACGAATTTTCAAAAGAAATTGACAGGTTGCAGAAGCTAGTCGAAGAACTGAGAGATATGCACAATGATAAGGATGCCAAAATTAAATCCTACGAGAATCAATTAAGAATGTTGGAAGAAGAGAATGATGAGCTGAAAGGCAAACTGGGGAAAGAGACACCAGCTGTAGCTAACAGAGAAATCAATGACATTATGACAATGGAAGGAGAGAAGAATATGACTGAAGCTGATGCTCAACAAAATACACTTGTAGTGGAAAACATATCTGAAATTGATCAAAAGATGGATGCAGAACAAGAAGCTGAAATCAATTTAACCAAAAAAGATTCAATTCCATGTTTTGATCTTGGTATTGGTGAGCATGAGTCCATTGTAACAGAGAAAAATAAGATAGCACCGAGGAAGAAAAGGAAGGAGAGATCGGAAGTGCATCCCACATCAAAATATGTAATAACAAAATATTAAAGCTAAATCACACATCACATATTAATTAACTACATATTACAATAAATATTTTGCTGCGTACAATAATGTATCGTAGTATACAATAAATTAACTTATTTTACATTAATTTATGAACGTTGTGTCGCTTAGAAAATCTTTTTCAAGTAACCTGGTAACTTACTCATTACCAACAAATAATTCGCAGAGTTATATATATTTTGTAAGAGGTTCCTATTTTGATAATATTTTTTCAGAACAAACGTTGAGTCATTAGACAATCACAAAACTTTTTGTGAGATAATAATACTAAACAATACCAAATATGGGACATACAATGTCTGACTAATTCAATCATATATATTACATTCAAATGTTTCCAGAAAAACCCATCACAAGAAAACATTAATAACTACCAATCTTTTGAGTTACATCAGATCATACAATAAATATATAACAGTGAACACACTGTTATATGGAAAAATAGAAATAGAAAGTGACTTTTAACATCGTTCTATATTTTAAAATGTCTGCAACTATGACCTCTTCCAGCTTGATCAATAAGATCCTGCAAATGAAAAGCACAATACATCAGTGAATTTAACCAATTGTATAAAAACAACTGTATATGTGATATCTGAATATGCTGTATTGGTTAAACTATGTAATAACAAAATATTAAAGCTAAATAGAGGAACAAAATTTTATTAAGTAAGCAAAAATAGCACCTCTCATTTTAAAATGTCTGCAACTATGACCTCTGCAAGCTTGATCAATAAGATCCTGCAAATGAAAAGCACAATACATCAGTGAATTTAACCAATTGTATAAAAACAACTGTGTATGTGATATCTAAATGTGTTGTACTGGTTAATCTCTGTGGTAACAAAATATTAAAGCTAAATATAGGAATAAAATTTTATAAATTAAGCAACATTTCAGTAGAACAAATAACACCTCTCATTTAAGTAATTTGCAATATATTTATTGTGAATCTGCCTGTCCTGAATCATCGCTGTAGAGAAAATTTTATGTTATATCAACAATAAATAAAAAATAAAGAAATAATAAACTGAATAACACTGCATACCAGTCTGAAGTTGCTTGAACCTTGTTTGAAGGACAATTTCTAGAATCATGACCAACATTATACTTCATGCAAGCTTTGCATTGTCTGCCTCTATTCCTTTTTAATTCTTGTTGAGATATCCGGCGACTGCCCGAACCTTTGGGTCTTCCTCCCCTTCCACTACCTTTTGTTTTTGCAGTAACCGGGACAAGTACATGGTTGTTATTATCATGATTTTCCAAATGAGATTGATCCTGTGATACGTTTGATAATCTTCTTTTTGAATTTAAACTTTGAACTTCTTCGAGCAATTTCAGAAGCTTTGCTTTTACGTGAAAGAAAATATCATCATACTCTACGCTACTCTCAGCAACAATCTGAGAGCATATATCATTTAACTGTCCAGACCTTTCATGTTGGGGATTTTGGTTGTAGATTGGATAATTACCAGACCTCTTAATATTCCTGGTCCATCTGGGCATGATAAAGGAACTTGAAAGAAATGAATCTCCTCTGAACTTGATAACAGCAAGTAAATGCCTGCATGGTATTCCTTGAAATTTCATTTTTTTGCATTCACAAGATAGATAATCAGTCTGATGAATTTCAGTAACTATTCTATCTCTAACTGACTTATCGATTGATGAGACATTGTAACATGTCAATCCATCTTTAATTTCAGAAACACGAACATTTAACATCATTAACTCCTTCAACTCTTTTTGAAACTTGTAAAAAATCCTTTTCGGATAAACATCAACCATTTGTTCTTCCAATGTCCATTTGGTTCTTAACTTAGGCCTTCTAGTCTTTGAATCATGGTCCATATCATTCTCACGTTCTCTTAACCTCTGGATGGCTGTCTGGAATCTGGAAACAAACTCTAAAAGAGTGTTCTGTTTAGTAATAGAATTTTGTAAGAATGAGTTCATACTTTCACTCCTTTGAGTGCTACGCATCCCAGCAAAGAACGTGTCATTTGTATATACATCTATCCATTTCTGTCTTATTTCATACTTCTCTGCTAACCATTTATTCTCAAGCAAACCAAACTCAGAAATAGCTTCTGACCAACCAACTTCAAATTGCTCAATAGACTCACTCCGCCAAACAAGCCTGCTAAATGTTTTAAGAGCCTTGACAATTTCCTTCAATCTACCCAGTTTAAGTTTCAGCTTTGTCATAATATGCCATGTACAAAACTTGTGAACAGTGTTGGGAAATGAAATACGGATTGCAGCACCTATTGCTGGATCTTCATCAGTGATTATAGAAATAGGATGTTTTCTAACGGCATCAAGGAATTGATTAAATAACCAAGTAAAACTTTCTGTTGTTTCTCTGTTGATAAATGCATTCCCCAAAAAAATTGAACAACCATGGCGGTTAACTCCACAGAAAGATGCAAATATTAATTTGTATTCATTGGTTCTATATGTCGTATCAAAAGAAATTGTATCTCCAAAAACCTTGTAATCTTCGATGGATACACTGTCAGCCCAGAATAAATGTGTGAGCCTATTGTCCTCGTCAGTTTGATAAGAGTAAAAAAAATCAGGCGTCAACTTTTTGCAGTTATCAAAGAGATCTAACACAAGTTTTGCATCCAAACCATCACGACGTCTTCTCTCATCCCGGTTAAGGTTGTATATATCACGAACAATGCCACCAACTTTGTTGTTTGTAATGAAACCATTATCCAAAAATGCCGATTGTTTTCAGGCGGGAATATTAACATCAGTCATGGACTTGATAAGCATTTTAGCAGCCTTAGAGAACTTTCTATTGGCACGGAGATATAGACGTTTGCTGGGGGATACAAGGTTATGATTGTGCTCTTCGTTGAAACAAACCACTATCCAGTCATGATCAACAAACCTATATTTTACCGACATCATTGCCTTACAACCAGTTCGAACAACACCAACAGCTCTCTCCGATCTTTCAAACATACTTTCATCGCTGCAGTCACTGTCAACTAAGAAACCATCTCTTCTTGATGATGAAGCTCTTGATTTTCCTTCTTTCCAACATACAAAACTCTTAAACACCAGTGTCTTGTTTCTAGTTACTCTATCAACTCTATGTCTTGTGCTACTTTTGCGTACATTGAAACCTTCTTTTGTAGCATAAGCTTCATAAAAATTATATGCGTGTTCAACGGAACCAAAAACCATACCAACAGTGGGTATATGCTGATAACTAGAACAGTTTGCGATTGGGGAACTTGGATCAACTGCATTATTTTATATAAATATGAAAAACATGTTAAAATCTAATGATGTTTTTCCCAACTATATCGAAAAAGATTGTAAAATATTATCAATACTAAATTTATGAACTATGAAGATATATTGTTTGTATAATTATTAAATTCACACACTAATAATAATACCTGCAAATGAAGCATCAGTTTCTAGGCACTCTGTATATGTGATTTTTGCTCCAGAATCCTAATATGAAAATAACACAATTATAAATTTACTTTAAAAAACAAAAAGTAAAAGATTAAGTGGTATCTCATTACCCCAATATTTGGAAGACATTCTTGTGGAAAATCTCCGGAACGTATGGGACCCGTTAGAGTTCCTGTTAATATACAAAGAAGGTGAAATTGCGTAAACTAAACAAAGCAATATTAATATAAAGCAAAAAAATGTACAATTCAGATAAATATTTTACAATAGAATATGATATTATTTGTGGTGTAATATATTTAGAATATATTGTATGCAAAAGTTGTCCTGTTAAGAGAAAAAAAATGAGAAATTGTGTAAAATATACTATGAAATATTACCCCCAATAAATGAAATTTAAAATAAATATAAATATTGTATAATGGATTATGAAATTAATTCCAGTGAAATATATTTGTAATATATGTCACACAAAATTGGTCCTGACAAAATACAACGAACGAAAAATTGTGTAAATTATATTAGGAAATAATAGAAACTGGTAAGTAAATGTAAAATACAATCAAATATTGTACAATGAATCATGTAATTGTCTATATTATACAGAATTCATATATTATAAATTATATTATTAAATAGTAAGAAAAGGTAAGATAATGTAAAATACAATCAAATAATGTAAAATGAATCATGTAATTGTATATAGTATACAGAATTCATATATTGTAAATTATATTAGTAAATAGTAAGAAAAGGTAAGATAATATAAAATACAATCAAATAATGTAATATGAATCATGTAATTATCTATATTATACAGAATGCATATATCGGACAATATGAAGAATGATAATATAGTATAGACATGTATTTGTATAATAATAACAACACCTGTGGAGAGAGAACCGATATCAGAATTGGCATGACCTGTATCTTCAATGCTATTTTCCTGTTACAAAAAAGTACTATATACATCAAATCGAAATATTTTTTGAAGAACAACAAACAAAATAATGTATTAACCTGTAATCTTTCTTCGTAAAAGTTAGACATAAACTCCGATGCAGAATCATCGCTTGATGAAGAATAGGAATCGTCCATGGTGAAGATCGAATGCGGATGCAAAAGAAAAATCCTGGTGAAGATCGAATGCGGATGCAAAAGAAAAATCCTTAGCAAAATGAATTAAAATTAGTACACAACCAATTACCGTCATTTAAGGGATAATTAATTAAAATAATTGCCGGATGGATAATCCAAATATAGGAAGTATAATAGTAATTGAAAAAAGAGCGAATTGATTGAGTCATAAAGCCTCTAATTTACTATATATAGAAAACCGGGAGTGGTATATTGGGATGGTTTCACATGGATTCGCGGGTGTTTTTATAGTGAGATGATGGCCGTAGATGCAAATCAGACGGACCATATGCGTGGCTTTCCATATAGCAAGGAAAGGTGCACCTCATCTGAAATATTTCCTATATATATATATATATCAAAAGCCTTATCGGGTAGGTTCAACTAATCATAAGGATCATTTGATAGGGTTGGGACTTGGGAGTTGAAGTGAGATGCTTCTAAAGTGTTAGTATGATGTGTTGCCCTATTATGAGTGCTAATGCTTTGGTGGTTAGGAGGAGATTGATGAATGCGATGTGATGTAATATCATTTATATATTACATAGATTACATTTTGGGATGATATTATGTTTCTATTGACAACTTTTTTTATCTGAAGGTGATTAGAGATATTATAATAGTATGCGATCCACCCCATCAATTCTATGCAAGGGTGGAGATGGAGGTAACTCAAACCCAAACATGGATGATAACCAAATATGTAAGATCTATGTTGGGGAGTTGGAGGATTGTTGCGTGTCGCACGCTAATTTCTCCTCTATTTTTGAATTTCGAAGGGGCCAAGTTGAATCACACTTCTTGATTCTTTTTTATACATTGTAGATCATGCAACTAGAAATTTCCATAAGTTCGTTTTCGATCACTATGAAATTTGCATATTAGCCCATGCCTTAGCTATATGATCGTTATGTTTAACGATGTTACTGTTGGATGTTAACGACATGAATACAAGTGTAAATATGGGAGCTTTCGAAGGGCCATACATGGACAATGTATTATTGAAAAAGTTTACACGAAAACAAGTGAAAAGAACCCTTAAATGCACGTAAATAATGATTTAAAAGGAATCACATAGTCCATATCTTATACACCATGATAACAACATTTGTTTAAGATAACAAATGAGATAAAAATAAAACATTTGCCTCGTTCTTGTACCATGCAAACTTGATTTTCAAAGTTTTGCGAGAAAATTTGATCGACCAGTCAACTTTGATGCACACTAAATATTCCATCCTCTAAATTCTGAAATGTTCATCCTCTAAATTCTGAAATGATGCAAATGACATAGAGAGACAGGAGCATACACACAAACCTAAGGGGTGCGATGTAAACCACGAGTCGTGGATATGCTAATGTTGATTCCATACGAGAAGTTTATTTTGAATAAAAAAGTGAAAGTAAAATGCAAAAAAAAACACATGCGATTGATATCACCATGCAACTCTCAAGGCATGAATGCCATATATTTTCATGAAATACAAGACATTACATTAGAAATAAAGTTACAAAAAAGGAATTAATAAGACGAGAAAATATATTATGATTGATAGAAACACAAGAACAATAAAACCATGTGTTAGCCAGCATCACGACAACTAGATGCACCTGAAGCATCTACTATTATGAATGTTGATGGTGCTCTCTAGTTAAGGAAGATAGAACAAAATGAAGAAGAAGATAAGCGCAATAGTAGCACCAAATTTTATTATCTACACCATTTGCTTAAAACAACAACTCATACTATTACTACATTAGGGATTAGAGAGCGTATTGGATATGTATTTAGTGTGAATAAAAAATTGACTAGATTGTAATTTAAAAGTCATGACAAAAATCTCATATATTAAAAAATAGGCATACTTTGGCCACTGAAGTGTTGAAATGAGATTTAAGAGTTAGAAAACACATAAGTACCGGAACTAAAATGTCTAAAAATGACATATACGTCTAAGTGAAAAATGTTAGACAAGTCCAAAGTGCAAATTTGATGGGAAAATTTTAGACAGAACGTAAGAAGAGTGAATCTTAAATCCCATTAAATCCGCCTTATTTAGCTTCCCTTCACAAAATTGGCAAAATAAGTTAATACAACAGACGACCTATATTATATACTGTCAATATCAACCTCATTCTCTATATGGAAGGAGAAAAAATTGTATACAAAGTATTATTTATTTATTATTTAAGTATAAATACAATGATGATTTATATACATATTTTATATAAGGCTTTTTACATCACAAAACCCTAGAATCTTTGTAAATTACCTTATTGTTCTTCTCTAAACATCGTTATTACCCCTCGAACCCGTAAAGTTATTTCGTCTTACATCATGAACCTGTTAATTTGAGACTTCTTGGATTAACTTGCTTGGGTTTTTTCTCTCCATCTACACTCGAACCCTAACTCATTCCCCTTTCTTGGTGCCGCTAACAGTCATAGCCAAGCATCTTGGAGGAAGTCATGCTCAGACTTCGCGACAGAGCTCACGACTGTGAGATGGAGGAGGTCGTTGTGCACTGGCTATGATTTGGAGGCATCAGAGGAGGTATGCGGAGGAGCACTGGTCTCGCATCAATGCGATAGTCATGGAAGGGAAGTCATCAGTGGAGAGATCAGAGGGTGGAGGTGTTAGGACGTGAAGCTCCTGGTTGGGTTCCAAGCCCCAAGATGGGTTCCCCCTTGATCTGATCAGCCTCCTCCTCTCTTATAGATCATGCTCACCAGGCTCATTGGACTTGTGAAGGGGAGGGGGCGCAAAACATTGCAACTTTTTGGAAAGGGAGGGGGCACTAGAGTGTTGCATCTACTTGGAAGGAGAGGGAGCGTCAGAGCATCGCAACTGCTTGTTAGAGGAGGGACTGTGTTGGACTTGTGAGGAAGAAGATGGCGACTAACATCAGACTCCTTTCGAATGTCGGGGAGGATGTTTTAACAAAAAGAGGACGAATGTCAGGGAGGGGGCAGAGGCTATTGCAGAGGGAGGGCATACGTTGGGGAGGGGGCGTCGACTGGGAAGGTGGGTGGAGAAAAGGAGGGACCGTCAGAGCGTTGCAACTGCTTGGAAGGGGAGGGTCTGCGTTGGACTTGTGAAGAAGAAGATGGGGGCTAACATCAAGCTCCTTTCGAAGGTCGGGGAGGATGCTTTAGCAGAAAGAGACCGAGGGTCGGAAAGGGGGCGGAGGCTGCAGTAGAGGGAGAGCGGACGCTGGGGAAGGGGCATCGATCAGGGAGGTGGGTGGAGAAAAGGGAGGGTAGAGGTCGGGGAGGTGGGTGGAGCAAAGGGAGGAGGTCAGTGTGGATGGGGAAGGGGAAAAGAGGAGGAGGGTGATGGGGGGAGAAAGGAACGGGTATTATTTGTAATTTTGATATAAATGGATAGTGTGCTAAAAAAATAATGGAATCCGATTTGTTTTAGCGACGAAATGGATGGGAGTTAACCACACGATCCGTGAGGATAAGGGTTGCTAAGTTTACAAAGTCGAGGGGATAAATAACAATGTTTAGGAGGTCGAGAAGGTGATTTACAAAGATTATAGGGTTCGTGGGTTAAAAATCCCTTTATATAATATTGGAACATATTGCATCAATTATTAATATGGATTATTTTTTGAATCGATAAGCAAAATATATTATATCAAATAATGTGTAATAATTCTAATTAGTATGAGTTCGATTCTATGTCATTTTTAATTTCTATTAATTTGATTCTACTAAAATTTGATGCGTAAAAATCTAGATATGTTTATTGAACTTGTATATGCCTAACCGATAATGTGAAATGAAACGAAATGAAATAAAAGCAATTTCTTAAAAACAAACGTGGTTGATTTTACACAAGTAAAATATCAAAACTGGATGGCAGAAATTGATTTTATAATTTTTATTTGTTTAATTGTATAGTTTGTTCAAAGAATGCAATCAAGATTTCTCTACCATGTCTTTGAATGAAGATCTCATGTTGAGATTTATGCGATCAATTATTTGGACAAATTAACAAATGAATCAAAGATGATACGTGCAAAACTAAAAACACATGAATTGTTTTTTAAAACGAAAATCTATTTCTTAAAATTCCTGAAGACAAGTTCAAAGACTGCTTGAAGAATGCATATAAACTTTTAAAGTCCGGAAACAAAATTTAAAAATCATAATATATCCGATTGAGAGTCGTACTTTGGTATATAATGGACAGAGTAAGGGAAGATAAGAGTACTTTTGGCCATTTAATTATTTAAAAATATTATTTTGTTTGTTTGAGGATGTAGTGTGTCTTATTTTAATAGGAGGGAAGAAACATGGTTAAAGCTTAACCATCTCGAGGGATTTAATTGAAATTTTCTATCACGCCTTCATCGTGACGCATGAGATACCATTTAAGTCTCAAATCCCATTTTAACACCTTATGTGTCAAAACATTCATTTTTTTTATAAAATAAAAGATTTATAACTATTTTTAAATCAATATTAATTTAATATTTATTTTGAAATAAAATCCTTAACAATTTGATTGCAAGACATTATCCTCTTATCCCGAGATAATGCGAGTTTATTCCGAAATAAGTTATCTCCGAATAACGTGAACACATCATGTTTACATCATTACCTCTTCTTTGTTTTTCAAAACCAATCGAATAATAATAATGGATAAATGTTATTATTATCCCTGATCCCCTTGCAATTGACAATCCCTTTAAAAAGGGATTTTTACACCCATAACCCTTCGTAATTTTGCAATAACATTCATAACCCTGCATAATCATGAATTACATGAGAAACCTCGTATAATGCTTAACTCTTACATGACATAACCTTATGTCATGGTTCCGTTAGGGATTACCGTCATGGTTGACGATTTTCATTAAAAAATACAAAACAACCCTTAGTATTCATTCTTATTTACGGAACATGCCGCCTCCATCCCCGACCAGGTCCCCCCACCTTCTCGTCGACCGACCCTCTCCTCGGTCAACGAACTCCCCCTGGCGTCGACCGCCCACCCTCCCCCTCCTAACCCTCCGCCCCACGGTACCTGCAAGTGCACCCCCGCAGGTCCCTCCGCCCCACGGTACCTGCAAGGCCCCCCCCGGTCGCCTCGGAGTCCCCACCTCCCGACACCAGCTAGAAGCCCCCCGCCCACTGCACCATCTCGACCATCTGCTCCACGGTACCTGCAAGCCCCTCCCCCCCCAGGTATGCAAGCCCCGCCACCCCATCCCCGACCACGTGCTGCTCTCGCCCCCCGGCGTCGACCTCCCTCTAGCCCCCCGACTCGCCGATCCCTCAAGCCCCTCGACGTTGAAGGCCCCCCCCCCCCCCCCCCCCCCCCCCCCCCCCCAGGTGTGCAAGCCCCGCCACCCCATCCAGCGACACACACACACCCCTCCGCCCCACGGCACTTGCAAGCCGAAGCCACCCTCCCAATCCCCCGCCGACCAACTTCCTCAGCCTTGCATGCCTGCCGCAATCTGTCACCATCGGTCTGCATGCGACTTCTCCACCCTGCCGCTGCACTCCACCGTCTCTCTTTCCCGTTGCGTGCAAGCATGTCTGCAGTTGTCCACCACCAATGTCATAGCAGGGTTGGTTCAAGAGAAAGAAGCATGATATTTATTTTTTATTTAGATTAATTTCATCCGTTAGATCATTGATGGGTTAGATTTAATCCAATCATCTGGTTGAGTTAACGAAGCAAAGTAATGGAAGGTTATAGGTGTAAGACGACACACTTATTCAGGATCCTGAACGTAATTCATAATTATGCAGGGTTATAAATATTATTGCAAAATTACTTACAATTATAAGTGTAAAAATCCCTTTAAAAAACGCGTCCCTCATCAATAAACCGCTCTCCTTCGTGGGATTATTGAGAAAATTATCAGTAGAACTTTATCCCCACTCCCTCTCATAACCCCTCTTCCTTCCTCCTTTCTTACACTCTCAAATCTTAATGGCCACCACCGCATTCACCGGCAGAGCTCTCCTCTCCTCCTCACTCTTCTCCCGCTCCTTCCTCCTCTTCCGCTCCCCCCTCCTCTCTAGGGTTTCCCGCCCCCTCTCCATCTCCGCTTCCGCCCCCGTCGCCGCCGACCAACCGGCCCTCGAGCCCCTCCGCCACGCCATCCTCCTCGACCGCATCCGCTCCCGCCACCTCAAGGATGACCCCAAGACTAATCCGGTCGCCACCAGCGACGGACGGGGCAAGGGCAAGGGCAAGGGCGAGAGGGTGGAGGAGAAGAGCTTCGAGGAGTTGGGGCTCAGCGAGGAGGTGATGGGAGTGCTGAGGGAGATGGATATCTCCGTGCCCACGGAGATACAGCGCGTCGGGATCCCTAGGGTGCTGGAAGGGGCGAGCGTCGTGCTGGGGTCGCACACCGGATCGGGGAAGACTCTGGCTTACTTGCTCCCGCTGATTCAGGTGATGTGTGCGATGAAGTTTTGATCTTAAGCTTTGGAGTTGCAGGATTTCGGGTTTCTTTGCGACTGAGGTTTCGATAGTGGGATCTGGAGTTGCACAATTTCGTCACTACTTCGGGTTTTCTGTGTTGAAGTTCCGATCGGGGCTTGAAACGAAGATTGATACAATTGCACAAATATGGGTCCTCCCCATTCCGATGTGCAACGAGTAATTACAGGAGGATTAATACGGACACTAGCTAGAAGCCTGGGAATATTGTGATTAGATAACCTATGATGTTTTTACTAGTTTGGCTACTTTTTTTTTGACAAGATACTTGTTTGGTTACTTTACTTTTCATTTATTATTGCATTGACTGGACAATTGCTTGCGATTTCTATTTGGTTACCTGGAAAGGAATTCCATGGAGTCCAATTACATGACATCAATTCAAATAAGATCAGTTAGAGTGGATGTTGGGTGGATAGAAGGATGATGAGAATCATTCATCATCGTGATTTCAATAGATTATGGATCAGAGAAGGGTCCATATACATGGCATGGGGATGTGGGGCAATCTCAATGTGTATATGGGTGACATGGAAGGGCAGAGTCTACCCCGACATGAGATTGTGTATTATACTTCCAGATCTTATGTTCTCTTGCTTTGGGCATGTGATGATAGTTGCAACCTGACCAGAACACGACATCCTATTATCAAGGAGATGCATCTTGTTATGATTTGGATAGTTTCTAACTTGACTGATGACGGAGAGCACGGAAATCAAAGATTCCAAAGTGAGAAGAGAGGTGGAATATGACAAGGATCACTCAGAGCTTACAGACAATGACGAGAAAGAACAACCCTCTAACGGGGAGGGCAAGTCGCGTGATGTGCCATTGGTGGAAACCGAAGGGGCGACGATTGGTCTCGGGTACAATAGATGAGAGGGTATTTTGGTGCAACACGACGTGCGAGCGGGGATTTGAGTACACAAAAGTAGCTTGAATGGTCTCATTGCTATCGGTGTTGTGAGCTTGAGCTTTTGGTGACCTCATGCCGCAATGCCCTCATGTACTTGTGTTGTGGCGGGATGAGGCACCAGAGTTCTCATGATTACTCTGACATTTGGAGGGTTGTGCAAAGGCATCGCATGGGCTGGGATGATGGCTGCTTGTCAGATGAAAATTTCACATACAAAGTTGATGTGTGGATGAGGGTTTGAAACAATATCCAATCTTTAGTGACGTTGAAGCTCGCAAGCCAAAGACGTGTACGACGCTGCTAATGAGAACTTGAGAAGCAGACTTGAGGAGTTCACAGCCTCTGGAGGGGGTGTTTATAGTAGACTTAGTCGGGAATATGTGGAGTAAAGCTACTAGAATTGGCAAAGGTGGATTTGGGCATGTGTTTTGGAGGTGACTACTTTCTGTTAGGAGAGCATCGCGTATGTGCACCGAGGCCTTAGAGGGCGAGGCCTGTCGCATCTTGCACTTCAAGGGGGTGCTCCATTTGGCAGGTTGAGGTAGCGCTGCTCGGTTCATCGTGATGGTTGTCTTGCAGAGTCGTGCCATTGGTTGGTCGAGTTGACTCGGGTACCACTTCGATGCCGTGATCTTGGCACTTTTTCCGATGGCCTTCAATTGTTCGAGTCGATTGCTGGGATTGTTTGTACAAGTCTCGAATGTGGAAGCCCTTCATCTATGAGGATCAAGCCCAACGAGATGTTTAGAACAATGTCTTCCTACCTTGATGTCGATTCAGGGGGGGGGGGGGTTTCTTACTTAGTGCTTGTGGGCGAGTTGCATTTTGACATCTGGATCATCAACGCCGATGGTAGTGGATGGCCGACCTTACGGTGAGATGCTGAGGACTACCTTTCTCGAAGATGAAAATAGAGCTATGTTGGAACCCTTCGTTGGTGGAGACGACGCTAGAGACCGGCTTCTTGCGACTTCGGATGTATGTAAGGTCATTTTCACAAATTTTGGTGATTCTAGCAACATGTTGGCGATATGTCGAGTTTTAGGGTTGGTGATATGATGTCACAATCAACATTTAAAGTCATGTCTGGAATAAAGCATCGTGTGGTAGCTGGAGCTATGGCAATGCTGAGCACTTCTAGGATGATTTTGGTGCTAATATTTATCGGTCTCGGGACGAGAGAGCTTAACTCATGGTGATCCTTTGGGCCATTTGGTTGGCAAGATATACCTTGATTTTTAGTGAGGAAAGACAGAGAATATTGTGGTGCATGTGCGTATGCTAGTTGATTCTTGGAACAAATCCTTGTAAAATATGTGTTTGACTTTTAATGGAGTTTGAGTGAACATCTTCCAAGACACCCTCTTACTTTTCAGTAAAAAAAATTATTATGCTTTGTATCATAAGATGATCATCTTTTCCTATTGACTCGAGGTTAAGGGTTTTGGTTACCATGGGAGAAGGCACCCTATTTGTTTGCTGGTTTAAGTTTGGATAAATAACAAGTTATGCCTTTAATTCTTTTCACTTCAAAGCTGGATAACAAACATAAGCATGTTGTTTTGTAGCATTTGAGAAATGATGAAGCTCTACTGGGCAGGATGATGAAGCCTAGACGGCCTCGAGCAGTTGTCCTGTGTCCTACAAGGGAGCTGTGTGAACAGGTATCTGCGAGTTTTTTTTTTCATATTTTTCTACCAGTTCGTTTTAGTATCAGTGCAAGGTACTTGTCCACGCGTCATGTCTGTTCTTTTCTTACCGTCTGCTAAGTTGCAAATATTTGGCCAGGTTTTTCGTGTGGCTAAGTCTGTAGGTCATCATGCTCGCTTCAGATCTACAATGATAAGTGGAGGTGGAAGATTAAGACCACAAGAAGATTCTTTAAATATTCCGGTTGATTTGGTGGTTGGAACTCCTGGCAGGGTTCTTCAACACATTGAGGAAGGGAACATGGTTTATGGCGATGTGAAGTATGTGGTAGGTTTGGGAGGAATTGCCATGTATTGAAATTGTTTTTCGTGTTGTATCATTGACTCTATTTTTAACCACTTTACTTCCTCGCAACATTCTTACGCATCTTTTCAACTTTTTAACCTTTTTAATAATGCTAATGCCGACAAGTTTGTTTAGGTATTAGACGAGGCTGATACAATGTTTGATAGAGGCTTTGGTCCAGACATTGGGAAGTTTCTTGCTCCATTGAAAGGCCGGGCAGCTAGACCTGGTGATCCAGGATTTCAGACTATTCTTGTTACTGCTACCATGACCAAGGTATGACTGGATATTTTCCCAAAACATTAAGATAATTCCATATTTTCATGAGTTGAAAGTGTATGGTTGCAAGAGGTGTGCATTGAAGGAACTCATATACATGAGATGTGTGGAAGGAACTGATATTTTTTATTTCAAAAAATACCTTTGAAGTATTCGAGTATATAATACACATGCAACATGATGACTTTAAGATAAAAATGGCGAAGCCTTCTCCCACTATAAGTAGGGTCAGCTACATGGATTCTTGCTCAAATCCATGTTGAAAGATTCAACCGCCACAAGGGGGGATTTGAACCCTGGTCTTTTGGGTGGTAGGCACACCGCACTACCACCAGACCATTTAAGTTGGAATGAGATGACTTTAAGATATCAAAAATATATAATTCATGTAATTTCAACCTACTCCATTCCTTCTAGCTTCATTTTCTTGCGCTTACCGTGAATTTAAAATGCCACCACTAAGGTTGCATTTTGTAATTGTTTAGATAATTTTTTTAGTATCTTGGTTCTGTCGGTTCTGTAGGCTGTACAAAAGTTGGTGGATGAGGAATTCGAAGGAATTGATCACATACGCACATCCTCTTTGCATAAAAAAATTGCTACAGCTCGACATGATTTTATCAAGCTTTCAGGATCTGAAAACAAGTTGGAGGCACTTCTTCAGGTACTTTTTTTGGCAACATGCCATCTTATTATGCTCGTGTTTATTCCTGCAAATTTTTTAGGTGTTCATTGTTTTTATGCACACTGTGCTCTAGTACCATCTCCCCCTCCCTGCCCCTTCAACAGTCCGATGGGATGCAATTGATGCAATTTTTGTACTGCCACATAGCACTTTTTTTTTAAAATTATCCCACTTATATTTATAATCTCGTCAGAAGTCTCCACTTTCCTTACACTGGAAGGCTAAATGAGTGAAGCTTTATGTTCCACTTAAACTGAATCGAGCTCAAGAAAACCAAGTTTGAGTTTTTGTCTAGCTCAAGCTGAAATTGAGCCACACCGAAGAGCAATGATTTTTATTGAAGGAAAAATGTTGACTACCGATTAGATGTGTGCCCAAAACTTCATATATTCATGGATTTCGGCATTACAAGATGATCTTATAACCTATAAAGAAATACATGGACCAGATAGATTCTTCGCATGATTTACCATATTTTCCACATATAAAATGTTATGATGGAGAATACCCTAATTTTTTTTAACAAAGAGCACGGAAATGTGTGCATCAACGCTAATGTTGCAACGAAGGATGAAGAGGAGGTCTAAGCATGGCCTTAAATGTCATTTTCGATGTCAACCATGAATATCGACATTGTCAACATGTCACCAGAATCACCTTGAGTGTATGGCTATATATCAAATAAATTATATAAAAATCTTTTTGAGAAAGAAAGAAGATTTTTTCACCCTCGGAGAAAAACGTGGTGATATTTGGCGACATGGGTGAACGGTAACAGTGCTAATATGAGGGTGAAATTTGCAATATTGCTATCGTCACGACGGTCACGTTGACGAAGCTGAAATATTGGCTCACGAAATTTAAGGCCATAGGTCTAAGCAAAGGAGCAATAGAACCCACTTAATGGTATGGTGGTAGAACCAGTGGGCTCCCACTCCAATGACCATGGTTCAACCCCTCCTCTCCTCCCCAATCATTAGCGCCTTTGTAACACCCTGGCTCTTCGAGGCCCACATTTTGAAGACCGCATGAATGCTATAGCCTCGAGGTGGTTTTTGGTGAAAAATGCCTTGAGGCATACACTTTAGCTCATTGAGACATGTTTTCCAATACCCTGCCAACACCATGGCCATCAACTGAAGGCGACTGATAATTAGCTACCATTGTATGGAAGTCAACCACAAGATCCATCGTCTAAAGGAACTTTTTCCAATTTGCCAGGACCCATCTAGTTGTCCAACCAAATGGAAAATGATTACCATCCCCTAGCGTTTGTCTGAGAAAATAGGCAATCTGTAGAATCACATTTGTAACCCCCTCCATGAACATAGATGGGACTTGCATGCTGGAAGTCTGCTCCATTCTTGTAGATCCAAAGTCCAACTATAAGAGGAGAACATAACTTTATAAAGAAACCATCTTTATTCGAAGGCAATCACAATGCCCTCTTGGTCAAAATGGTAGATCCTTCACACTGAGGCCGCCACCCTCCTAAACTGGCCTACAAACCTCACTCCACTTTGCCAAAGACATACCCCCTCCACTCCTCCCGCCGTCATGTCTGAAAAATGTTTATGGCTTTATGCAACAAGTTATGCAAGAGTTACTGTAGAAGTTTATTTTATGTTCTTGTATCTTTTATCTATTGCTCTTTTCGTTTGTCTACCGTATATAATTTGCCCATAGGCCTCTCCCTATATAAGAGAGTCTAGGGCTCAAGGAATAAATACAACTCTTATTTTTTCCCAACATGGTATCAGAGCGACGGTCCTAGACCAGAGCTCTCGTACCGAACCCTAAACCTAGCCCTCCACCTTCAAGCCCCGCGTGCCCCCTCGCCGCGCTGCCCTTCGGCCCCCTCCACGCGTGCCGTCCTTTGGCCACCTTCCACGCGCGCCACCCTTCGGCCAACCCCCACGCGCGCTGCCCTTCACGCGCGCCCCCCCTTCACGCGTCGCCCTTCAGCCCTAGGGTTCGGCTACCCTTGGGGTTCAGTCGTGATCTGCTGTCGCCGTCCTTCTCTGTGAGCTGCTGCCGCCATCCCTAGGGTCCCGCCGCCCCTAGGGTTCGGCCGTTGTCTTCCTAAGGGACTCCTCTCTCGCGCTTTCAGGTTGATGGGTTTGGTTGCGTAAAAGTCTACACATGCAACCAAACCTAGTCATGTCAATGTAGACCAAAGTTTATCTTGTTTACAACCCTAGTTTTCTTCTCCAGTCACAATGTCCGAAAGCAAGATAGAGATCCCCACTGCAGGTGCCTTCAGAGGTCCTGCGCCTATTGTGAAGATGGATGGATCCAACTACGAGTTATGGGTCATGCAGTTCATGAGCCTAATGAAATCGATGGGTAAGAAATATATTCTTACCGAGGACGAGCCATCGGAGAAAACATGGTTGTATGCCTCTTGGGAGGCTGATGACGCATATGCTCAGGTCTGGTTGTCTGGTACTCTGATTACAGTCATTGCTAACGATGTCTTGCACCAACCCACTGCCAAAGCCATGTGGGATATTTTTGCTGCCACGTATTCCCAAGCCAAGAATGAGACAAAAATCCTGCAGCTCCAGCATGATATCTTCATGATAGCAAAATGGTCGACCCCTGCATGCTCACTACACTGCATTGCAGGGGATGTTTGAGAGGCTTCATAGCTTCATGCCTCTCACAGCTACTCCAGAGCAATTGAAGATATATCAGAATGCCACGATGGTGGGAGTTTTTCTAGCCTCTCTTGACTCACTGTATGAGGCTGCTTCATCTCAGATTCTGATTGATGTTACTATCCCTCCAATGGAGGAGGCTTTTCGGAGATTGAGCCGAATCAATATCTCGACCCCTGCTACCGTGTCAAATTCTTCTCCTATGGCGGCCTCTTGCAGAAGAGACAAACATCTCAGTTTCGTGGACGAGGACCACGTGGTAGGGGTAGCCGTAGTCGTAGATCACAGTGTACTTACTGTCATAGGACTGGTCATACAAAAGATACATGCTACCCCAAGCATGATTTCCCAGCATCTGCCCGTGCAGCAGAACAGATTCAGCATCAGGGCGCTACACATGAATTAGATCCACGATATGATGAACTTGTGTCTCGATTGCGAGATATCATGCCTCTAACCAGTACTCCTTCACCTATTTCAGAGGGCAGCTTGGACGTTGCTGCTACTGCAGAAGCTAGTACCTCAGGTAGTGCTCATACTTCTACTTTCTACCAGGGTTCAGGTACCTCAGAATGAATTGTAGATTCAGGTGCCACACATCATTTGTCTGGAGATAGACACCAATTCACATCCTATAAGCAAGTTTCCTCAGGAAGGACTGTAGTCATAGCAGATGGGACTCATTCTCCCATCACAGGACAGGGACAGATTGCCTTAACACCTTCTATGCAGTTGCAGAATATGCTTCATGCTCCTAATTTGTCAATGAATTTACTGTCAATTAGTCAGATTACTAAGGATTTACATTGTCGAGCGATATTTGACCCATCATCTCTTGTGTTTCAGGACATTCTCACGGGCAACGTGATTGGACATGGCCGTGAGCAAGGCGGGTTGTATCGACTGGTCCATACACCTTACGCTAGAGCATCATCTCATTCCATTGGACCTGTCTCTCCTTACCTATGGCATCCACGCTTCGGTCAAATAAACAGCGTCAAGTCCTTCCTCAAATCTCACCCCGCTCGTCGTTCAATTGTGAAGCTTGTCTTTTAGGGAAGCATCATCGGTCCGTCTTCCCTAGTCGTCAGAGTCGGAGCAATAGCTCTCCATTTGAGTTTTTTCATATTGATATTTGGGGTCCAAGTCGTGTTCCCGATCACCAGGGACACATGTTCTATTTAGTTGATGTGGATGATTTAATCGTTTGTCTTTGGTCTTCCTGTTAAAGAATAAATCTGAAGCGGGCAACATTATTATGAATTTTATTAAAGAAGTGCAGAATGTTTTTTCTGTTTTTGTCAAAATTGTGCGAACTGATAATGCCCTTGAATTCTGTACTAAAAAATTATCTCAATTTCTTTCATCCTATGGCATTCTTCATCAAACATCTTGTGCCTACACGTCCCAACAGAATGGTATCGCGGAAAGAAAACACTGCCACCTTCTTGATGTCAATCGTACGCTTCTTATCCAGAGTTGTGCTCCGCACTCATTCTGGGGCGATGCGGTTCTCACTGCATGTTATCTCATTAACCGCATATCCTCGTCTATTTTGGGGGAGAAGATACCTTTCTCCCTTATCTTTCATGACAAGGAGTTGTTCTCCCTTACTCCTTGTGACTTTGGATCTGTTGCATTCGTTCACCAATTGCCTCCAGGGATTGACAAGCTCTCTCCTAGGGCTGTCAAATGTGTTTTTGTCGGGTATTCCAAGACTCAAAAGGGGTATCGTTGCTATGATCCGTTACGTCGAAGATATTATGTCAGTGTAGATGCCATGTTTTTTGAGTCAGTCATGTTTTTCTCTCCTACAGGTGACAGGTTGGTGCCATCAAACATAACTGATGAGATCTATAATCCTCCTCCACCCTTGTATGCACCACAACAAGCTCCTACACCTCCACCACTATCCCCACCACCGCCACCATCTCCACCACCACCATCACCTCCACCACCTTCCATATTTTTGGTTTCTCCTCTACCACACCACTACAGTCGACGGCCAACCCCTGCTCATGATCATGGTCAATCATCAAGCATGCCCCATGTTTGTCCTGATAACATTAATTCTAATGATGAGACTGATGATATTTCGCAGCACGAGCAGGTAGGGGATGACACGGATGATGGTACAACTGATGCATAACTTGATTTGCCTATTGCGCTGAGAAAGCAGAAGAGGTCATGCGCTTAATATCCGATTGCCTCTCATGTTACCTTTGAGCGCCTGACAGGAGATTTCAGGAGGTTTGTAGTTGATTTATCCGTTGTGAACATTCCACGGACTCACCAGGAGGCATTAGTTGATAGTAGATGGCGTCTGACTATGGAGGAAGAGATGGCCGCCCTTCAGTCCAGAGGTACTTGGAGCCTTGCTCCAGCTCCTTCTGGGGCATCTATTGTGAGTTGCAAGTGGGTTTTTACGGCGAAGCAAAATACAGATGACAATATTGATAGGTACAAGGCTCGACTGGTTGCTCGGGGCTTTACTCAGATGTACACGGTAGATTATCTTGACACATTTTCTCCCGTTGCTCGTCATTCTACCTTACGGATTCTTTTATCTATTGCTGTGATTCAAGATTGGCCTCTGTATCAATTAGATGTCAAAAATACCTTTTTATACGGTGAGCTTCAGGAGGAAGTTTACATGAGCAGCCACCTGGGTTTACTGCTGAGGGAGAGTGTGTATATGTATGCATGCTTCATAAGGCAATCTATGGCCTAAAGCAGAGCCCGAGAGCTTGGTTGCAGGAGCTCTCAGATTTGTTTGAGAAGCAAGGTTTTAAAAGGTTGAATGCATACCATTCTCTCTTTGTACATAGGACATCCATGGGTATGATTGTCATTATGGTGTATGTTGACGATATACTTATTATAGGAGATGATATGCAGGGAATAAAAAGAGCTAAAGAATTCTTGGGGCGTGAATTCGTTACCCAGGATCTAGGAGTACTTAGATATTTCCTGGGATTGGAGTTTGCTAGAAATGAGCAAGGACTTGTGATGACTCAGAGAAAATATGTCACTGTCTTGCTAAGTGACACAGGTATGCTTGGATGTCGACATGCTTCTACACCCATGGATCCAAGCATGAAGATGCATGATGACAATACTGAGGAGGTTGACAGGAGGAGATACATGGAACTGGTAGGGAGGCTTCTTTATGTTATTATTACCAGACCAGATATTTCATTTGCAGTAAATAAAGTGAGCCAGTTCATGGAGCAACCTCATCAGGTACACATGGACGCTATATATATGATACTAAGGTATCTTAAGTCATCTCCAGGTGCAGGATTGATGTTTAGGAAGGAGGGCACTATTACTATTTCAGCATGCGCAGATGCAGACTATGCAGGGTGCCCACAGGATAGGAAGTCTATGTCTGGCTTTGCTATATTTGTTGGGGAGTCACTTGTCTCATGGAAGAGTAAGAAGCAAACCGTAGTTGTGAGATCCAGTGCTGAATCGGAGTATAGAGCTATGACCCAAGCATGTGCAGAAGTGATGTGGGTTCGTGCAGTTCTGACAGATCTACATATAGATGTTCCTCTTCCCATGTCACTAAAATGTGACAATCATGCTGCATTATTCATTGCAAATAACACTGCATTTCACGAGAGGACAAATCACATCGAGGTTGATTGCCATTATATCTGTGATATGATCTAGAAAGGCTTCATTTCTACAACCCATGTCAGCTCAGGAGACCAAACGGCATACATTCTTACCAAAGCTTTACTTCGGGGTCCCTTCCAGAAATGCTTATCCAAGATGAGCATGATAGATATCTATGCTCCATCTTGAGGGGGAGTGTAGAAGTTTATTTTATGTTCTTGTATCTTTTATCTATTATTCTTTTCGTTTGTCTACCATATGTAATTTGCTCATAGGCCTCTCCCTATATAAGAGAGTCTAGAACTCAAGGAATAAACACAACTCTTATTTTTTTCCCAACAGTTACTGTAAGTCTAACTGTAATTTTTTGGTAGTGGTAGAGGTCAAGTAACCCATGCTGCCAATCATATATTACTATTAAGTTGGGTAAAATCTTCTACTTGTAAATGACCTACTCATGTAATTATGCTATCCAGGTGCTAGGGCCAAGTTTGTCCCGGGGGAACCGGGTGATGGTGTTTTGCAATACATTGAATTCTAGTCGTGCTGTTGATCATTTCCTCAAGGAAAATGAAATTTTCACAGTAAATTATCATGGAGAGGTTCCAGCTGAACAAAGGTAACGTGTTATTTCTGTTTTGGTGTCTAAGGCGTTTCTTTTGCAAATATGCAATGTTCCTTTGACTCAAATTCAACAGACGAATTATACATATTTTGGATTGTTAAAAATACGACATTCCTACGTCTCTTGGGTCAAATGATACTGAAAATATCTCCATATTTGATAAATTCTTTGTTGTTGACAGACTATTGATTTTAGTCAAATGGGTGCAAACTGCAAAGTGAACAGTAAGTTTAAAAATACCAAATAAATCAAACTTAGCAAACGCTTGGTAATTAAAGTTTGAACTACATCGACTACTATTTAGGATTCTAATGTGCATTATATTTTACAAAAAAAGTATATTTCATGCGACTTCACATATGATCTCTTAAAATGAGGTCATTCTTCCACATATTTTCTAGAATTCATACTTTGAATGTTGTTGTGACTTCATTGGTATCTGATAAAACACATTCATAAACAAAGACTGGGGGGGGGGGTTGCCCTCCTCAAGCCCTTCAAAAATATTGTAACGAGTCCATTAAATATGTGGTTTAATCGGCTTTTCATAATTATATGAGCTTTATATTCTATTTGATTGATCCACTAATTAATTTGCCACTAGATTTTTTTGGTCAATAACTTAATGTGCCATCATTTCAAACTCTCAATCTTCTCCCCAAACTTTTTCCTTCTATGTTTAAAACCCCTCTCCCCCGCTCATGAAATTATTCACATGCCATTAATATAGAGTAAATTCACAGTTGAAGGTCAAATATGGCAGCAACTTTTTAAAAGAATATAATACTTATTTCGAGGCCATAAATTTCGGATTTCGATTTCGCTTCGTCAAGTTCAGAAAGAGAAATCTTGGAGAATTTCGCTGAAATCATTGGAAATCATGGAAATG
This sequence comes from Ottelia alismoides, assembly GCA_037367405.1. Classification (NCBI taxonomy): domain Eukaryota; kingdom Viridiplantae; phylum Streptophyta; class Magnoliopsida; order Alismatales; family Hydrocharitaceae; genus Ottelia; species Ottelia alismoides. The sequence continues at coordinate 294,236 of JAZKJV010001863.1, read as the reverse complement.
ACTCTTAACTCATTTTTTCTTCAAAAAAATAAGGTTTTTATGTTTTTAAAATCAACAAGTAATATAAAAATACACATTTGTTTATAAAGTAGATGTATAAATATAAGTTTTGAATTATACAAAAAAAATATAAGAATTGAAGTGGTATTATCACCATAATCATTGCATATGTGGATATGTAGTAGCATCATGTCGCTTGGACCGAATTAAAAGTAAAAGTCATGATGTTCACCTCTTCAACAAGAATGGGGTGGCCATACACAATAACTGCACAAAGAGATATATTTCAAAATAAATTAAGAACAGAAAAACGATATAAGGTTAAAACATGAATTCTTGTTAAAACATGAATTCTACTCTTGGAGCTTGTATCTAATTGATTTAGTCTTGACTTAGACCCTAAATTTCCGAATTAACTAAAGAAGCTCGTTCATACAATATAAATTTCTCTAAACTCAACACACCAGCAAAGAAGTCGATGACATTTCACCAATATCGGTGAATTTTGATGAAAACAATTTCTAAATTCACTTTTTTGTCTTTTCGCAGTAACACATACTTTTGGTGAAATTTTTCTAAAATTTCACTGAAATCCTGGAAAAAAGAATATAACATCGTTTTGATTTCACCGACTGAAGAACATAATTAAGTTATATTTGACAGAATTTTGTGAAATTTGAGACCAAGGCCTATTATAAATTTGATTAATTTATAAATGCAAAAATTTTAATTCGTTCAGTACACGATTAAAATTATCTTCTTGATTATAGATAAAATTCAAACAAAACATAAAAAAATGGAATTTTTACACTTGTGACCTTTCAATTTTTCGTGATTACACTTATACCCCCAATTTGTACAAAAATCTCTACACCAAGGAGGACCAGGAGGATATATTCAGATTGGCCAAAACGATAAAGAAAGACCAAAGATCTTTCTCAAGTGAGATGCATTAAGGATGATGAAGTTGTTCGTCAATGATATTATGTTGATTGATGAGACTATATATGGAGTAAATGAGAAGCTTTAGGTTTGGAGACATACCTTAGAGACATGTTTTCGTATAAGTAGGGCTAAGACTGAATTCATAGAGTTTACTTTTGATAGTAGCAATGGTGAATGAATGGAGTTGAAGATTGGAGACCATAACATTCAGGAAAAAGATTCTTTTAGATACTTGGGATCTATTTTGCAACATGACGGGAAATGAATGGAGATGTTACTCATATAATAAATGCATGCTGGCTAAAATGGAGATGTGCCTCTACCGTTTAATGTGATAAGAGAATTCCTTTGAAAATTAAAGGAAAATATTACAAAGTAACCATGGGACCTACTATGCTCTATGGATATGAATGCTGGTTGGTGAACCATAAGCATGTGCAGAGAATGACAGTAGTAGAAATGAAAATGTTAAGATGGATGTGTGGTCATACACGAAAAGATCAGTTTTGGAATGATGCAATTAAAAGAAAAGTTTGTGTAGCTTCGATAGAGGATAATATGAGAGACCATTAACAAAGGACATCGACTGATGCACCGGTTGAGGGTGAGGAAAACCCAAGGAGGTTGGAATGAGACTATCCGAAGAGATCTTAGTTATTTAGATGGAGCTCGAGAATGACCTAAGATGGGTCTGAATGGAGGCAAAAAATCCATGTAATGACCCTATTTGTTGTTGTTGTACATTTATACCCCTACCTTTTTCCAACAACACTTGTCCCTCAACCTAACAATTGTGTCATCCAATTTATTTGTCATCTTTTAGGTAAATCAAATCATTATGATTAAGAATATGTTTATTACACATGTATCTTTGAATTGTGTTCCTTCACTCCCCTCAAATCCTACCTCATTTAAGGTGTTGGATGGTTGGTGACTATTAGAAAATAGAGAATGCGGAAGCAAAACATGAAAAAAGATAAATCATAAAGAACAATAAGAACAACGGGATTTACGTAGAACCCTACTCCCTAAGGAGCAGGATGAAACCACGTGAGAATGCCTCAGAGGGCTGGTGTGTCTATTGCACATTTCTCAATAGTTACAGGAAGTCTGGGGCTCCTTATATAGCCTCCAAGTCCCACCACTGGTAGATGTGGGACTAAACATGTGGATGGGGGTAAATGGATCTCTCCAGGATCCATTTACCCTCCTACAACTCATATGGTGCACAACCAAATACTCCAACACTCCCCCTTAAGCTGGACTGGAGCATGCAATGCTCAACTTGGATAAACAGAAAGAAACTCAACTCACACTACATGACGCTACAAACAATATCAACTCAACACGCACAACTGTCGGCTGTTGTCGAGTATGTTGCTTCTCATGCCGTGCATGTGAAGAGGACGAACGGACTGGAGTGTGAGTCTGATGAATCTCCTCGTCGGTGAGCATGTGCTCTGAAACTGCGCGTGTCAGAGTCACTGCAACTGGAATGGGTCTCCTCGTCGGAGTACTCTGGCCCGCCACAACATGTGGACAACTGCTCCATCTTTGAAAAGGGTCGAACTGGAAAAAAGGCCATGGAAGTGCAATCCTCGTCGAAGTCCTCGGTCACTAGAGAATGGAGTCTGAAACGTCTCCTCGTCGGAGAACTGGGTCTCTCCATCTGGCACAGAGAATGATACACTACTCTGGAGCACCTATGATACCGCATGAAAATCCTTGCCCTCAATGGCATAGGGAGTGGTCCTCTGCTCTGGAGTCCCTATGGCTCACATGAAAACTCTGGCCGAAAAATAAGAAGATGATGGGGATCACTACAAAAGATGGCAAACATGTGCACATCTGAAAAAAAGATCGCATACATGTGCGAGTCTGAAACTGAGGACTCGCACATCTGTCGTTGAGTCTGAGCATCTGAAAAAACTGTAGAGTCTGAATATCTGACCGATCTGGAGAATCTGGCATCTGAAGAATCTGAATCTGAATAGACCTGTGACTACATATACTCCCCCTTTCTCCCATACTAGTCGGAATAATGACATCGACTATGTTGGGAGAAGACAATAAAATGGGGGATATCAGAAATCAAATAAGCTGATTACATAATTAATTTTTTTCGGCTCTTCCTTTAATTTTTTTTGAAATTATTTTTTTAAGCCGTTCAATTTCTCTTTTTTTTCCGGCTTTTGCAAGAATTTTTTTATACCTGCGTACGCTTTTTTTGTATGCGCCTTTTTTTTCAAAGAATGCCAATTCTCTCATTCTCTCTCTCCTTTTTTTAATCTGACCTCTCCCTTTTCCTTTTTTTTCATACATGCCTCCCTCTTTTTTTTCCAGGCCACGTCCAATTTTTTTAAGATAGTTGGCCTACTTGGGCCGAAAGCAGAGATTTTTTTACGGCATGATTAGGCCATCTTTTTCTTTTAAATAATCGAACCGTTCTCCTTTTGCAAATACTAGGGTTCCCCGATGGAATCCCAAATTTCCAACCCGCCGCCAATGATGCAGCGGCCTTTGACTTCTTCTTTGGTTGGCGTCGTATGGCGAGGAGAAAGGCGGGCGTTCTTGTGCTACCACCGCCTGCGTGATCTTGGAAGGTGGCAGGAGCATCGAGGTGGTGCTATCTGTAGTGCTCTCCGCCTGGAGGGGAGCACCATGCGTGGAGGGGGAGTGTTTGTGCGAGGGAGCCGCCTGGAGCTTCAAACTCCGCATGGGGTTCCAGCAGCCTGCCGCATGGGGTTCGCCAACGATGGCTCGCGCAGCCTGGGCTATGCTCCTGGATCCTCCTGGGGTGCACAATATGAGATCCCGATGGAGATGGCCGTGTCTGGGGTGTTGCCTGCAGCTTGGCCAACACCGCGCGCACCTGGGGCTCGTGTGAGAGGGACACGCGAGAGGGAAGGGTCGCACAGGGTGTTGGTGGCGCCGCCCTGGTGTGGGCAGAGGATGCTAGAGGATGTGAGGGCTTCGATCTGGAGGTGTGCATCCGCCATCGCCTGGATGCGCGAGGTGGTCGAGGAGCACCTCTTGGATATTCGAGTGTGCGCCGCCAGATGGGAGATGTGTTTCGCGTTTCGATCACCTCCTCGTGCTGGGAGATGTGCCTATGCATGTTAGGGCTGAGGAATCGCATGGCCTGAAACGCGAGAACAATATGCATCGCCACGAATTTTAGGGTTTCAAACAGGAAACCCTAGAATCTTGAATCGTAGAAGATAAAAGAAATCTCCAAGAATATAAAATCGAATCTCGAACAACAATGCCAATGACTCCGCGAGAATCGAACTCGCTCTGATACCATGTTAGAAAATAGAGAATGCAGAAGCGAAACATGAAAAAAGATAAAGAACAATAAGAACAACGAGATTTACATGGAACCCTCCTCCCTAAGGAGCAGGATGAAACCACGGGAGAATGCCTCAGAGGGCTGGTGTGTCTATTGCACATTTCTTAATAGTTACAGGAGGTTTGGGGCTCCTTATATAGCCTCCACGTAGCCTCCAAGTCCCACCACTGGTAGATGTGAGACTAAACATGTGGATGGGGTAAATGGATCTCTCCAGGATCCATTTACCCTCCTACAACTCATATGGCGCACAACCAAATACTCCAACATTGACAATGGCGTCGCGTTTCGAGAACCCATGGATCATTGAGCACAACACATGTAGCACATGTTCTTATTAAGGCCTTTAATATTGATTTCAATCATCATATCGATGTCTATCCAAAATGAAATTTTGGCCGAAATTTGACCTAAAATTTGCCAAAATTGCTGCCTAAAATTCGCAAAAAATCCTGCCATTTCGGTCACCAGTCCTTCTGTTGGCAAACCCTAAAAACTCAAAAGTCAGTTGTTTCGATCAAATTCATTCTCCTGTCGAAATCTAAATTCGACTGAATTTCAACGAATTTTGATGTCATGATTCTTATGCATTGACGTCTTGGGAGGGGGATGTGGCTCGTATACGAAGGAGGGATGTGATGGGGAGGAGAGGAAGGAGGTCAGGGAGGGAGGCGGATTTGGGGGGGATGGCAGTAGATGGGGAGAGGGTGGTATGGAGGGGGGAGGAGGATGTCAAGAAGGGAGTTAGAGGGGGAGGTCAAAGAAAAGGAGGAGGTTGGACGATAACTAACTCGAGGGGCATAAGAGTTACACAGTAGTTTTGTTAGGGTACACATGTTATTTCCAAAAATCTAGTGTTAGCATCCCCCTCCTTGCTTCGGGTCTGCCCAGATCTCCACCTCCTACTTCTTGTCCTCCAAAATGATCTGCTAGTTCGCATCTCTCTCCAATAACCCTAGCTAAGACAACTCCCTAATGTCTTCCCTTATGTTCATGTCAACAATCTGCGCCGCACAACAACGAGGAACATGGCTCTTACGGTTCACTTTCTTGAACTCGCTGAGTTTCTTTCGGAGCGCCTCCAACTTAGAGAAGAACTGACGAGTGGCTGACACCTCCCCCTCCTACAACATCTAGAAGTCCCCCGCCATCTCTCAAAAGCCACTCGCCTGGAGCCACGACTTCTCAAATCTGAAAAAAGATCGAGGGAGGTTCTCCTCCCTAGATGGCCACATGATCGGCATTTGATCGAATCTGGAATGCGACAACACGAGCAGGTAAATGGAAACATTGCCATTAACTCCATATAAGTAAGGAACCTCTCCAATCTTGACCTGGAGCGAGAACTACGCCAATTATAGGTGCAGTCTAGCACGTCTAAAACGTCGAGCTGGAGATCGTTCACAATGGCCAAGAAGTCAACCGACCCCATATCTTGCCCCGCACGTGACTCTGGTCGATCCACATAAAGGAGAGTGATGTTGAAGTCACCGCCAACTAATCGACCGACCGAAGGGAAGAGACATCTCGCAACCCTTAGATTCATCATAGCTACAACCGCATCTGGTGATCAATTGGGCCATATGCACATGGACAACAACAAAAGAACTTGTCCTCTTGTACTTCTGTAACACCGAGACCACATGATTGCCCAACAACTCGGCCTCACAAAGAAAGAGGTCCCCACACCAAGCAACAAGTAACCCGCCGTCATTGCCAAGAGCTGTCAAAGCTCTGTACTCCGAGAGATAAGTCCCCCCTAACCGAGGACCACAACTGATTCGTTCAAGATTGAATCCTCATCTCCTGTAACAAGGTTTCCCTATGCCATTTCGAGAGAAGGCGCTTCATCGCCTCTCTTCGTGAGGTCTCCTAGACTCCTCACATTGCACGAGACGATCTTCATTGATCAACAATCTTTTTCCTAGAATTGCGGACCACCCCCGCATCCCTTGCCACCACCTCACGGAAAGGGGAATCGAGCCCATGAACGCTGATCGATGGCTCAATCAGCACAAGTTGCGCCCATGAGTGCTTTCGGAGATAAAAGTTAAGCACGTCCGCTCCCTCCATCCGCAAAGGGGGTAGAGGGTGCATGGGGTGGCTTCCCTTCTTCTTTGGCTTCTTCCCCTTACCACAACCCTCAACACATGGCTCCGTCAAATCACATCATGAGCCGATTAGCTCCATCCAAGATAAGTGCCTACAATCACGTCTCCCTAGCGTGACGAAAGGCAGAGCTTCCGGTTCCAGAAGAGGAGTTGGAGCCACATCTCTTGATGATTCGCTCGATTACGAGCAACAACATGAGAAAGAACCGAAAGAGATGACCATGGGCTGGGCAAGAATGGGATCCAACACCATGGGCACTTTCGACCACAACGGTGATGGTAGCTTCAACTCGAAAGCGGGCATTCTGGTGATAGTGATCGTCGCCAACTGCTCCATCAAGCGCTCACATAGTCGGGGGAGATCAATGAGGTCTTCTCCCCATCCCTCGTGGTATGTTTTGGCTCTCTCGCTTCAACCAACTCCATCTATCGACCCCTCATCCAGTTCCAGCTCTGACAACCCCACTAGTGAACTCGGTGTAGTATCCGAGTTCTGTGGGGGTGGTGGTAGGACCAAAAGCTCGACCAAAAGGTGGAAGGAGTGATGACCCACTAGTATGGCGTGTGTGAAGTTCATCAGAGGATGGAAGGGTCCAACAGCTTTCACTACACCATCATTTACGTCGGCACCCAGTGCGCAACCATCAGAAAAATGTACCGCACATCCCAATGCTCTGGAATGCATGCATCAGTGATGGTAGATCACGAGACATCAAGGGAATGCCCTCAATACGTACAAAGAGCCTATGCACCTCATGCAACTCCCTATCCACATACAAAGGTATTCTCCATCGAACATGATCAGAAGACTTTGACCCTCTCCACGCCAGAAGATTGGCTCGATCGTGCGTTGAGAGGCCCATGATGCATATGTCTTTCTCATGGAGTACTATGAGGTTACTCGTAAAACCTTCACCAAGCAACCCTGTGACCTTCTCCCTTGCCATCTCGAGCTGTGGCCAACCGGATCAAAATACGGCCAAGAAGATCCCGCTAGATGGTGCATGCCGCTCTCCCGACGGTCCAGACACCAAAGACGGGCCCCTCGGAGAGTTGCGGAGAACCTTTGCAAAGCTACAGTCCCTTGCCGCTCCCAACGAGCCTCTCCGAGAGCCCTTAGGTGTAGGTGGAACCCCCTCTAGCGGGTTCTTTCCTTTGTCGAGAGGCTCCTCCCACTCTAGCCGGTTCTTTCTACGAGAAATCTTAAGGAGTGTTTTGGAGAAGAGACAAGTGCATGTTTTGTACATTAACCTTATAAAGATATGTATGATGGGGCTTCATCTTGTGCTAGGATCCAACATGAGAACACTGACTAATTTGACATCGGCATCAGTTTGCATCAAGATTCAACTTTGAGTCCATTCAATTTTTATGGACGAGTTGACTAGTCACATTCATGGTGAGATACCTTGGTGTATGTTATTCACCGATGATATTGTGTTGATTGGTGAGACTAGGGTTGGAGTAAATGAGAGTCTTGAGGGTTAAAGATATGCCTTAAAGACTAAAGGATTTCATATAAGTTGGGCTAAGACTGAATATGTGCAATGCACATTTGACTGAAGTAGTGGTAGGGGAATCGAAGTAAAGATTGGAGAAAAGAAGATTAAGAAGAAATATTCTTTTAGATACTTAGGTTCTATTTTGCAATATGATGGAGAAATCGACGGAGATGTTACTCATAGAATAAATATAGGTTGGCTAATGGAGAGGAGCCTCCTATTCTATGTGATTTGAAACTTAAAGGAAACTTTTACAAAGTAGCTGTAAGACATGCTATGTTCTATGGATCTGCATGTTGGCATGTGAACCATAGTTATGTGCAGAGAATGGCATTAGCAAAAATGAAAATGCTATGGTGGATGTGTCGTCATACAAGAAAAGATCGGGTTCGGAACCACGCGATCAGAAGGAAAGTTGGTGTAGCTCCGATAGAGGATAAGATGAGAGAAAACCTCTTAAGATGGTTTGGCTATTTGCAAAGGAGATCGGCTGATGCATCAATTAGAAAATGCGAGATTTGTGATGTTGAGTCAATTAAGAGAGGACGAGGAAGATTCAAGAAGTGTTATAAGGAGACTATCCAAATGGATCTTAGTTATCTGGATGTAAGCTTGATAACAGCCCAAGATAGATTTGAATGGAGGCAAAGAATCCATGTAGCCAATCCTACTTAATGTGGGAAAGGCTTTATCGTCGTCATCGTGCCTATTTAATTAATTCTTTTTGCACATTGAAGAATTATAAGCATTAAAAATATAAAAAAATAGTTACCTTAATAACTGTAAATTAATACCAACTACCAAACCCTATTTGGAACTGACTTCTATGCTCATATTAATTTATAAAAAATAACATAAAACTTAAGAATTAAAAGGTGGAATTTTGAGTTTTTGGACACACTAGACAAATGTATTATATAATAAGGGCTACTTCACACTTTTCTATGAATTTCAATCAAGTCTAATTTACTCAACTCTATTTGTACCCTTGTATATATAATATAGGGATTTTCTCCCATAACCCTATATACTTTCAATATATCGTTAACCCTTCGTGGTTGTGAGTTATACTTGACTCAAAAAATTATGAATTACATCAAGAACCCTAAATAACAGCTCCATTTCACACACATGCCCCTATGTTAATTTAGTCCATTAACCCAACCAAGCCCTTGAATTTATCTAACCTATATTCAATTCAATGGCTATTAATAACACCCCAAAAATATACCCTACCCCCTTCCCCTTCCTTCTTATCTCATGCCATCTTCCTCCGACCTCTCCCCTCCAACCAGCTCTTCCCCTGACCTTTCCTCCGCCCACCCCTCCCGCCCCATCCTCCCCTTCATTCGATCTCCAGCCCCTTCCTCCACCCCTCCATCTACCCTCCCTCCTCCCATCCCTCCCCACCTTCGCTAATTGCTTTCCTTCCCTTACTCCTTCCGTGCAGCCACAATTGTGTTATCGAAGGGGTCAACTTCGTCCTTGGCATCGATAGAGGATAAAGGCATTACCACCACCACTCCCCGCATCTCCTCGACGCCATTTTTTTGAAGTCAAATCTCCATCGCACCATATTCCCCCCAACCCTCCTCTGCGGCACCTTTGTGTATCCAAAACTTGTTGCTATGCATGATTAGTATAATTCACAATCGCAACATGGCAACAAAAAAGGCTTCATAGTAACACAACATCAATACAATAGTATGATCAGATCTGGGTCAATCGGATATGTGTAGTTGCACATTGCAACAGATTTGTGGTGCCCCAGATTCATAAATTTTGAACTTCAAATACAACAACAAAGCTTTTTCCCACAATTATGTAGAGTCGGCTACGTGGATTTTCTACCTCCATTCAGATTTATTTTGGGTCATTCTCGAGCGTAAATCCAAATAACTAAGATCCCTTCGGATAGTCTCATTCCAATACTTCTTAGGCCTTCCTCGTCCTCTCTTAACCGGATTAACATCCCAAATCTCGCATCTTCTAACTGGTGCATCAACCGATCTCCTTTGCAAGTGGCCAAATCATCATCAGCGATTTTCTGTCATCTTATTCTCTACTAGAGCTACACCAACTTTCCTTCTGATCGCATCATTCCGAATCCGATCTTTTCGTGTATTTTCATTCTGCTACTGTCATTCTCTGCACATGTCTATGGTTCACATGCCACCATTCTGATCCACAAAGCATAGCAGGTCTCACGACTGTTTTGTAATACTTTCCTTTGACTTTCAAAGGGATTTTCTTATCACAAAGAACAATAGACGCTCCTCTCCACTTTAGCAAACCTGCATTTATTCTATGAGTAACATCCCCATAAATTTGCCCATCTTGTTGCAAAATAGATCTCAAATATTTAAAAGAATCTTTCTTTTGAATGTTATCGTCTCCAATCTTCACATCGAGTCCCTCACCGTTGTTTCCATCAAATGTGCACAACATATATTCAGTCTTAACCCCTACGTATATGAAATCCTTTAGTCTCTAAGGCATGTCTATAAACCTCCATCTTCTCATTTACTCCTCTTGTCTCATCAATCAACACAATATCATTGATGACAACATACACCAATGTATATCATTATGAATGTTGCTAGTCAACTCGTCCATAATCAAAGCAAAAAGGGATAGACTCAAAGCTGAATCTTGATGCAGATCAATGTTGATGATTTTTTTTAACTCCAGATGCATTCATAAATTGAAGTGTCATAGCAAATTCTGAAGATGACTACTCATAAATTTCTCCATATATTCTCAAGATAAATTATAGAGATAAATATCACGAGGGTGCGTATCAAATATTTTGTATAGTTGTTCCGGAGATAAATATCATGATGGTGCTTATCAAATTCCATGGCATATCTATTACTATATATTAAGAAAGGAGGATCCACCGACTTCCATTAGTCTACCTTTTCAGAAATTCCATTTGTATCCCCATGTATATTACTCTTTACCTTTGAAGGCCAATTGATATATCGCTGTATTCGATCTTAACTATTTATGCCCTTTCGGATACCACTGACTCGTCTCCCCCATGTGACATACAAATCCCCTCTAGGGCTCCCGCTGAAGATTCCATTTGGAGCACTGCCGTTCACCTCTTATCTCCCCATCCCCGCCCACTTCCTCCACTATCCTTGTCGTAGAGTGGATCGCCAAGGTGAGTGATTTCCCAAAATTTTGTTCATGCATCGTCTTCGTAAGAAAACGGAGTAGTTGTTAAAAAAAAAAAGAAAACGGAGTAGCTACGGTTCTTCTTACACACTGCTTAACCTGCGAGATCGCCTACCTTGACCGCTTCTCCCGAAAGAGGATGTCAAATATCCACCCCCTGCTTGCTATTTGATTCTCATAACCGTGCCCTTGATTTCCTCTTCCATTGTCCCCGTCTCCCCCCTCTCCTTCCCCTCTTTGCTCTGTTGGTGAGTGTGTGGTCACTGGCAGCGAAGCTTGAGTCCGCAATAGGCAAACCCCATCGTCATTGTGGCGGTAACAATCTCCGTCGACCTCTCGATCCTCCTCTTCAGAAGCCTGAAGCTTTCGTGGTGGGTACCCGAGGCTGCGTCTATGAAGATGAACAAAAGGAAGATGGCTTTAATGGCACAACGGGAACATATCGCTGATCAGTATCAAGAGCTTTTTGCTCTCACTGTTTGCTAAGTATGTAGCAATCAGGAATTGGGGATCAATTTTTTTGTGAAATTCTTTTTATATAATAATCCTTGAAGGGAAGGAGAGGCGTCGGCTCTTTCGAAAATTTTGAGGACATATTTGCTGCAGATATACATCTTTGTTCGTAGACCACACCTTACAGACTTCTAAATTGTATAATGATCTTTGTGCTACTCTATCTACGTATTTCTTGCTAACGTTTAAACGTTTATTACTTCTATGTCATGCCTAAGGGTATCGCCGTATTAGAAAAACTCCAATTACCTTATCTATCTGCATAGCCGGCATGGTAAATTTGATGATTGTTGCTTCTATATCTTGTCTCCAGATACCGTCGTAGTGGTAAAAACTCAAGTTAACATCTCTGCAAAGTTGCCATGTTAAGCGCATCTTAATGCTAAAAAGCTGCCCTTATCTATTCATAATTCAGCGTGCTTGCTGTTTCCTCTTCCCGCATCTGCTATACTGATGTAGTTGTCTTCCAACTTCCATTGAGAATTTCTAACTCCGAACCTCGAATGGCAATTGTTGTAACATTTGCTGTTTGTGTTTCCTACTCGATGTCATTGTAATGGAAACATGCTTAGATTGTCCCTTTGTCGTCATTAGATGTACACATTCTACAACCATATATATATAGATCATATATAAACTTATAAAATAGATAAATTGTTGTCTATTAAACATGGCACTAATATCCTACAGTATAAAACATGTGAATCTACCGTAAATAAGCAAATTATACTTATTAAGATATGTATATGTGAAGTTATTATGTATTCAACAGACCAGCTTGCGAGATGGTATAACACAAATGAGGCGTACATGTCTTTGTTCACTACAGATAGAATAACTTATCTGAGGTGATGGTATATCCATCTATTTTCACACTATATATCTTATTACGTGTGCATGTTCAACAGTAATTATATCTATGAAACATAAGATTATTTCAAGATATGTATGGTACTTTAACATATATGACAAGTTAATATATATGGCATGTGCGCATATCTATGGGCAATAATCGATTAATTGAAAAGCATGTCTTTATAGACATATTTTACAGTTTTACTTGCATATATGATTTTGGAAAAAAATGATTATCTTGGAACCTGGATCCATGTATAATAGGTGACGCCAATCACACGTACACTAATCCTAATGTCCATTTGCAGCAAAAGTCCTCAACAAACTTGAACATGTTGTCGTCCTTTTCTTACTTCTAGGATTCATAAGTGCCATATAACTGGGGGGTGATAATGATGTATAAGTAGGCGACATCATTCCCATTAATTCTTAACACTGTTATAATCCCATTATTACACTATATTATATCACTTTTAATATGTTGTCATTCACATTAAGTTACATGCTTTGTTTTTACAGTACAATATGTATGTGTGGACAAATGTATCTATAGTATCTATTAACCAGGGATAATCATGTCGACCATGCATTAACTTTCGCCAGTGAACCCCGAATTTGCTCTTGCTTATTAATTCATACCCTCAACAAAATTCATTCAAGATCTATATAAAATATATCCTTAAGTCGATTCAGTAATTACGCCATCAATCTCTTATACCTTCCCTTTCTTTCCTCGACTTCTGATCCACATGTATGCAACATACAATCCATATTGTCATTTACATTTCTCTAGAGTTTGAAAAATGGATGGTGGAATGAGGCATTTCCTGGGAATCAAGGAGGCGTAGATTTGATGCCTAAGCCTCAGTTTATAAAAAACACATAAAACTACAATAAATATATTTTCAATATATATATATAGGTTATCTAACTAAAATATAAAATGTAGAATTATAATATAGGAAGAAATTATAAAAAAAGAGAATACTAAAAGAAAAGATATAACAATTTTGTACCTTTCTATGAAATCTTCATCCGATCAAAGAGGAAGTCATTTGCTATAATTATTATGAAAATATCAAAGATTATATATTTATCACTAAAGTATATGCGTTGCATAGTATTACAATTAAATATAAATAATATATATGTGGCTAACATATAGTAGAACTTTCGAGATGTCTTGAATCCTATCATGTATGTTCTACCTGCTAAATTATATTAGCTCATTATGTAACCTTTCACACCATTTAGATTGGGGGTCTCGCTGTCGCTTCCTAGTGGTGGTGCGGGGGGCACCACCCCTTGTGGATGAAATGGGAGCTCATTGGGAAATACACCCAAAAAAATTAAGTCTAAGAGTCCTATTTGCTTTGAGACTTACGGATTCATCCTTCTCAGAGTTTAATATTAAGAGTTTGTCAAAATATTTTGACATACTTAATAGTAAATATGGATAAGAAAGAATCATTAAAATTAGGCATTCATTATTTACTAATATATCCTAAACCAGATCATTATAAACATCTCAAACTATCAATTGGACAATTACAATCATCAATAAAAAGCCCCAAAATTCCAAAACACCTTAAAAAAGGCCTCACTATCACCTCATGCCTTGACCGACCTCGATCAAGCAAGGCACACACCTCGCCAAACCATTATATTAAGAGTCCTATTTGCTTTGAGACTTATGTATTCGTCCTTTTCAGAGTGTAATATTAAGAGTTTATCGCAATATTTGGACATATTTAATAGTAAATATGGATAGGAAAGAATTATTAAAATTAGGCATTCATCTTTTACTAATATATCCTAAACAACCAGACCATTATAAACATCTCGAGCTATCGATCGGACAATTACAATCGTCAATAAAATGCCCCAAAATTCCAAAACACATTGAAAAAGGCCTCACCATCGCCTCATGCCTCGACTGACCTCGATCAAGCAAGGCACCCCCCTCGCCAAACCAACCTTAGACATGCGCCTCGAGGCTAAACTAGGCCACCTCGCCTCGAGGCATATGCTTCGAGCGCCTCAAGGCGCACCTTTTAATATCATGGCATACATCTATGCGTACGAGGTAAACTTATTATTTAGTATATATTATATATTTTCATAATAAAATATAAAATAATGTTCTTTATTTTATAAGATAAAAGCTAAAAATAAAAATACTTGAAACCATGTATTATATACCTATATATAGTGTGCTTCTTTTGTAACTTCTATATATGATTGAATTTCACCTTGATTCCCTATCCAAAGTTGTATAACTCATCATTTTATATATTTTTTCTCTTATCAGTTTTCATCTGTAGCTATTTAAGTATTTGATATTATTATTTAAGTTATTTAAATTTAACAATACTATATCCCTCACCAAAGCTGTGTATCTCATTATTTTATATATTTTTTCTCTTTCCAGTTTTTCATCTGAACCTATTTAAGTATTTCATATTATTATTTAAGTTTTTTAAATTTAATTGTGGGAAAAGGCTTTGTTGTTGTTGTATATCATGCCATCATCTTCTTCGATCAACAAGCTTCCTCACATCGGTAAGAAGCAGTCGGGGATCTCCATCTCAATTTAAACCCATCATCATCCTCCGGTTAAGTCATGTTTCCATTTCCCAAACTCTTCTTCCACGGTTCCACCTTCGTTCTCAGAGCTCCCTCAAATAGCAGTAGAGGTTGCAATGCCTTCCTAGGGTTCGATCGAGAGAGTGAGCGCGGAGGCAAATTGATTCAAGGCTTTGCCTCCTTGGATTTTGCACCCTCTGAGATGTGTAGAAGCTTCCTCATGGGTAAAATAGTCATTTCTCTGTGTAGAGACTCTTTTTTGTAACCTTAACCTTAGGGCTCTTCTATATAAGGAGTCCTAGGGTACCATATTTTAATAATGCAATCTCTTATACCCAAAGTTCGGAAATACGATCCATGCAGCCGCATAAAGCAGCCACATATGCGTATTCGGTCACTTGACCGAAGCACATATGCCATATGTGGCAATATGCGGTCATACCCATATGCGGCTGCATATGCGGCCACATATCTGATCAAGGGACTTGCATATAGGTCCCATGTACTCCTTCGATCCATAGCCCTCCGCTAGGTCCTCTCCTCCGCCTTTCTTGGGTGTTGTGTTGTTGCTCTGAGCCTTAGCCCTCCGCCAAGTCCTCTCCTCTGCCTTCCTTGGTCGTTTTGTGATGCTGCCTCAAGCCCTAGCCCTCGGTCGTGTCTTCTCCTCCACCTTCTTGCGTCTGCAACTGCTCCTCTGCCGTGTATGATCGTTGGTCCTTATATTTGCAGCTTGTGCTTAGTTTTGATTCATATCATTTATATTTGGTGCTTAGGTATGACTCGACTGCTAATGTTGAGCTATATTTGCAGCATGCGCCTAGGTTGTGGCCTATTTTTGCAATGATATACTATGTTTGTTTCCCATATGAGGCTATGAGCCTAACTTCTCTATATGTGATTGCTTCATCTTGTGATTAGTTACTTCCAGCTTGTTCTTATTTATGTGCAGTTGAACTGTTATATGTTTATTTCCCATAAGCGCCTACGATTTATATGCAGTGATTTGTTATTTGCTTGAAATATAAATGTTTAATATTTGAATTTATTGTTATTTTTTAATCATTTTTATAAAAATATTAGAAACCGCATAATCCACATATACTTCCGCATATACTTCCGTCTACCCGCTTACTCACTTCAAACCGTCTGACCGAACGAATACCGCATACCAACTTTCTGAACCTTGCTTATACTATTAGAAAATAGGAAGCGGAAGCTGAAATGATAAACAAAGCATAATCTAGAATGAATAAACATGGAAGAATAAATTTTTTTTAAGTGGAACCCTACTCCCTAAGGAGCGGGATGAAATCGCGGGAGAAGCCCTCAAAGAGGCATATGCTTCATTGCTTTTTCTCAATGGATACAGCAGGTCTGGGGCTCCTTATATAGCCTCCACAGAGCCTCCAAGTCCCACCACTGATAGATGTGGCATGCGGGACTAAACTCTTGGATGGGGTAAATGGATCCTGGAGAGATTCATTTACCCATCTCCCATACATGTGACGCATACAACCAAGTACTCTAACACTCCCCCTCAAGCTGGAGCATGCAATGCTCAGCTTGGACAAACAGAAAGAAACTCAACTCATGCTATAGGACACTACGGACTATATCAACCCAACGCGTACAACTGCTGCTGTCGAGGACGTTGCTTCTCACGCCGTTCAGGTGAGGAGGACGAACGGGCTGGAGTGTGAGTCTGCTGAATCTCCTCGTCGGAGAGCATGTGCTCTGAACTGCGCCTGTCAGAGTCACTGCAACTGGAAATGGGTCTCCTCATCGGAGTACTCTGGCCCGTCACAATGATGTGGACAACTGCTCCATCTCTGAAAAGGGCCTAACTGAAAAAGGCCGTGGAAATGCAATCTTCGTTGGAGTCCACGGTCGCTGGAGAATGGAGTCTGAAGAAGTCTCCTCGTCGGGGAACTGGATCTCTCCCATCTAACACAGAGAATGGTACACTACTCTGGAGTACCTATGATACCACATGAAAACCTCTGCTCACATGGCATAGGGAATGATCCTCTACTATGGAGTCCCTATGGCTCACATGAAAACTCTGGCCGAAACAAACAAGAATGGATGAGGACCACTGACAATGATGGCAAACATGTGCTCATCTGAAAGAAGACCGCATACTCGTGCGTGTCTGAAATTGACTCAGAGTCTGACAAAATCTCTGTAGAGTCTGGAAATCGGTTGGTCTGGAGAATATCTGAATCTGACTTCTGAATCTGGAACAAGACTTGTGACTTTACACCATACTCCCCGTTTCTCCCATACTAGTCGGAATATATATAATCGACTAAGTTGGGAGAAGATAAGAAATATGGGGGTAAACATGAAACCAATAAGCCGATCACAAAATTTTCGACTTCTTAAAACATGGATAACAATTGGCCGTCTCAAAATTTTTTTCCGGTCTCTCCCTTTTTTTTGCAATTTTTTTATAATAAGCCGTGGCAACATTTTTTTTATATGGCTTTTCAAACAATTTTTTTTAAAGCCGTATCACTTCAACTCCTTTTTTTACGGCTTTTCTTGTTCTTGTTCTTCTTCTTTTTTATTTTTTTGAAATGCGTCCGGTTTTTTTTGTACGCGACCTTTTTTTTCTGTTTTTTATGCAATCTAAAGAAAACTCGGCCCACATGGCCTTGACAATAATAATTTTTTTTGAACTCGATGGGCCCCCCGGGTTTATTTAGGGTTCCCCAATGGGAACCCTTCTCATACGCAGGAGCTGCCCCCGATGGGGTCCTCGATTGATGCTGCCGCCGAATCTTCTGGAGCAAGGAGGGCGTGCAGAGCCGTGGAGATCTTGCACGCCTGCCTGAAGATGAGGATCACGCGCCGCATGAGGAGGCTTGGAGGATGCAGTCCGCGCCGCCTAGGGTTTTGGAGGAGTTGCCTAGCACCTGCGCGATATTCTGGGGGGTTCTTGAACCCTTTTTTTATTTTTGTGCGCGTGAGGAGCCTACGGCATGGGGGTTCTCGAAGCCTGCCGTCGCCTGTTGCGCGGCTTGAAGGAGCGTCGCCTGGAGGTCGTGCGGGGAAGCAGGAGGAGGGCTCCGCCTGTTGCGCGGTTTGTGGTCTTCGATTGATGCTGCCGCCTGTTGCACGACTTGAAGGAGCGCCACCTGTTGCGCGGCTTGAAGGAGCGTCGCCTGGAGGTCGTGCGGGGAAGCAGGAGGAGGGCTCCACCTGGTCTGGAGTCTGTCGTCTAGGGAAAGGACTCGAGAGATTAGGGTTTCAAAACCTAATCTTCCAATAGATGCGGCCAGGGAACCGTGGAGGTTGCTTGCGGTGTCGCCAAAGGTTGAAGAAGCGGCTAGGGTTCGTGGGAACCCTTGCAAACAGATCACATATCTTCCAATAGATGCCTTCAACAGAAATCGCATCAATACATACAATCTTGGAAGAAAAAATCTCAGAATAATTTTCCTCTCGAACAATCTTCAATACCGAATCTCGAATAAAACTTAAGAACATGAAAAATCTCGAGAATCGACCCGCTCTGATACCATGTTAGAAAATAGGAAGCGGAAATGATAAACAGAGCATAATCTAGAATGAATAAACATGGAAGAACAAAAGATTTTTACGTGGAACCCTACTCCATAAGGAGCGGGATGAAACCACGGGAGAAGCCCTCAAAGGGGCATATGCTTCACTGCTTTTTCTCAATGGATACAGGAGGTCTGGGGCTCCTTATATAGCCTCCACAGAACCTCCAAGTCCCACCACTGGTAGATGTGAGACTAAACTCTTGGATAGGGTAAATGGATCCTGGAGAGATCCATTTACCCATCTCCCATATATGTGACGCATACAACCAAGTACTCCAACATATACCATTCAGCCACAACACTTCCCGAGTTTGGAGGAGGCTTTCTAGAGGACGTTTGAAGAAGGTTGGTTTGTAAAGGCTGCGGATGTAGGGAATACTTTTTGCCATTTGGTGGGAAAGCCATCTATGGGTCCTGAGGTTGAGGTTGCATCAAACATGGTCATTTTTGGTAGGTAAAGGCCATCGGTGTTTGTAGACACATCTCATGTCTGGAAGCGTTGGGTGCATATGGCTGGCTTAATTGTGAAGTTTTTCTTTTTGCATTTCTAATATATTTAACTAATGATAACGTGGTTGGCAAATGTCATCTGTGTTTGTAGACACATCTTTTGTCTGGAAGCGTTGGGTGCTTAGGGTTGGCTTAATAATTGTAAAATCTTTTTTGCATTTCTAATATATTTAATGGATGATATAACGAATCTTCAATGATATTTTCTAATCCTAGCAAAATTTCCTGCAACTTAATTTTGTTTTTTTTTTATTTTCAAAATTTCAATATCATTATTGCAGGTTGCAGCACAGTGAATACCTTAAAAATGTAGATATCCAACTAAATCTAAGCATGGGCATGACCCATATTATATATGTTTGGAATCAAATATTCCATATAGCCGACTCTACTTAAAGTGAGAAATGGTTTGCTTCTTATTGTTGTATATCGACGTCAAACTAGTGTAATCTGATGTGATTTCACACAGGGTTGAGAACCTAAAGAAATTTAAGAGTGAAGAGGGGGATTGCCCCACCTTAGTGTGCACTGACTTGGCGGCTCGAGGACTGGACTTGGATGTTGATCATGTCATAATGTTTGATTTCCCTACAAATTCAGTGAGTTTTTCTTGTATTAATATCAGTTTCTGGATTCTTTGTACGTAATGCTAATATTGACCATCAACTTATGAATCTTGTTGAATTGCAGATTGATTATCTTCATCGAACTGGAAGAACTGCACGCATGGGCGCCAAAGGTTGGTTATTTTGCTCGACCTCTCTTGAAATATTAGTAGAAAGAGACCTGACCGTGTTATTAATATGATAAACTGAGGTCTTATATGGAAGGCTTCACAAAAATTTCCTAAAGGTGGGGTTCTCACATTCATCTGATCTTTCTATTGCCATGTGTGCGATTGCATCATAATAAGGCCTGTGGACCATAGACATGTGCAGAGAATAACTGTAGCAAAAATGAAAATGCTAAGGTGGATGTGTGGACACACACACACGTAAAGATCGGATTCGGAATGATGCAATCGGAAAGAAAGTTGGTGTAGCTCCGATCGAGGATAAGATGCGAGAAAACCGTTTAAGATGGTTTGATCATTTGCAAAGGTCAGTTGGTGCACCATTTAGGAGATGCGAGTATTGGGATGTTGAGCCGGATAAGAGAGGACGAGGACGGCCCAAGAAGTGTTGAAAAGAGACTATACGAAGAGATCTTAGTTTTTTGGATATAAGCTCGAGATTGACCCAAGATAGATCTGCATGGGGGCGAAGAATCCATGTAGCCGACCCTACTTAATTGTGGGAAAGGGCTTTGTTGTTGTTGTATGTGTGTGATGGATCAGCTACTGCGGTAATATGGCGTATAGATCTTGTTAAAATTTATGTGAATAAATTCTGACATGAGTGCTCTTTCGTTAATGTAGGCAGAGTCACCAGTCTTGTGGCGAAGAAAGATTTACTACTTGCAACCAGCATAGAAGAAGCAATCAGGAAGAACGAGAGTTTGGAGTCCCTAAATTCTGGTAATGTCAAAAGGGACGCAGTCAAGTCAAAACAGAGCGAACCGAAGGGAAGAAGCCCGAACTCAGCTAAGATTCCAAATCAGAACAAGAAAGCTGCTCTTGTATCATCGAAGCCGACTAAAGTCGGAAGGAAATTTGCACAAACATCAGAGCAGAAGCCACGATCATTAAAAAAGACAAAGTCATCAACTCCTGTCCCACGAAAGACTGCACAATCAAAGCCATTAAAATTGTCCACAAGTAGCTCTAGGAGTACTCTGGAAAAAAGGAAACTGTCTGTTTCCAGGAAAGCAACAACTCCCAGATCTACAGGTTCTAAATTGAGTGTCGTTGGATTTAGAGGACGCAGTTCCTCCCAGAAGGAACCGCTCGGCCGATAACAGACAAGTTTGGGGTTTTTTCAACGAGAAGTCAGTGTAGCTTGTGAATTTTCTACTATATATGGTAAAATAAATTATTTTTGGCATTCTTCCGTCGCAGCTCACCTAACAGTGTCTGTGTTTAAACATCAGCACTGAAAATGTCTCAGTTTCTCGATATCCAAAGCACATTTAGCAGGGAATGGACATTTATAATAACATATGCATCACAGATATGAGCCCGGTGCTGTCCTTCAGACTCTCAGAGCCTGAACACTGCCGGTTGGTATGGTTGTATCTATCATACGGCCCGCAGTATCATAGTTGATGATGCCGGAGAACTCAGGGTACCGACACTTCTCCCCCATTATGATATTCTTCTGCCAAACACAGATACCTGTGTCCAGCTGCATCTGGTGAGCGGTTATGACCGGGCTGAAGATTCGTTGCCTTCCTGGTAAGAACCTCCTCCACGATCATCCATGGTGAGCGCAGGTGAGTAGAGCCACAATGCACACGGCAAAGCTTGCTAAGCCGAAGATGTTCACGCCTGTTCTGTCGTCCACAATGCTTCGCATGAAGGGTCAACAGGCCATGGCTGTTCGCGAGGTGCGTTGTGCTCCAGGTTCTGTCTATATCCAACTATTATCTATGGTAAATGCCTGTTTTAGAGATTTTGGTGTGATGGAGTTGTTTATAGCAGTGGAGATGTTGCAGCCTTTTGTGGGTTTGGTGTAGTAACTATTATCGGTCTTTAAAACAGATAACGTTTATATCCTATCCATTTGTATTCTAACCAACATACCTAAATTTAACTCTTTTTCATAAAGTATCCGAGTGTTTTATTCTGAAACAACAATAAACAAAAATTATGCTTCCATAAACGTATGGATCGTTGTGTGAAGTATAGTACTTCTGTAAGGTCGGGACCATAAAATTTTCATTAGGGGGGCAGGATTAAAGAGTATGGAGGGATGCATTACTTAAATTTGTATACATATATCTATGTATTCCAATTGTTGTATGTATAGATTATATATTTGATAGTATGCCACGTTAGGTTCAAAGTGTAATGGGTTAGTTCGATAATGGTTTGAAATATATTCATCTATTTTTACATGAAATGATTATTAACTTCAAAATGCATTCGAGTTTTGGTCGGAACATGGTATGTATAAGGGACGAACCTTTATACACATATATGTACAATATAAGAGGTTTTGCAGTCAATGTTAGAGCTGAAGTTCAATTTATAAAATTATCTTTGATTCTTGAAATTCATAAAGTTGTATTTATTGACGTATCACCAGCAATGAATCATATAATAACGATTATATGTTGAGTATTGACTTTTTGAAAAAAATCCAAATTGTTGCTAGGTTAGTAAAGCTTGATGCAAATTCTAACGAGAAAATCAGTCAATAATCGACATCATATGAAATACTAGCGACGGATATGACATTTGTTATTCGTTTTGAATTTAAAGAATCAACGTCGATTTCACGATGAATAATATTTATTATTATATAGTTAACATTGGATGATATAACAACTAGTATTCAAATTATTTGTTATTATATGCCAATTTTGTTGTTGTGGGCGTACGTGCTCTAGTCGTGTGCTAGTGGTAGTTCATATCTAGTGAGTATAGCTTTCAGCTAGTTCTTTCTGCCGTCCAAAGAGGACATGGCTTCATTGAACATAGATTCTTGTCAGCAATGTATATTCATAGGTTCATGACAACATTTGTGCAAGTGAGCGGGACGATTGTGTTGGGTCTAGCTAGAGATAGGAGTATGTCTATGGAAATTCATCTGACAGCAGTGTTTAATTTTTCTTGTTGATGTAGTACTTTTCTTTTTCTATTGCCCAACTTTGTTGTCTCTCTTGGGAGACACACACATGTGGTTATAATTTTGGGAGAAAAGTACTGAAAAAGAACCGATGCTCATCGTTGTGTAACATCTTGGACGTAACATCTTGGGCCCAGATTTGAGCCATTATCAAAGAACTGAACCTGTTGACGACTACTTAAAATGTTCATGCTCAGGTTGCCAAATAGTAATCCCATATAACCACTCTCACAATTTGTGGGTATTAGATGTGTGATTGTATTTGAGGTGTTACACGTTCTTACATAGATCTCAATGCTAAAAAATGTGAACTAAATATATGTGAAATATGTGTGCAAGCTAAACAACCTTGGAGATCTATCAACTCTGATTCTAGATATAGAAAGGTTATAGAGTTACCACACACATATTTATGAGTTCAATGGCAAGGCTACTAGAGACAAATAGAGATTCTCCATCACCTCTAGAGATGACAATAGTAAATATTATTATGTGCATATTCTTAAAGCTAAAGATGGGCCTTTAGGACAATCTTAAATATTTGCAAGTATAACTCCTATATTATTTAAGTTTGTCTCTATAATTATAGGGAAGGGAGACATATGCAATTGGAGGAGGACTTTCATAGTGCCCAACCAATGATAACATTCAATTTATTTATTGTTAAACATGGGAATTGTATCCTCGTGCGACAATCGACTTGGAAAATTACAACATATACACACATACATACATACATACATATATATATATATATATATATATAGAGAGAGAGAGAGAGAGAGGAGTGATCTTGTGTGAGAAAAAATATGTGAGAGCACGAAAGCAGTGATTCCGGACTACTAGATTATGTCTTCTCTCTCCTGGTTGAATCTAGCGATCCAGAATTACTGCTCTCATTCTCTCACAGGATCATCCCTATATATATGGGTAAAATGGGGCTGATCCCAGGGAGTAGCCAACGGGGCTATTCCCACCCTTATTTTTTCCAATTTTTTTTTATTTTTTTGGGAAATAAAAATTTCTATACTCATCATTATATCCCTGTAACATTCTATTAAAATTTCGTCAGAAACAGAGACTCCTACGGCCTCCATCCATAAATGGTTGATTTAAAAAATCCTGCGACCGTTAAAAAAAATGACGTCCGGATGGAGGGCCTAGGAGTCTCTGTTTCTGACGAAATTTTAATAGAATGTATAAAAGATGTCTTGGTCCAAAGATGCCATTATTGTATCTCATTGCACTCACGGCTAACTTTAGACTAAGAGAGGGAGTTGGGGGAGCAATGAACTCCAAAGAAAAATATGAGAGAGAGATGGAGATCCCATGCAAAAATGGTACCTTTTTGCTAACCCCGATAATGCTTCGACCGTTCTTCCATCATATCCAACGAGCTTGATAATGATAAAGAGTGCGGTTGTCACTATGACTAATTTGAATAAGCGCGATGATTGTCCAAGAGCTGATTGTTGGTGTCTCAATCGGAGTGGGTTGATCGCATACAAGATTCTTGCCACATATTCTAGACTTGACCCATTTTCACTATAATATCTTCCTAACCTAATATCATACTAAAGAAACCTGCATATTGTTGACTTTTTAATGACTATAAACATCCTATAAGTTATTTTCTAGTTCATTTGGATGCATGATAAATTTTCTTTAGTTCATCACCATAATTGCTATATCTACCTAATCTAATATCATACTAAAGAAACATTCAATTTGTTTACTTTCTAATGACTATACACATTCGATAAGTTATTATCTACTTCATTTGGATGTAAAGTGTGGTTTATCACCACGATCACCGATTAACAAGTCTACTTTCAAGTAAAAAATTAGAGGTTCTACATCAGGGAATTCTTACAGAAATAGTTGAAACAAAAAAGTCTAGTCTCGAGACTTAATCACATTTGATACTATGATCACAAATCGTAAAAGATAGAGAGTTCAAAGTTCAATTAAAAAATATGAAGACATGTTCTAGTTAGATGCAAGTTTCTTTCTAGAATCCAAGGATAGATGATCCCTTCACAAAAGAACTCAATGGAACTTTAGTCTCAAAATCAAGGTCTTGTACGTGATGGAGATCTATTAGGAGGCTATGATAAATCACAATTGCCGTAAGTTAACTATGTGGAATTATTGTTGTCGTCAGGCTAAGAGTGGTTTGATCAAAATTAACCGTGCAAATATCTCTATGAAGAGTTGTCGTTGGTGAATGTTTATTTATCTTTGGCAAGTTCCATGGTCGACTCAAGGAAACGAGTCTACTTGGTGATTTAGGTATTAAAAAGTTGTCCAATGAATAATTAGCTCAATTCAAGTAATTTGGTGCATGCATAACTTTTTTTGGCTATTTATTTATACAAAATAAATGCTACAAAATGAAAGATATGAATATGATACGAAACACACCACAATCGCGATTAAATCTTGAAATCAAGTCTTAATATTAATCTCAAAGGGTATACATGAATCAATCTCAAATCAAAGATCTATTGAAGTTCCAAGTTCAAAGCACACAAATATCTTGGTCCCTAAGTCCTTAATTCACATTTCAATTAGAAATCAGTAAATTAAGATCCGTAAATCAGGAGTTTAAATCCACTATACAAATCTAGATCATTAGGGTTTCAAGTGGACTATTTGGTTGGACCTATATGCAATTTATAACAATCGAAACAAATACACATAACCAATGAATTTTTCTAATTAGTTAATGAATATTTGTGAATCATATCAGAGTGTTAAGTACATAATCTGAAAGAGCATCTCAATAGTTTTAAGAAAGACTAATTTCACTTAAATTGGACTTTTGTAGTTCAAGATATTAACCAATGAATCCAAGGGCCTAAATGCAATAAAAACTAATTTAAAAACAATTAAAACCTAATTAAAATGAAGTGTTAGGGGCTTATCTGCAATCATGTAAACTTGTTAGGGGTATCTTGATATTTTCCCAGGTACAGAAGGGTAGATGAGAAATTCATGGAACTTGAAAGGGTCTGGACACAAATACCCCAGGCAAACCATGTGTCTAGAACATGAGTGGACTAAACTGTAAATATGGAAGAGAAGGGGGATGGCGCGGCAAATTACCTGCCCATATGCCTTCTTTACGCGAGGGCGGGGATAGAGATAGGTTCGGGCCAGGTCTGAGGCACGAGTCCACGCGGATGAAGCGAGGAGGCTCGGGTGAGCCTTAGTGAGTCTGAGCTTGTAGGTGCATGGCGTAGACTTGGGTAGAATCCAAGACCGTCAGATCTGGAAGATCCAACAACTTGGTTCGAGGTGTGGGATGTGCGGTGATGATGAAGTCCTACAGAGGATCAAACGACGATGGCTTGGAGGAAAGTTCAATGTTAAATCATGAGATCGAACCATGACTGCTCCTCCTCCCTATGGTGGCTACTCCTCAAATGATGACAGAGGTTCAAATCTCCGGCAAGCATTCCCGAGTTCCTCTGAGGATCTGCTACTTGGTTGAGGATCTTGGAGGCTTGAAAGAACCAAGGCAAAGGTGAGGGTAACGTCCTGGAGTTGATGTGGTGATCGAGGTAGCATCCGGTGCAAACTCGTTAGAGGCAGAGGGGGAGACTGGAGTTGCTTTGCCTCGCGCGATTAATGAGGGTGATAGGTACATGCATGGGTTAGAATTGAAGGGCGAGGTGAATGGGGGTCTTGTGGGGTTGACTAGAGTGGGGATTCAAAGGATCGTCCTCATGTGCAAGGAGGAGGGTGGCCGAGGTGGAGAGGATTGTGGAGAAGGGAAGAGAGATGTCGTAGGGTCACATAAAGATGGTACATGCATGGCGGTGCTCAGACGATGGCCCAAAAGAGTAGAGGTGATCAAGTGAGTGCAAATAAAAATGAAGAAATCGAAAGGGGACGAAGATACCTGGAGATGATAAAAGGAGTCAGAGGTGGAGGGGGAGCCTGAGATGAGCTTGG
Source organism: Ottelia alismoides (assembly GCA_037367405.1). NCBI lineage: Eukaryota > Viridiplantae > Streptophyta > Magnoliopsida > Alismatales > Hydrocharitaceae > Ottelia > Ottelia alismoides. The sequence continues at coordinate 267,422 of JAZKJV010001863.1, read as the reverse complement.
GGAGGCTCAGGTCTTCTCTCAAAGCACACAACGAAGGTGCTGAGCTTGAGCAACTGTTGGAGGTGGAACTACGACGATGGTAATGGCCACCAGACGACATCAGAGCTAAGGGTGTCTTTTCTCAACCCTAGAGACACCTGTAGCTGTCTCCTGAGGTGCATGGGGGCTCAACCTAAGCTCTCATAAAGGTGGATGGCCGGTGAAGGCAGTGGGTGATGTGGATTTATGGAGATGGGGTGTGAGTGAGGTGAGAGTTTCGAGTGAAAAAAAATAACGAGTGTGTGTATGGGAAGTTATGGATGATCATTCGATGAGGGAGAGGGATGTGAGGGGCGTCGAACGCTCTAGAGCTAAGCTGGACAGAGTGTGTCGTTCATCGATTACAAAATGGGGAAGAACAGTTGGAGGAGGGAGATGGGTTGGTGGCCATTGGATCATATTGGAGTAAGTAGCTCAGATCAAGCCACAAAGTGAAGCGGTATGAGGTGGGACGAGACTGTTGGATCAAGATCCATGGTCTGGGAAGAAAGGTGTTGATGGATGAAGGGCCAGTTGTGTGGTGCGCTCAGAGGCGGCTACATGGCCCAATAGAAAAATTCAAGATGTAAAAATAAAAAAATCTGAAAGAAATAAAAAGACTCAAATAAAAAAGTGTTCGACATGAAATTTATTTATCTTATTGAGATCTATAATTTTCATAGAGGATAAATGTGTATAGAACCTCATTTGTACATAATTGAATTTTTGGGTTGATTTTTAATGTGTATTGAATACCATTTTGTAGTTATTCTATTTTTTTTATTTTAATAAAGTCTACTTATATGCAAGACTCAAAGGTACTTTTAAAACTAATTTTTACAGATTTTTCTTAGTTTAAAAATAAAGAGAAGATGGTTTATTAATGTACAATATATAAGTGAAACTATGGTTTGTTTAATGCACAATAAGTAACCTTAATTATGTAAAACATATCAATGATTTATTTTATATTTAGAGGGGTTTATTAGTTGAACTATCTTAGGAATTGAGTCAAGATCAAGGAATAAGGTAGATGAATCATGGATCCATCAATATACCATTATAATAATCCGTTCTAAAGGAGTGAAGATCCTCTAACATAGACTCAATTTAGTAATAACAAGTTATATGGGAAAATTAATTAGCACACTTTTTTAGATTTCTCACATATGAAATTGTCCCTAGAAGCATGAATGCATAAGGTGTAAATAAAGAGAGAGTATAGTCTCTGAACGAACTAAAAGTACATCCTCTTAGAAAATACACTTTTGGTAATGTAAAATTAAAAATAAACCATTATATTTTTGCATTTAGAGGCTAACATTTGGAGAATTTAAGTTGACAAAATCTCTTGAAAGATCAAGTTACAAACCTAGAAAGTTGAAGAACGAATACATAATTTATCCTTAAAAACTTTTCTAAATAAAAGAAAAGACTCTTATTAAACTTTTTAGGATATGATGCCTTACCGGTAGAAGTGATGGTCATGAGTAAAGAAAATTAAAATTAACTTTCCATGAAAAAATAAACTATGTGCATGCTTAATGAAATGACCATCTATCTAATTGATCTTCAGTAGCTAACTAAGAACCTTATCTAAGCCATATAACTACTTTTCATTTAAAAACTAACCAGCGAACTAGTATCGAAGCTATTTTAGACAATTAAAAATCTTTTCAAATGACCGTCAATTAATCATCTTATATGTCCACTTATTTCAATTTGTATGAGTTACTAGTTGACCATCCTTAGTCGATTTCATTCTTATTTAAACAAGTAAATGGTTTTTTAGTGGATTTATGACTTTAAAGTCAATTATTTTATTTCTAGCTCAATTATTTAAAAAATTAAGTATTTTAGTTCACTAAATTCTATTTCAATTTACTGACTTGAATTCAATCGAGTTATTTGTAGCTTCAATGGAGTAATCCCAAACGACCTCCATTTAATGTTTTTATGCACATTTTCTCTTAGGTATTAATGAAACCCTGATTCATGTCCTTTGTTATTCCATTTTATCTTAATTATGAAGTACAACACATATCATTTTGTATTAAATTCTAATTATTAAGAAAAGAGTACTGAAGAATAAAAACGTGTTTTATTAACACCATTTTCCATAAAATAAAAGAATAATTAAGGAAAATAAAAAAAAGGCTATATATACATATACATACATATACATATACATATACATATACATATATATGTGTGTGTGTGTGTACAGACTTGACCTTTATCCCAAAGACCAATACCATACGGGGATGGTCGACTAACAATATAGTAGGGAGAGATAGGAAAATGATAAGAAAATGCCAAAAAGATTGATTTTTAAATATAAAATAACATCTAATTAACTTATACATATTATAGAGTCTTAAATATTTTTTTGTAGAAATTATATTTACTTCAATCGATTTTTTCTAACATGTATAAAAATATAAAAATACAATAATAAAAATAATTTCCATTATGAATAAATGCATATAGATCTTAAATCCAAAAACACACAGAGCTTAACTTCTTGGTTGAATTCTCACTCCTTATGAGCTGTAAATTGACCACTTCACTTGTAAATTCAAGTTAGAAAATAATCTACTTAATGAAAGTAGTTTCATTAAAATCGGAGCTAATATGCAAAAATTTGGATTTCATATGTAGTTTATACTGTACAAAATTGACCAAGTTTAATGTATTATTTTATGTATATATCTAACTCTTTTTCACTTCTTTATTTTATTTTATGTTCTGCCTAGTTACATCAAAACAAAAATCCAAAAAATCAAAAAGTCAATAAAGTGAAATTTTTGACTATGTATATTCCGACTTATTCATTTGTATATATTCTTATTCTCTTATTTATTTCTTACTTTTCATAATCATTAAAAGTTCAAATGAAAAAAGTTTCATGATGGAAGACAATCAATCTGTAACCAAACATGAGAAAATGACAAATTGACAATGATCATTGAATAAGTTATAGCAGATTTTTTGTGATTAGTTTACACCTAAAAAACATACAAACATAGTATCACATGTTGTGGCTCTGATACCACTTGGTGCAAAGTATGTACTGCGACGATAAGAAACAAAAGTAGAATGACGATTTAAGACAAGTAGGAAAGGAAAATAGAAATCTAAGCAGCTCTGAAATGATGAAAATGATAAGCTTGTACACAAATTATGGCTTATTCATGCCATTTAATGTTTCAAAAGTTTCAAAATCGATATAAACTAAAATAAATAGAAGTTTCAATACTTTGGAATGTGGATAAACTTAAATAAATAAAAGATCTCATTGGAACATGATTTTAATCTATAAATAACTTTTTTTAAGGACTGCAACAGATTTAGATCATATTAGAGCTAAGACTTCAGAGAAAATTGGACTAAGAATATTAGAGCTAAGACTTCAGAGAAAATTGAACTAAGATAAAAGAACTACTCGGATCTGGACTCACTAACCAACACAACTAAAGAAAATAAAAACCAAACCTAAAACTAAACTTACAAACTCAAGGACTTTAGGGAAGGAGAGATTGCATCCGGGAAGGGGAAGCACAATGCCAGGGGCTGTAGGAGGGTATGTTGATGTTGGAGATGTCAACGATGATGGTGATGACGGTAGTTGCTGATGAAGATGGGTTCATAATGATGATTTGTTGGGAGAAAAGGTAGGGTTTGGGAAAAGAAGAGAACAATGAAGGATGTAGGTGAAGAGAGAATAAAGAAGGGAGGGTGAATTGGCTACATTGGGGTGGGAGAGAAGGGGAATGGAATTGGGAGGTAGGTAGGGACACATGATGGTTTTTTCTCTCTAAGCTATGAACAATATCTCTTCTTCCATATTGCTCCCATTTTATAACATGAATATCCCCACTGAGTACAAAAAAATATATATACATGGGGCTCTACCATTCTAAAAGTACAGATACAAAGAAAAATAATAAAATTATATTTATACTCTTTAGATTTATTAGAATATTCACTTTGACCCCTTAGCTAGGGCCAATCTTATTAATAATGCTCTTACTAAATAGGTGGAGATCTCTAGACATAACGGGAGAGGAAAAGAATAATGAATTCTCCATTAATGTCAATGTAATGTCTTCTTTGACACTAATCTTTTATGTTGGATTGTGAGAGGTGGCTGATCCAACTTCCCATTATCCATGTTCAATATCATGTTCATCCTTGTTGTTTACATGGTACTCGATGAGAGATGTTACATCTATGCTTCCACTAAACCTAACAAACTAATGCTACTAACTATGATTAATACATACATTAAATAAAAGGATTTTTACCTCATGAACCCTATAATCATGGTAAATTACCATCTCAACCTTCTAAACATCGTTTTTTACCCCTTCGATCCTATAAACTTGCTCCATCTTACACCATCAACTCCATATTATTAACGTATTTTTTTGGCCTCTTTTAATTGCCAAAATTATTTTTTTTAAAGGGGAGCCCATCTCTATTAAGCCTATTAAGCCGTTGTTTTTTAAGTTTTCTTTCTTGTGTTATATTACTAGTTGCGATTCCTTGTAGTTAAAAAAACTTGCTCAATCATCGTTTCTATACTCTTCAAAAAGCATCTCTGTTGTTTTTTTAATTGATTACCTTTAATTAAATTAGCCTATTTCCTAAACCCTTTGTTATTTCTCAAGTTAAATTATTCAATCTCATACAAATCTTATTTTTGACCAACTAGATCCAAAAAATGACAAGCAAGACTATTGCCACTGAGGTAGGAAAATTGAGTACCTTAACGGTACTAATTATGAATTGTGGAGTAGAAAGATCTACTTTGGCCTGCTACATGATAACATACACTCCATAATAGACAAACGCGGCCCTGCGTTATCTGAGAATCCAATTGTGGAAGAAATTAGGTCCCGCGAATAGTGGGAGAAAACAGATAATAGGGCTAGAAGTTTTATGCTGACCCATATGGAATTGAACCTGATTCGTGTCTTCGATACACGTGAATCAGCTTACGAGCTCTGGACCGCGGTTAGGGAGAAATATCACTCCAAATCCGAAGTGAGCGTCCAGCTTCTTCTACACAAGTACAACTCGTATAGAATGAAGGAATCATAAAGCATCCTCGAGCACGTGAACAAGATGATCGTGATGGCTAAGGATCTTACGGCTGCTGATTGCACGATTCCGGAGAGGATGCAGATCGTAGCCATACTAGGAAGTCTCCCTCCGTCATTCGACATGGTTGCCACATCTCTGAGGATGAATGGTAACATTAAGTCCGTGACAGACTTACCTGCACAGTTGGCAATTGAGTAGAACCTCTCTAAATAAAGATCGAAAATTGAGATCTTTGAGGTCGAGGAAGAAGACGAAGAAGCAAATACCATGCACACAAAGAAAAGACTAGGCCCCTCCAAAGCGAATTTCAAGGGAAAGAGTGGGAAATACCCACGTGGCTCTTGCTATGGTTGCGACAAATATGGCCATTTCAAGGTCAATTGCCCCAACAACAAGAAGAAGCTGGGAAATTCTAAAATGCCTGAAAATAAAGGCAAGAAGAAAATGGAATTCGCGGCTGTCGTGGAATGCAATTCTGTCATCACGGATAGTGATGGATGTTGGATCGACTCTGGAGCAACCAAACACATCGCCAAGATGAAGGAAGGCCTGGTGGACTTCAAAGAACTGAGCAAAGGAGAACAGGGGATCTTCATGGGGAACAACACCTATCTGGACGTAGAAGGTGTTGGGACATACAGACTTGACCTGGGAGATAGTATTATGGTACTGAATGATGTACTATACGCCCCAGGGATACGTCAGAACCTAATATCTGTCCCAGTGCTGCTCAAGAAAGACTTCGAAGTTAGGTCTTATAATAAACGTGTTTCTATTGGCAAGAATAAGAAGGTCTATGCGATGGAAAAGTTTGTGCCTGAGCATGACCTATTTTATCTTCTTGTAATAAATTCTAGTGAATCAATGAATGTCTCTTCTGAGTATCCCTTGTATTGTTTGTCTGACTATGACATGTGGCACATGAGACTGGGTCATCCAGGAAATTCTAAGATGGATCAAATGATTAAGGCAAATTTGTTGCCTAAGAGCACGGGTGCAAGGACATTGCCCTATGAACACTGTCTGACTGGTAAAATGACGAGAAGACCCTTCTCAACCGGAATTCGGTCAATAGAGTTACTAGGTTTGATTCATTCAGACATATATGGACCACTGAGCGTCAACACACATAGAAATAAGTAATATTTTATAACATTCGTTGATGACTATTCGAAGTTCTCCTATGTCTATCTCTTAGGAAGAAAGTCGGAAGCACTTGAAATATTTAAAAGATATAAGACAGAAGTGGAGACAAGATTGGGAAAACCAATCAAGACTCTTAGGACAGATAGAGGTGGAGAATATACCTCAAAGGAGTTTGAGGATTACTGTATTCAGGCAGGCATTCGTAGGCAGACTACAATGCCCTATACACCACAGCAGAATGGTGTAGCAGAAAGAAAAAATCGAACTTTGATGAATGCAGTAAGGTGTATGCTTTCACACTCAGGACTCTCCAAGAAATTCCGGGGAGAGGCAGTGTTGACTGCGAACTATATACAGAACATGATTCCCACCAAGTCCGTAGAATCAACGCCATATGAAATATGGAATGGCAGAAAGCCTGAGTTGGGCCATCTCCGGAAATGGGGATGTATTGCACATGTTCTGGTACCGAGTCAGCTTAGGGACAAGCTAGACTTCAGAACATTAAAGTGCAAGTTTATTGGATATAGTGAGAATTCTAAAGGATATAGGTTCTTCAATGAAACTAAAGGTCTGATCGAAAGTCGTGATGCTACTTTCCTTGAAATTCATCAAGAAAAGGAGCATGAAGTAGAGGAATCAGATCCTCCGATTGTTGTACAAGACAATGAAGACGACTTGAGCATTAGATAAGAACTTAAGGTTGATATCAATCATCCAAATGTAGAGAATGAACCTATGAAACATGATGATCCTTTAGAAGAAGTAGGTGGACCCATACAACCCACGAGTATAATCGACAACAAGAGACCCAGAATACTGCCCGCATGGATGGAAGATTACCATTTCTATGAATGCGAGGCGTCGTGTTACACCGTATATGAGGATGCCGCGGATTGTACAGATCCCATATCTTTTGATGAAGCTATGGCTTCGTCTGAGTCAGAATCATGGTCGGTCGCCATGAGAGATGAGTTGGACTCAATCGAGCGAAACGGTGTTTGGTAATTATGTGATTTGCCAGAAGGTAGGCAATCCATAGGATGTAAGTGGGTATTCAAGAAAAAGTACCGAGTTGACGGTACTGTTGAAAAATACAAAGCCAGATTAGTTGCCAAGGGTTATACTCAGCAAGTTGGAATAGATTTCCAGGAAACCTACTCTCCAGTGGCTAAGTTTGCATCCATTCGGATGATCTTAGCCATAGTCGCATATATGGATTTGGAATTATTCCAAATGGATGTGAAGACGTCCTTCCTTAATGGAGAATTAAAGGAGGAGATTTATATGCAACAACCTGATGGTTCTCAGGTTGAAGATCAGGAGAAAAAGATTTACAAGTTAAAAATGTCATTATATGGCTTAAAGCAGTCTTCACGGCAATGGTATCTCAAATTTCATGAGAAAGTTATTTAATTTGGATTTATTTCAAATAAATTGGATAACTGTGTGTATGTCATGAAGAGTAGGAGCATGTTTGCAATCATGTCATTGTATGAGGATGATATTCTACTTGCAGGTAATGACATACAAATGCTCAATGAAATCAAACAGAAATTGAGCAATGAATTTGAGATGAAGGACATGGGCGAAGCATCCTATGTTCTTGAAATTCAAATAACAAGAGACAGGAACTCAAGGACATTGAGCCTTAGTCAGGAAAGATATTTGCATAGTGTATTAAGGAGATTTGGAATGCAGAACCGCACTCCAACTCCAACACCACTTGTGATGGGAAAAAGACTCAGTAAGAGTCAATGTCCTGGAAAGGGGCATAAACCTTTAGATGTACCATATGCACAAGCGGTGGGAAGTCTAATGTATGCAATGATGTGTACTCGACCTGATTTAGCTTATCCAGTAAGCTTAGTCAGTAGATATCAAAGCAATCCTGGTCCGGCACATTGGAAAGCTGTAAAGAGGATTCTTCGATATCTGAAAGGGACAGTACATCTGAAACTTGTGTATCAAGAAGAATCGCTTGAAGTGGTAGGATACTCCGATGCCGATTTCGGAGGGGATGTGGTTGATAGAAAATCCATATCAGGTTATCTGTTCATGTTTGGTGGTGCAACAGTTTCTTGGGGTAGCAAGAAACAAGGATGTGTATCTCGATATACACAAGGAGCTGAGTACATTGCATGTAGCATGGCCACTACTCATGCTGTGTGGATCAGACGTTTTCTAGAAAATCTAAGCCTCGAATTGGTCAAAGGACCAATTGAAATGTATTGTGACAATCAAGCTGCGATAAGCTTGATTAATAGTGGGGCTAACGGTTCTAAAGGAAAACACATTGAGATCCAATATCACTATATACAAGATATAGTGGCGAAGCAAGAAATCACGGTAACCTACATACCTACCAGTGACATGTTAGCTGATTCCCTTACCATGGGAATAACAACAAGAACATACATTAAACATGTTGGTTTAATGGGACTCAAGAATGTATGATTCAAGGAAGAGGTTTCATAAATAATGATCCTCACATAATAAATCTCCATGTATATACTAACACGAATAGTGGGAGTATATATGTTTTTGACCACTTTGGTTAAGTGGGAGATGTTTGAATAACCCCGGTAAATGACCCTTAGTGGTCAACAACTGGCCGTTTCACGGCCGATGGTTGCGGAATGACCGAATCCGATGGTGCCACGTCGGGCGGGCGCAGGGATAATGGGGGCGGACGGCTCGAGGGGCTCGTGCCCTATAAATAGACCTCCCGACGGGAGGAGAAGCCATCCATGCAACGCCTCGAGTACGGGAGCCCCCCATCCATCCTCTCTCTCATTATCTCTCTCATTCTCAAGCGAAGAAGAAGTTCATCGGCGACGTACCTTGTTGTTCTGTGATAGAACCTGACCATTAACTTGACAATTACTGGTTAACTTGCTTGGATTAAAGTTGAGTTAATCAAACCACATCAAATCCAATGGTTAATTTCCCCCTTCTCTCTCATTCTAATCTCCCCCTTTTCTTCCACGTCCTCTCTCTCTCTCCCAAGCAACCCAACTCCGACATCACCTTCAAGATCGATGTCGCCACCTAATCCTCGGTCGAAGATCTGGGCAACGTTAGGGAGGGGACAGTGCGCCTGGTCACGACGACTGCCTCACTGTGATCCTGCCGAGAGCACATGGGCAATGCTTGGGATGTTTTAGCTTTCGATTTCACCCCATCGAGAGCATACACATCCAGTGATGGAAGATGATTTGAGGCACCAAAGTGATAAAATCAAATGCTAGAGATCCCTAATTAGGTGTGAAACAAGGGAACCCATAAAACTATTTTAGATGCTAGAGAGGGGGGAGAACCTATATGCCAAATTAAACGCCAGTAAAACCCGGATACGTACCCGTCAAGAGCAAGATCATTGGCAAGGATGCATACGTGAAGTATTTCCTGAAGTTCTTAGCGAAAATTGACAATGCTTCGGAAGAAGAGAGCGCTGGAGGGGAAGCACATTTCACGGATCAATCCGTCATGGGTGAAATCGAATGTACTCTGAAGATCTGGGCAGAATACTCTGCAGAACATGAGTGATGCGGTTGATCTGGAGGCGGATACAGGTGGAGGAGGGGCGGAGGATGGGGTGGTGGGTGAATGACCGGAGTTCTTGGCAGCTGCATGGTAGAGGGGGGAGGAGGTCGAGAGCAGCATGGATCTAGGCAGCGAGTGGAGGAGGGGCGGATCTTGACGGCGATGCAGTAGAGGGGAGAGGTGGTCGGGGGTATCATGGATCTGGGTGATGGGTGGAGGGACGAAGGTCGGGGAGGTGGATAGAGGTCAGTGTTGAGTGGGGAAGGGAAGGTGAGGAGGAGGGTCGGTGGGGAGAAAGGAAGATGACATTCTTTGTAATTTTGATAAATAAAATAGGTAATATCTTAAAAAACTAAACATAATCCGATTAATTTTAACAACTAAACATATGTGAGTTAACTGCAGAATCTGTGGGTAAGAGTTAATAAATTTATCGAGTCAGGTGAAATAATAATGATATTTAAAAGGTTGAGAATGTAATTTACTTAGTGACCTAAAAAATCCCTTCCACGGGGATTTCCCTATCGCTCTTTGTCCGCACCACCTAGAACACGCAGGAACAGCCCCACCGATCTCCAAGAACCAATCCAAGAAATGCTCAGGATTCCTCGCAACTCCCTCTTCCGATCCAAAATCCACCGACATCTAAGACCCACCTCGTCAAATCCACCGTCCCACCTTGCCAGATCCACAAACCCATCCCCACCCACCTCCCACACCCACCCAATCCATCAATACCCGACTACCCACCTCGCCAAACAGTCCCCCGGTGGCCTACGCCGGTTCTCCGACCACAGCAGCGAGGTGGACGAGATCAACCTCAGGTTCGCGGAGGCGAGGGAGGACATAGAGGCGGCGATGGAGTCGAAGGAGACCATATATTTCGACGAGGAGGCGGAGGTGGCGAGGGAGAGCGTGAAGGGGGTGCTGGAAAGGTACGAGGGGCTTCTGAAGAAGGCGTCGGAGGAGGAGAGGGGGGCGCTGGTGAGATCCATGGGGCTGAAGATGCAGCAGCTCAGGGCAGAGGTGGAGCAGCTCGACGACTAGTTTGGATTTTCGAGCTCCAGGTTTTAATGGCATCTCTCCACTTTTCCCCGTTCTTGATGACTCAGCTCTTGTGATGACCATCTTGTTGCTTTTGGATGTAAGAAATTGTGGGTGTGATCACTGTGATGGTAACTGCGGTTGGGGATTGGATTTTGAATGAAACATGAAATCTTGAGATCGCAAATGAGATGATTTTTATTAGTTAGTTTCAAACATAAATTGATGTTATTTGTTTTGGGAGCTCCCCATGCATGTACTTTTTCTATGTTCTGTAACGTGACTACAAAAATTTAGGATACTATACTTGGTGTAGGTACTTTCGCTGAAAGACTTGATTTAATCCAAAACGATCGATATGTAGAATTAGAAGAGATGGGATTTGTGACAGCATTTGCTTTAAATTTTAAAGAACTGGTCTGGAAAGATATTGGTTCCGAATTGGATAGAGAAATGCATTGGAGTACCAATGTTACCATGCACAGAATGGACATATGGTAATCCATTGGGAGTAATCCATGTACAACATGCAAGGTATACATGTATTCAAATGAATGACCAATTATATAGATCAGACCGATGTCAATAGTTTCAGTTTTTATATAACATCATGCGCATACACATTTATGGACTAAAGCGAAGCCCAAGTTCCTGGTTCCATAAGCTCTTAGAGATGATAGAGCTTAAGGAATTTACACGCTTAATCCCAGATTATTCACTCTTTGTATGATGGATTACCCAAGGTCAAGTTGTGCTAGTCATACATGTGAATGACACTATTGTTACATATGATAATCTTCAAGGTATTTCTCTGACAAAGGTCTTCCTTGAAAAGCACTTTGCTATCAAGGACCTTGGTGATCTGTGTTATTTCCCAGGTATGGAGTTTGGTAGGAACTACAAAGGGCTCATTATGTGTCACTGAAATATTTTATAGACTTTTAGTAGAATTTTGTTGCTTGCCTCGGACATCATCCTAGTAGTGAAAATAACTAGTCAGTTTATGAATAAGTTTAAGAAAGTGCATTGGGATACAACATTTATGATACTTTAGCACCTTAAAGCTGCTCTAGAGAGGGGCATCTTTATGTCAGTAGGAAGCCCCTTGGTATCATAATATGTTGATGTAGAATACATATTATCCTAAGGACATGACACCCATCATTGGCTTTTGTGTTTCTATTGGTTGGAATCTGGTTACATAATTTGGGCATGCACCTTTAAGGTACATACCTTTTTTTCTTTAAAAAAAATCTGGTTACGTAATGAAACAAAAAAACATGCATTTGTAGCCAATTCCAATGTAAAGTCAAATAACGTAGGTATGGCTCGGGCTGATGTTGAGGTTATACAGGTTAATTCGGTTATTACTGACCTTTTTGTGGAGTGCAGTTGAGATGTGATAATCGGATATCATTATTTATTGCAAAAAATCCTACTTTTCACGAGGGAAGGAACCAAGCATGTAAGGGTTGACTGCCACTCTGTTAGAGATACGATACTGAAAAAATATGCGGTCACCTCTAATGTTTTTTCTAGCAAGCAAACTTGCAAAGGCAATTCCTTGAACCGCGTTCTTAATGGTTCGAAGCTGAGTATGGTGGATTTCTATGCTCCAATCTTGACACGGAGTAGTGAGAGTTTTATAGCCTGAAAATGCTTGTAACTTCTGATGCTTCTAATGAATTTTGTGGAAGATCATTGATGATCATCCTCTGCCTTTATAAACATTTACACATATTAAATGAATAATCAATGATCATATGCACTATAATAATTTGACATATTTATATTATCAAATACACACACATAGATATCATAGAAAAACAAACAACAAAAATCAAGAAAAAAGAATCATGATCCACCGCATGAAGATGCACATAAATAAACTAAATACTAATTTGGTTATAAATGTAACTTTGAGGCTATAAAGGAGAACTCTTAATGTAGACACAACACTCCCCTAGTAAAAAGGTACAGCATCATGGTTCTCTAGTCCTAATATTTGACATGCATTTTTTTGTGATATGCTTCATTGTGCTGACCCTACTTAATTGTGGGAAAAGGCTTTGTTGTTGTTGTTGTTGTATGCTTCATTGTGCTTGTCCGAGAAAGCCACCTCAAGGATGTATTGAGATCTTTCGACCAATGCTAAAAGAGCACATGAAAATAGAGAGACTTTGCACTTGTTACAATCCTAATTGATTTGTGTATTAGAGCTCCACTTTAAAAATGTCTTCTGTGTGTTCTGACACCATTGATGCTCCCGAGAGCTTGCGGATCGTTAACTTCGAAAGCACATGCCTTGAGTTTATGGGTAAACTTGTTTATGAATGCCGTGGAGGGATACGATAAGGAGCACATTTTGAAGAAGTCAAAGCTAGCATAAAGTGGGAAAACATGCATCATGGGACCCACAGTTCATCATAAATTGAAATCGTGCATCTAAATAGAAAGATAATAAAATATTGACAAATGGATCATGAAGATAAAGAAATGGTGAAAGAATGGATCATGGTACCCCATAGCTTAAAAGATTACTATTGCAATCATGCACAAGCCCATAACGGTTGTATTTCTACTCATAGGAGTATTTGACCAAGGTTCTCTAACTTCATCATGATTTGCCACTTTACATGAGACATAATCGGGAAAGTGTTCATCTTCGCCACTCATGTAATCTTATTAAGTGTCTTGTATCTTCATTAAAGCACTACCCAAATGTCATTCAATATTGCAGTTTCTCGCTATGCATTATTGATATCTATGCTCCATTTGTGTGTGTGGGAGGGTGAGAATGTAAGATGTTTGAGTTGGTTGTCTAGGTTATCCGAACCCATTTTTTCCTTTCATACTTTTCTTCTCCTTGACAAGTTGACATATGTGTATGTATATCATTTGCATGTTCCTCTTCCTATATAAAGATGACTTGGGCTAAGTAATGAAGGATCCTCTTCCATTTTTAAATACGACTGTTATGGCTATTTCTTATCTCATTAATGACACACCCTAATTTACCTTCAACTTTGTTTGCTAATAAATGACTTATTGCTATTCGTAGCTTTTGATGTGTTTCCTTTGTTTATTCATTGTCTCATGGACATGGCAAACTATCTCCTAAGGGTGTCTCATGGACATGTGTAATTTTTTGATGAATTAATGGCGAAGTTTTTTGAGCACACACCTATATGGTGGCTGCCCTTCTTTCCTTTTAAAAAAATGCATGTCTTATTCAAAATCGTTGCTTGCACGATCCTTTGGCCTAGAGGTATTATTGTAATTGATACTTTCTAAATCTAGCATCTTTTTACTTAGTAGTATTGCGATAACTGATTTAATTGTGGTTTAGGCTTTAACTCTATATAAAAAATCCTACCTCCATTCAGTACGCTTCTCATTCCAGCTGATCGTTTTCCATATGGTATCTATGCAACAGACCAAGACCATAGCTCTGAGTCTCTCTTGCTTAGAACCTTGGCTGCTACCACCAACACATTTTCTCTCTCTATACGCAAATTGCTAAGCAACCTCGATGCATAGTGTTGTGCATCTTGTGGTAGCACTAAGATCAAAGATCTCTTGGTAGCGTGCATCACTGAACATCATCTAGTGGTGCTGCGCTAGCACACATCTCCAGAACCGAAGTCGATTGCATCTCCATATCTCCAGAACCGAAGCTGATCGCATCTCCTGCTGAAGCATCTCTAGGCGCTGATGTGTTACTGATGATCCAATCATGTTGTGCGCTAACCCATAATCAATGTATCCAGAATTGCTGCATCCTAGAAGCACTGTTGCGCCAACTGTGTTGCATCATAGAAGCATTGGACTGATCTTCGACGTGTCGCTGAATCTACCCAAAATCGCTGTCGCACGCTAACCAAGCGGCCACCGTCGCCACATGATTCCTCCATGCCAACTTTACTATCTATTGATGTTTGGGTATTTTTTTGTCTATCTACCTTATTTTTCTTTTGTTTGTCCACTATGGTCATATTCTCATCAAGACAAAGCTCTTGCTATCCACGTCATATATTGGGGTACATAGGATTCTAAAGCTCTAGGATGCAGAGAATTATGTACCCCATACTTGGGCTTTTAAGTTGTTCATTAGTGCTTACAGGAACCTCTATGTCCTCACAATTGACCCTCTTAAGGCTGAGGACAAGGAATGTGAACTATGGTTACGGGATAATTTTCAAGTCATGAACTAGTTGACTACTAACATGGATCATACAATCATGACTAATCTCCTATAGAAGAAGATGACCAAAGAGTTTTGCGAGGAGTTGCCTCAGAAGTATCTTCATCAGACAACTAAATCTTGCCATGCTAAAATCTACTTGCAGATGTGGTCCATCTCTCAGGAGGCTCCTTCTTAATCCAGTATTATCAGCAAATCACATGCCTTTATGAGGTGCTTACTACTTTTCAATGTGTTTGTCGTACCTGCATGTTACAGAGCGATCTAAATGACATGCCTACAAATTCGTTGCATATTCTAGTCCTTGTTACTAGACACTCCTTACCTCTGACACAATCCCATCGCTTCGGGAGATATTTAGATGACTGAATAGTTTCACTCTACTTTTGGCCAATCTAGTCAACTTCAGATAACAGAGACAATGGCTTTCTTTGCATCATCTGGGCTATGTGATCGTTCTAGTTTTTGTGGTGGTTGAGATCGTGATCCAAACGTGGTTGAGGACATAGCCATCCCCTGCGTACTCACTACCATAGAACGGGCCATCCATCTAATAGATGTTGGGTCTCCCATCTCTGTTTGAGCTTATGTTAAATATGACGGTTTTTCAACTGCCGTTGAGAAAATTAAATATCAAAGACAGATGTGTCATACTCTTCAACTCTGTTCGACGGAGTGACTCATGAAGTTGTTGCAAAGCAAGTCTGCTATTATCTCTCAGATATTGGCAGTTTGACTATGACTGTAGGTATTGTAGCATTATATTTCTACATCTTACTCCGATGTGGATCACTGACTTTAGAGCCTCGATTCATCTAACTGAAGAAGGTAGTTCTCTAACCTCATCCCAGGCTTTTGCAGTTGTGAAGTCTATCCGTTTAGCTGATGATGCTCATTCTCCTATAAATTATGTTGGGAGTACAGAGTTGTCTTTCATACTCTAGCTTTCTGGAGTTTTTGTTGCACCTAATTTCCCTTTGAGCTTATTATCTGTGAACAAAGTTCAGTTGTAGGGTGATTGTTAATGATCATTTTTTGCAATTTTCAAGACATCCAAATGATGTAAATCTTTAGTAAGGGTCCTGAGAAGAGTGGCCTATATTATATTGATGCTCATGTGGATTCTTATTTTACAGGTACTACTTCGTTGTTGACCTATTCATTTGGCACATTCGTCCTTCTCACATGTTTGCCAGAAATTTCTCTCAGATGTTCCTTGAACTGGCCTCCTTGATATCTTTTGAGTGCGAGGCATGTCAGTTTAGACACAATCATACATTGTCGTTTCCTCGCAGGATTGAGCCTCGTCTCTCTATTCCTTTTGCTTTAATCCATTATGATATTTGGGGACTTTGTTAGATCCATGGTTTAGATGATCATAAGTATTTTCTTATTTTTATCGATGATTATAACATATCCTCTTGGGTTTATTTGATGAAGGAACAATCAGAGGTCAGACAATATTGTTGTCATTTTTTGAGTTTATAAAAACCTCAAGGTACCCAACATCAAACCTCTTGTCCATACACCAGAACAAAATATGGTGGCCGAATGGAAATTTTGTCATCTTTTCGACGTATCCTGCACTCTTCTTACCTAGATGAAGTTCTTTAAAGGGATTTTTACCCCAGGAACCCTGTAAACTTTGTCAATTACTTCTACGACCTTTGCAACATCATAAATCCCCCCTCGACCCCGTAAACTTGCTAACTCTTACTGTATAGACTTTGCGGTTAACTCCCATCCCTTTGGTTGTTAAAACTAACCGGATTTCGTGAATTTCTTTTCCATAATACCCATTTTGTTTATAAAAATTACAAAGAATGTCATCCTCCATCCCTCCCGCCTCCTCCACGACATCCCCTCCTCCCCTCCCCCTCCCCAGTTCTGTCCTCGATCGCCACCTCCTCTCCCTATGTCGCTCCTCCTCCCACCTCCTCTCCTCCGCCCGCAGTGATTTCGACCGCCTCCACTCCACCGTCTCCTCCACCTCCTCCCTCGCCGACCGGGTCAGCTCCAAGGTCCGCTAGGTCAACCTTGTGGTCGGAACATCACGAGCAGTGCGAGTAGCGCGAGCAGCTCCAAGGTCCCCTCTGCCTCCACCCAACCTCCCCTGACCTCCCCTTCCCCTCCCATTGACCTCCATCCAGACTCCCCCCACCCCCTTCGTCTCCACACGTCCAGGCCTCCTCCCTAACCTTCCCTCCCCCTCCTATCGACCTCCGCCCAAATCCCCCCTCATCCATTCGACCTCTGCCCATCCATGCCTCCCCTCTGACCTCCTCCCTGACCTCCCCTCCCCCTCCCACCGACCACCACCCAGAACCACCCTCATCCCCTCCGCCTGCCTAGGCCTCCCCTTTGACCTCCTCCCCGACCTCGCATCCCCCTTTCTCCGCCACAACGACCTCTTCCTCCTTCCCTTGCTCCACCACCTCTTCCCTCTCTGACCCACATCCCATGTGCCTTCCAGGACCTTCGACCACTTCCCCTATGTCGCCTCGACCTCAACCCCTCTCCACGCGCCACCACATGAGTTATTCGTGGGCTGCAAGACCCCGAGGTGCTCCAGCGGCCCCTCCTTCTGATCCAGTGGTCCCTACTTGCTCCCAGCATTGTCGCTGTAACACATTTCCATCGCCAGAAGGGAAAGGAAGATGAAGGAGGGGAGAAGAATGAATGGGAGAGAGGAGGAAAATCCTACCGTTGGATTCGCTGCAGTAGGATCCTAAATCCAAGCAAGTTAACCCAAGAAGTCTCAAATTAATGACAGGGGTTGTGGGGTAAGACGGAGCAAGTTTACGGTGTCGAGGGGGGAATTGCGATGTTTCAAAGGTTGTAGAGGTCATTTACAAAGTTTATAGGGTTCGTGAGGTAAAAATCCCTTCTTTAAACCTTTAAGAGAGATGTCATTTTTACTACAACATACCTGATTAACAGAGTACCATCATATGTCTTTGATAGGGTTACCTTGTGTTGTATTCATCCTGAAGGTGAGGAGCCTTTTTCATTTTCTTTACAAGTTTTTGATTGCACTGCCTTTGTCCGTAATTTTTACACTGCAGATAAATTAGTTGCACGAGGAGTTCAGTGTGTTTTTTTTCGGTACTCTCAAACCTAGAAGGAGAAGATGTGTTATATATAACCTAATTAGGTGTTGATATTATATTTTTGCAGATGTTACATTCTTTAAGCACACTAGTTTTTTCTTTGTTTCAGTTAGTGACATTCCCTTGGAGTTCCCTCCCCCACTACAGTTCCACCACATGAGACTCCATAAACAAACTGAGCATGCCCCTTTACTTGTTCTGACCAAGCATGCTTACGAACCTTCTTCAAATAGACCCTTAGCGCGGACTCCGATGATCCAACTCTTTTGTAGAATTTCTTGTTGCTCTAACAAAACCCAAAAGGCAATGCACTACACATCTTATGTCGCATTACACTTCCATAGATGGATTATCTAGATGTGACATGGATTTTGCAAATCTCTTGTAGCAATGCTATTTCCACATGATCATCATACATCTTTTAGGATCCATGGAGCAGAAAGGCTATGGATATCCTTTTTTCAAAGCATTTGGGACATTGTACCATGCCCAAATGTGTTTCTTGTGCTACTTGTAGATGGATCTTTACATCCAAACATGCTCTGGATGGGTCAGTGAACAGATTGAAGGTCAAATTAGTGGCAAAAGGCTTCACCCAGATTTATGTCATGGATTATTTAGTCACACATGCGAAGTGGTTAGTTGAGTTGGTGGTGCTATAAATGCAACCCTGCATCCCTTACACTCATTTAGAGAAGTCAATAGAATACCTGCTTTCGTGAGGCTTTTTTTGTTGTTTCATCCCACTCCTTAAGGAGTAGGGCTCCATGTAAATCCATGTTTTTATTCTTGTTCTTGATTATACATTCTATCTTTTTATTTCCACATGGTGTTAGGGCATATCGTTCTTGGAGTTCATCGAGTTTGAGATTTTGTAGGTATGTGAATTCTTTTTTTTTGTTTTCGAAGCTCATGCTACAATTTGTTCTCTCATTGATCTTCTCGAGGATCTTTGTGATGGTGACAACAAGACCAAGGGGGCTTCAATCATAACCCTAGCGATATGGTGGTTGTGCTCATGAAGATTATATGCATGATCCGTACAAGGTGACAAGACCACTGGAGAAGGAAGGCGCAACAATCGGCAAGCAACAAAGAACAATGCCGCAGTGGTTTCAAAGAGATGAGATGAGGTCATTAGGAACCCTAGATGCAACACATTGGCAACAATTGTTGCAAGTCAACAAAGCAACAAAATCACATAACATGGCAAAGGTGGCAACAATGTCATCAAGGTAGGCACTGCATCCATGCGAAGCTTCAATGGTGATTGACAACCTGTGGTAAAGCACAACTCCATACAAGTTCTACTAGCTATAGTTGTCGTGAATGACTTGGAGTTGGAACAACTAGATGTGAAGACAATGTTCTTACATGGAGACCTTGAAGAGCATATTTACATGCGTTAACCTGAAGGCTTTGTAATGCAGGAAAAGGAAAATCGGGTGTGCCTATTCCGAAATATCTTTATGGGTTAAAACGACCGCCAAGACAACAATATGCACACTTCAACTCATTCATGATTGCACATGATTTTACCAGGAGTAGTTATGATATATGTCTATGTTAGACACCTTGCTGAAGACTCTTTCATTTTTCTGCTGCTATATGTTGATGACATGTTGATAGCGTCCAAAAATAAATCTGAGATGAACAAATTGAAGGCCTTACTTGGTGGAGAGTTCGAGATGAAGGATCTTGGTGCAACCTAGAAGATACTTGGCATGGAGATACACAAGAATCACAAGGTTGAGCAACTATGTCTAAGTCAGAAGAGTTACTTTCAGAAGCTTTTGAAACATTTTGGAATGCGGATGCCAAACCAGAGAATACCACTTGGCTCTCATTTCACGCTATTCGCAGACTTGTCACCACAGACAGAGGATGTGCATGAGTATGTGTACCAAGTTTCTTACACCAGTGTCATTGGGAGCATCATGTAGGCCATGATATGCACACGCCTAGACATCGCCCAAACAGTCAGTGTCATGTGTATGTGTCAAATCTAGGTAAAGGTCATTGGCTTGCTTTGAAGTGGATTCTGAGATACCTACAAGGTGGCGCTGGATTTTGTCTTGAGTTTGAGAGAAGTAAGGATGAAGTAGTTGGCCTTGTTAATGCTGACTATGCAAGTGATCGTGACAAGAGAAGATCCATGACATGCTATGTATTCACTATTAGCAGATGTACAGTTTCATGTAAGGCAACATTGCAACACACTGTGGCCTTATCTACCACGGAGGTCGAGTACATGGATGGAACTGAAAGAATCAAGGAAGCAATTTGGTTGTGAGGATTATTCGACGAGCTCGGTCTCGGTCAGAGGACAGATTGTCATCCAGTGTGATAGCTAGAGTATTATACATCCAACGAAGGATCAGATGCACTACGAAAGAACAAAGCGCGTCGATATCCACTATCATTTCGTCAGGGACGTACTCACAGATGGCTACATTTAGATGAAGAAGATTTCTACTGTAGACAATCCAACAGATATGATGATGGAACCAGTGCCATTAACCAAGTTCACAACCTGTGTGAGCTTGGTTGATCTTTCTAGGGCGTAAAGGCCATGTTCGACAAAGAGAGTGTTCCCACGCAACATTACAGGTGGAGTTCAAGTCAAGGTGGGGATTTGTTGAGATATGTCTTGAAGCACCAACCCGTTTGCGATACGAATAGGTGCGGGGGCAAAGCCCCCGTGGTATAAATTTTTGGATCCAATTAGGATCCATTACCGATTACCCCTATATATTATAGGGTTAATGCATGGGTGATCGGAGAGTCTCATTCAGGGTGAGCCGTTGCCTCTTGGGTTCTTGTATATGCACTCCGGTAATGGAACCTCCCTTTACTCGTTTTTTTTCCGCTACACCGGTGGGATTTTTCCACGTAAAATCGTGTGTGTTCTTTGTGGTTGATTGTGCGTTTGGATAATCTTTGACTAATATCATTGGGGCTTTCTTTATAGATCTTACGAGTTATGTGTGCTATATATTAATAATGTTTTTTTACCAACTAACAATGTCATTGAAATTCAAACAATTGTATTGCTCTTTCTTTTTTATTTATCTAACGTGGGCATAATCTATTTGGTCATGGCCAGCAAAATGTTGTATGATTTTGAGTTTGAATAACTACCAAGGATGTGTTTTGTGCTTATCCAGAAAACAACAACCAAGGATGTGTTTTGTGCTTTTCCAGGAAAAATAAACCAAGGATGTGCTTGTAAGTGCTTCCGAGTCTCAACTACTTCAAATTAAACATTTTTATGCGTCATGGGTTGCATATTCTGGAGAGTTGAATCCTTCTTTTGAAAAATGGATTATTAATAAAGCCTATATTTTAACTAGGCCAGAATGTTCTGTGTTTTTACTGATGTTGATCACTGCCATGCTGGCGAGAAACCTGCAAGCATATTTTGCTGAGCTAACTCTAGGGATAACCTTGGATGGATGGAATAGTTGGCATAAAAATCCTTGTAGATGATTGCTCCAGCATTGTTTTTGTTGTAATTTCTTGATGATTGTGGTAGGGGTCCCTATGGAATTAGAATGATAGCCTTGATTTTTAAATAGGCATGATTAAGACAAGATTCACAATTAGGTTTTTTTTAAAGTTTCATTGGAGTTGGGAAATGAGGCTTCAGATTTTCCAGAAGCTGGGGGAATTTTGAATCTAATTCTGAAATGAGATCATAAATTATTCATGACATAATTATGGTTCTCATCTTGGGATATATTTGTAAATTTGTACTTTTTCTGGATCAAGGTTTTCTGGGAGAGTTTTTGGTTTTTGGCAGTATCTCATTGATTTGAAAGCTCAGGTTGATGGATCGAGGTATGTCGTCGCCGAATGATTCTTTCGTGCGAGAGAGAGAGAGAACAGGAGAGGGATGTGAGAATGGGAAGGGGGCTCCCGATGTCGATTCTTTTCCCCTCCCTATGGGAGGTTTATATAGGGCGTAAGCCCTCGCATAGTCCACCCCCTTCACGCCCGGGTGGTTAGGCTCGCCGTGAGATCCGGTCTTGCGCAACCGCCGTCGGCGGTTTTGACCACTCGGTCAGCCACAAGACTAGTTCTAACACAGGTTTAGTACGTTCTGGAAGCAATCATCAAAGATTTTGAATTGTGAAAAAAATCTAGTTTTCTTAAACCCGTCCAGACAATTTGTGATTATAGATTTTGCAATTTGAACACTAAATATTATTTTATATTAAGTTTTTTTTGCTAGAATCTGCAAGTTGGGGTCTTTTAAACAATTTAACGTTTCCTGAGAATTGAATTTTCAAATCATTTCTGGACTCTATTATGGCAGGATATCTTTTACCATGTGAAACTAGACAGTATCATTCTCCAGAAGTTGGGAGAGGATAAAGAAACAATCACTATTTGTCATCTACTCAAAATTATATTCAGTTCCTTCCTGTATAAAATCTCCACTATAATGAGAAGCTGCTTTTTTATAGTCACGAATGTGAGACTGTTAAAGCTGTTGGAGTGATTGCCAGGCGGAAAAGCATACATAGGAATATAGAACCTATAATTTGCCTCTATGCACCATTTATTTTTAAGTGAATGAATGTCTTCTGGAGTCACAAGTGTCATGCAATATATATATATATATATATATAATTTTTTATCCAATAAAATAATAATTTCATAAATCTTTCTCGATATACATATTATGTTAACATTCATGATTAAATTTATATGGTTAAGAAGTGTAAAATAAATAGAAAAAGTAAGTAAATTGGTGTGGCTTTCCATGCATACAGGAAAGACCCACCTCATTGGAAGTTTCTCCTATATATATATATTATTTCCGACCGTACCAATTTGAAGAGGCTGGAGGCTCTGATCGTAGACATCAATTCCTTGATTCTGTATCTTTTCATTGCTTTTCACGGGATTGCCATTTTATCTGAAACTTGATAAGGATCTTGCAATGTTCAGGATATTATTGTAGAGACCCCTTAATATCTCTAGGGATAAAGATAGAACTTGTACTCATGCTGATTTTAAGGAGAGTTGCATACATCGTGTTGGGACACATTTTCATCATGCACCCAATATTCAAGACTTTGTCCCCCACGGATTCTCAACGATGAAGATGATCCATTGTTTTAAGAGGATTATTCCTAATGATTGATGCGATTTTTCTGTGCATGTTTTTTCTTGGGGGTTCTCTGTTTTCAGGGTCGAGAGCAAGGTCGACAATGGAGCTTTCTGATCATCAGCAGTTCTCCCTTTTAGGGGGGTCAGCTTTCCATTGTCGGTTTTTTTTGTAACTGTCATTGCCTGAAAAAAATGCTCGGTGCTGAACGACTAGCTGATGAGCATCTTCCCTGAGATTGGATGGCATTTTTTTGTTTTACTTGTTAGATGGAATTATGATTAAGCAACAGCATATGTTGTGCACAGGTTATTGATTCTCCTCGTAGACTGATCGAGTTTTGCCTGTCGAAGAAGCATTGGCAGATGGGATACTAGATATGATTTTGGGCGGTCGTAATCTGGTGTGACTTGAGGAATAGCTTACTGTCATCCCTTGGTTATGATGGCAATACTTGATACTCACCACTACTTCATTCTCTGACTTGTGCCGAATCAAGTGGTGCACCTTGATATCAGTATTTTTTTTGCTCCTTGTGAAGCTTGTCCTATTGCAGTTATGTCATGTTTATGTATTTATGTAACTAGATATGAAGATCAGACTGTTGTCGCTTCTCGTTTGCCAAGATACACCTCGAGAAGTCTAAACTGGCATATGGGGGAATATATCGGTATTCTGAATTAGTTGACACACAGAGAACATTGTTTTCATGGTTCTTGGATACCTGCATGGATGCAGAATAACAGGATTAGAGTTTCAACAATTCCATGGGAACCCACTGCTTTCTGTTTCAGGTTTGACCTGCAGATAGAGATACAGAGTCAAACTTGACAAATAATCTGGATTATTTGATTTTTTTGGTTAAAAGTAGGAGGGCTATACCTTGGAAGGATGTTTTGTTTGAGCCAAAGAATAATAATATCACTTAGACATTTGAGTGTTCTGTTCTACATTCTAACTGTAGGTTTCTACTGTGTATTTCAGGATCGACCTCAAGTTCAGATACCATCAGTTGAGGACAAACATTTAGATTCTCCCAAGGGAACTTTTCGCACTAGATATGAGAACTATGAGTTCTTGATCAACTGTTTAAGTTGATCGATGCACCACCAGCTTTTATGGATTTAATGAACATGTTGTTTGTCAATTCCAAAGTAGCTTCGTTGTAATCTGTATCAACGATTGTATTGATCTACTGACGACGAGCAAGAACGTGAGTCCCATCTCAGGCTAGTGCTTGAGACATTTTCCGATGCTCAAAGAGTGGTTGACATTTGCACATGTTCTTCCTTTGCGTTATAGTATCGATGGTTGCCGATGAGAGCCTTTTTGCTAGTGTTAAAATTAATGTCGTTGACTGTAGTACCGCAAAAAAGCCATTAGCAAACAAAAGTTGTATTAAGGCAAACAAAATTTGTATTACTTGGACAAGTCCCAAGGTTGATATAGGGAGATAATTTCGAAACTAATACACAAATAGATAGGCAAAATAATGCCTTGGGAAATTAATTATTTTTTGGTTTTGTTTTATAATATAATTTGAAAACAAAAGCATGTATTTATACATGATACATGTGATTTACGTAGGTGTAAAAATGCAGAAATTTAAGGTTAGAAAATGTTCATTAACATATTGAATAATTTTTGTGAAATTTATGGATTTTAAAATATTGTTATGCTATTTTTAAGGATAGGGTTATGAAAACAAAATGTATTAAGAATATGTGTGTGTGTTTTAATTTCCTTGAAATTACCTAAAGATAATGAAATTCAATCGGGGTACTTTTCTGAAGTAATGAAGCTATTTATTATACTTTTGCTGATTTGTTATTTTACATGGTTTTTGGAAGATTTTTGATGTTTTTATGTCTTTAATGGGTTGATGCAATGTTTTTTTAAAAGATTTTTAGATATGTATGAAAACAACCAAACGAAAAACACACTTTATAGGAGATTATTCCATCCAGGTAGGTCTAAAGAAAGCAATGTGGACAACAGATGATTGAAAACGATGCTGATGTTTCTGTGGACATGAAATAAAATACTCATGAAGAATAAGTGTAAAGGATCAAACTGTATATAGGCACATCGAGATTCGTCAAGTTGATTAGCATGGTACTCATAAATTTGTTGTTGCAAATCAAGATCATGCTCGAGAAAGTCGTATCTTAAATACTTATATATACATATAGAGAGAGAGGAGTGATCCTATGAGAGTCAAAATCTGTGAGAGCATGAGAGCATTGATTCTATACCACATGATTCAACAAGGAAAGAGAAGATCAGGAGAGAGAATACATAATCATGTGGTCCAGAATCAATACTCTCATGCTCTCACAGGATTTGACTCTCATAGGATCACTCATATATATATATATATATATATATATAGAGAGAGAGAGAGAGAGAGAGAGAGGGGGGGGGGAGGGAAATGGGGTGCCCCCTTGGGGGATCTAGTTAGCTCCCCCCGCCCTATTTTCTTCAAATTTTTTATTTTATTGAAATTTTTTTCGTGAATATTCATCGCTATATCCCTACATTATGTCATAAAAATTTCGTGAAACAGAGACTCCTACGGCCTCCATCCAGACAGTCATTTTTTTAACGGTCTCGGGATTTTTTAAATCGACCCCGTCTGGATGGAGGTCGTAGGAGTCTCTGTTTTGCATGATATTTGAATGACATAATATAGGGATATAATAATGAATTTACATAAATTTATTTTTAAAAAAAATAAAAAAATTACGAAAAATGGGGCGGGGGAGCTAAGTTAGCTCCTCCTAGGGGCATACACATTTTACCCATATATATATATATAAGGGCTCGATTGTTCCTGTCGATCTCCTTGTCCCCGGAGACCGAATGTGGGTGGATAGAGGACTGTTCTTATTTGGACACTGAGAATCAACGGGACCGTGAACTATTGGGGCTCGAGGCGAGATCTTGTGAGATCCCACCCCTTTGTTGCATCAGCTGAGGGGAGAGAGCCAGCCCACACTAGGTCTGAGTCAGCAGAGAATCCGAATGAGTGGTTCTTCAGGTCAGCCCCAGTCCTAGCTCGGCAGAGCAAGCAACGCAACTATATATTTTCTATATTGATATTTGGGGGAGTCTCGCTACGCGATATATATTCTCTATATTTAATAAAAGATGTGGGGCGCGTCGAAAAAGCGGATGAGTTTGTTATTCAATATTTGACTGAATCTCTCAAGAAGAAGAAGGCAGGGGAAGAGGAGTCAGAAAAGCCCCCAAACTATTATAAAAGCGCCTATTTCTCGTTGGCCTAAACACTCTGTTACGCCTCGGTTCTGACATAGACTAGACGTAATTCACATATGGATCACCAGTCCGCCATCAAAATCAAAGGCGACAAGCACGACAGATCCTTCTCATAGGATACGCGGAAGGACTTCTTCCTGACCCCTTTTCCTACTAGTCCTACCATGTCCGCTTTCCTCAAATCCAATCCGGTGATTGAGGGCGGTATAAGGTGTCTACTGTAAACTAGATATGAAGATTGTCGGGTGAATTGTTTTTTTGAGATTGAAGAAATTGTGGTCAGTTTGTTAGACAGCTGTCGAGAAAAAGCCTACCTCACCTTCTTTATTAATTAAGGAAGCCGTCGGGCGATCCGTTTAGTTTCATATAATAGTCCCCTTGCTAGTGCGCCCGCATATATATATATATATATATGGGAAAAAGGAGCCTACCTCGGCGGGTGCAGGTAACTCCCTACACCCGGCCTAATTTTTCATTATTTTTTGATTTTTTTGAAATGAAACCTTGGAGGATATAGATCATCATGTATGACCATGTTGTCATTCTAAATTCAACTTAATTCGAGACTTCTATCATCTCCATCAAGACCTCAAATTTTAACGGTATCAGAATTGCTGAAACCGACCATGTCTAGATGAACGTGTTAGGAATGTTTGTTTTGCATGAAACTTGAAACACATATTCCCTTTAACATATTAAGTAAATCCCCCTAACTTTTAATTCAAAAAAATAAAAAAATAATCAAAAAATAGGGTGGGTGTAGGAAGTTTCCTACACCATAGGGTGCAGGCTCCCTGCCCCCTATATATATATATATAGATATATAGGGAAAAGGGAGCCTACACCCATGTGTAGGTAACTTACCTACACCCAACTCTTTTTCCCTCAAATTTTTTTATTTTTTTGAATTAATTCCTTGGGGAATTTAGATCACAATATATCACCATATCGTCATTCAAATTTCAACTTATTTTGAGACTTCTAACTTATCCATCATGACAGTCAAATTTTAACGGTATGAGATTTGCTGAAATCGGCCCCTTCCGATGGAGCTGTTAGGAATGTCTGTTTTACATGAAATTTGAAACACATATTCCAATTAATATTCTAAGTAAATCCCCTAAAGATCCATTTCAAAAAAATCAAAAAAATTAAGAAACAAGAGGTGGGTGTAGGTAAGTTACCTACACATGGGTGTAGGCTCCCCAATCCCATATATATATATATATATATATATATATATATATATATATATATATATATATATATATATATATATATATATATATATATATATAGAGAGAGAGAGAGAGAGAGAGAGAGAGGTAAATGGGGCTACCCTCAGGAAGTAGCCAACTTGGCTACTCCCACCCCTATTTTTCTCTCATTTTTTATTTTTTTGAGAAATAAAAATTTGTATATTCATCATTATATCCCTCTCACATTCTATTAAAATTTCGTCAGAAACAGAGACTCCTACGGCCTCCATCCAAACATGGTCGATTTAAAAAATCCTGCGACCGTTAAAAAAATGACGTCTGGATGGAGGGCTTAGGAGTCTCTGTTTCTGACGAAATTTTAATAGAATGTGAGAGGGATATAATGATGAATATACAAATTTTTATTTTCCAAAAAAAATAAAAAAATGAGGGGAAAATAGGGGTGGGAGTAGCCAAGTTGGCTACTCCCTAGGGGCGGCCCCATTTTACGCATATATATATAGGGTAAAATGGGGCCGCCCCTAGGGAGTAGCCAACTTGGCTACTCCCACCCCTATTTTTCCCTCATTTTTTTATTTTTTTGGAAAATAAAAATTTGTATATACATCATTATATCCCTCCCACATTCTATTAAAATTTCGTCAGAAACAGAGACTCCTAAGCCCTCCATCCAGACGTCATTTTTTTAACGGTCGCAGGATTTTTTAAATCGACCATGTTTGGATGGAGGCCGTAGGAGTCTCTGTTTCTGACGAAATTTTAACAGAATGTGGGAGGGATATAATGATGAATATACAAATTTTTATTTTCCAAAAAATAAAAAAATGAGGGAAAAATAGGGGTGGGAGTAGCCAAGTTGGCTACTCCCTGGGGGCAGCCCCATTTACCTCATATATATATATATATATATATATATATATATATATATATATGTTGGAGAGCTTGCACCAAGGTGCATGTAACCTTACATGCACCGGTGTCATAAACACCCATATTTCTTATTTTTTTTGAAATGAAATCATGTGGGATTTAGATCACCATATATCATCACGTCGTCATAAAAAATTCAACTTCATTCGAGACTTCTAAGCCATCCATCAAGACTGTGAAATTTTAACGGTCTCAGAATTGCTGAAATTTAGCTGTCCAGATGAACACGTTAGGAACGTCTGTTTTACACGAAATTTGAAACACATATTCCACTAATAGTTCTAAGTAGATCTCCCAAGATTTCATTTCAAAAAAATAGGCGTTTATGACACCGGTGCATGTAAATATACATGCACCTCGGTGCAAACTCCCCAACCTCATATATATATATATATAGAGAGAGAGAGAGAGAGAGAGAGAAGTGATCCTATGAGAGCAAAATTTTGTGAGAGCATGAGAGCATGCATTCTGGACCACATGATCCAACCAGGAGAGAGAAGACAAGATCATGTGGTCCATAATGCATGCTCTCATGCTCTCGCAAAATTTTGCTCTCATAGGATCACTCCTATATATATATGTGTGGGGGGGGGGGGGAAGAGCCTACATCGGGTGATGTAGGTAACTTACCTACATCAGGTTTTTTTTCTCATTACTTTTTTATTTTTTTGAAATGAAATCTTCGAGGATTTACATCACCATGTACCACCATTGTGTTATTCTAAATTCAACTGAATTCGAGACTTCTATCCCCTCCATCAAGACGGTCAAATTTTAACAGTTTCAGAATTGCTGAAATTGACCCCTTTCATATGGGCATGTTAGAAATATTTTTTCCCATGAAATTTAAAACACATAATCCACTCTATATATTAAGTAAATCCCACTGAGGTTTCATTCGAAAAAATAAAAAATAGCGAAAAAAATGACCCGATGTAGGTAAGTTACCTACATCACCTGATGTAGGCTCCTTGCCCCCTATATATATATATATATATGGGAAAAGGGAGTATGCTCCATGTTTGTAGCCAACTTACATGCTCCCACCCATTTTCCCCTGTATTTTTTTTATTTTTCTGAAATGAAACCTATTGGAATTTAGATCACAATATGTCATCATAGTATCATTCAAAATACTTAATTCAAGACTTTTATCCCCTAGGATTAGCATCATATTTGTTGATTCCTTTTAACCTGACTATTATTGATAAATGATTATTGCTCGTAGAAGATGTTAGCCTGTCGATTTTTCTCCATAGGGCTGATTATGTTTTTCAACGTCGGATATTGATATATCATATTGTTATTCATAATCCCTCGGTTATTCTCTCAAACTTGATCACTTCTAATCGACCTCCTTGAAGGGCCTTGACAATCTAATTGAGGGATGTTACGTTTGTATTTTCTTGTTTCCATTCTCGAAGGTATATTAAAACGTGGATAAATAGAGAAAGAAGAGGAAGAAATTGCAGATAAAGAAACTCTATAAAAATATCAAATAATAACCCCCTTGTAATTATTACACCTCCATTAATGTAAAACGATTACTCATTGGACCTGTAAAGCCACATATTCTAAAGATACAGAACAACTACATGGGAATAATGGGTACATAAGGATGAGATTTAATGATAAATGCTCTCGGGTGTCATCATAGATCTGACTTTATTTCTATGTATGTAAGGGTAATTGGGTGCGTGGGTTACAGGGAGATAGAGACCATAATATTGTTAATTATCTAGATAGTAATAACATAGATTGGAAATTTAACCAATGAGGTCACATGCCATTCCCTTGTTATGAGATATAACATCCGAGAATGATATGGGCATACTCTGATCAGTATAGAGTCCAGTGGCTTAAACATAGATTTGATTCATCCTGAATGACAGTACATAGTGTTTATACAGTGTACCTCAGGTATGATTCCAACTTACTAGAACCATGTACGTACAAGAGAAAGGGGATATGGGAAAACATAACAGTTAGATACTCATAAGTACAATAATCCTCAAATAAAATAAGTAATCGTAATAAAAGAACTAAAAACCAATTTGTAGGAAAAAGAATAATCAATTGGCACTCGAACGACATTGCGGAGCTAAGTGCTACGTGTAAAGCGGGAGCCACCTCTAGAGTCCACATGTCGGGTCCATTTTGGACAATTAAGGTCTAAAGGGAAACACCTTCCGGGGATGTAAGATTCAGTAGAACCTAGTGAAAGTCCACATATCGACTCAGCTGATGTCATCACGAATTGCTAAAAGTGAATGACCGTAATTGTATGGGGAAAGCCGCTAGTGCTAGCGGTAGTTAAGAAAATACCTACTCTATAAAAGAATGAGTACAAGGGTATGCGTGCAACTTTAAAGCACATTTATTGAGAATAAGAAAATCCTTATATATTATGGATATAACCGTATTGTCATACTCCTTGATAAGTTCATCAAAGCATTCTTGAAAATTTTGCATCCCTCGTATCGCATGCTAAGCTGTTTGGCTTACGAGCATTTTGTCGCTCATGTGGTTTTGCCCTGCCGCAGGTCCCTTGGAGGAGTAGCACCTGGAAGCAGTTGGGTGGCTGGCTGAAGATTTATCATTTTCTTTTGGTAGTGCTAGTTTCCTTCTCAAGTGAGATGCATTAAGGACGAGGAAGGTCACGTGCTTGTTCATCAGAAGGATATAGAGAGTATATGGGAGCAATACTTCCATAAACTTTTCATTGGAGAAGGAAATAGAGAGATCACTTTAGGTGATCTAGCTAGTAGTGAAAGTTACTTGAATCGTGCATGCTATAGACGAATACAAAGAAAAGAAGTAGAGGAGGCTTTGAAGGTTATGAGACCTGGGAAAGGTATTGGACCGGATGACATCCCTGTAGAAGTTTGGAAAGTTTTAGGTGAGCGTGGTTTGACTTGGCTTACGAATCTATTCAATGTTATTTGGCGAAGCAAGAAAATGTCTGAAGATTGGAGGAGGAGTATCGTGGTGCCTCTTTATAAGAACAAAGGAGACATTCAAAATTGTTCAAATTACAGAGGTATCAAGCTGATGAGTCACACTATGAAAATTTGGGAACGTGTGATCGAAAGAAGGTTGAGGCAAGTTTCCCAAATAAAAGAAAATCAATTCGGATTCATGCCAGGTCGCTCAACTATTGAAGCCATCCATTTGCTGAGGAGAACAATGGAGATTTATAGAGCTAAAAGGAAGAATCTCCATATGATCTTTATTGATTTGGAGAACGCTTATGATTCCGTCCCACGAGAGATATTGTGGAGAGTTTGGGAGAAGAGACAAGTACCTGTCCTATACATTAATCTCATAAAGGATATGTATGATAGGGCTTTATCTTGTGTAAGGACCCCGACGGGGAAGACTGACTATTTTGATATCAACATTGGTTTACATCAAGGTTCAGCTTTGAGTCCATTTCTTTTTACTTTGATTATAGATGAGTTGACAAGTCACATTCAGGATGAGTTACCTTGGTGTATGTTATTTGCTGACGATATTGTGTTGATTGACGAGACTATAGATGGAGTAAATGAGAAGCTTGAGGTTTGGAGACATGCATTGGAGACTAAAGGTTTTCGTATAAGTAGGGCTAAGACGGAATATATGGAATGCACCTTTGATGGAAGCAATGGTGAAGGAATCGAGGTGAAGATTGGTGACGATAACATCCAGAAGAGAGAATCTTTTAGATATCTGGGATCTATTTTGCAACATGATGGAGAAATTGATGGAGATGTTACTAATAGAATAAATGCAGGCTGGCTAAAGTGGAGAGGAGCCTCCGCTGTTTTCTGTGATAAGAAAATGCCTTTAAAAATTAAAGGAAAGTTTTACAAAGCAGCCGTGAGACCTGCTATGCTTTATGGTTCTGAATGTTGGCCTGTGAACCATAGACATGTGCAGAGAATGGCTGTAGCAGAAATGAAAATGCTAAGATGGATGTGTGGACATACACGTAAAGATCGGATTCGGAATGATGCAATCAGAAAGAAAGTTGGTGTAGCTCCGATCGAGGATAAGATGCGAGAAAACTGCTTAAGATGGTTTGGTCATTTGCAAAGAAGGTCAACTGATGCACCGGTTAGGAGATGCGAGTGTTGGGATGTTGAGCCGGCTAAGAGAGGGCAAGGACGGCCCAAGAAGTGTTGGAAAGAGACGATACGAAGGGATCTTAGTTTGCTGGATATAAGTCCGAGATTGACTCAAAATAGATCTGAATGGAGGCGAAGAATCCATGTAGCCGACCCTACTTAATTGTGGGAAAAGGCTTTGTTGTTGTTGTTGTTGTAGTGCTAGTTTCCTTCTCGTGCCTTATTGTTAGATGTACCCAAGAAACATTTTTTTGAGTTGTTCTATTCTGATTATTTCCCTTGTTATCGATGTCTTTGTGGGATGCAACTTTTGTCTTGGAATATGTCAAGCAACTCACTGATGATATCCACTTTATTGAAGTATCTCCGTCACATATATTTCTTATTTTTTTTATTGTCTCCTTAATTGTGGATTTGATATGCATTAGTAACCCTCAGATCCGACGTGGCATGTCATTTATTTATGCTTCCACTAGTCACACAGATCTGGGTCGCTCTTATTGACTATATTTATTCGAATGTAAACTTCCAAATTCAACGCAATCAAGTTTGGATGGATATTCTGTAAAGGCAATTTGGTTCATTTACAAATAATTATAGTTCTAAAATATATATAATAATTTTTATATTTAATAGTTAGCAAGACTGTCAAATTTTAACGGTCTCAGAATTGCTGAAATTGACCCCCTTCAGATGAAGGGCATAGGAGTCTCTGTTTCTAACAAAATTGGAATGACATGTTGGGGGATATAGTGATAAATATACATATTTTTTATTTAAAAAAACAAAAAATAGAGGGAAAATAGGGGTGAGAGTAGCCAATTGGCTACTCCCAGGGAGTAGCCTCAATTAACCTTGTGTGTGTGTGTCTATATATATATATATATATATATATATATATATATAGAGAGAGAGAGAGAGAGAGAGAGAGAGAGAGAGGAAAATAGGGCTGCCCCCTAGGGGGAGCTAGCTCCCCCGCCCTATTTTCTTCAAATTGTTTATTTTTTTGAATTTTTTTCTGTAAATATTCATCACTATATCCCTATATTATGTCATAAAATTTTCGTGTGAAACAGAGACTCCTACGGCCTCCATCCAGACAGTCATTTTTTTAACGGTCTCAAGACTTTTTAAATCGGCCCCATCTGGATGGAGGTCGTAGGAGTCTCTGTTTTACATGAAATATGAATGACACAATATAGGAATATAATAATGAATTTACATAATTTTTATTTTCAAAAAAAAAATAAAAAATGTGAAAAATGGGGCGGGAGGAGTTAAGTTAGCTCCCCTAGGGGGCATACACATTTTACACACACACACATAGGGAAAATGGGGTCCTCACCTTATTTTTCGCAATTTTTTTTAATTTTGTTGGAAAAATATAAACATGTATATTCATCCCTATATCCCTCCTATATGCCATTCGAATTTCGTCAGAAACAGAGACTCATACGGCCTCCATCGAGACGTCATTTTTTTAACGGTCGCAGGATTTTTAAAATCGGCCCTGTCTAGATGGAGGCCGTAGGAGTCTCTATATCTGACGAAATTCGAATGACATATAGGAGGGATATAGTGGTGAATATACATGATGATATTTTTCAAAAAAAATTGCCCAAAAATGGGGCGGGGCTGCCACGTTGGCTGTCCCCAGGGGGCAGCCCCATCACCCCCCCATATATATATATATATATATATATATATATATATATATATATATATATATATATATATATCTGTGTGTGTGTGGGGGGGGGGGGTTAAATGGGGCTGCCCCTTGGGGGGAGCTAACTTGGCTCCCCCCGCGGGGTTTTGCTCGTTTTTTTTTATTTTTTTTTGAAAATTTCTCCGTGAATATTCATCACTATATGCCTATATCATGTCATTCAAATTTCGTGTGAAACAGAGACTCCTATGGCTCCATCCAGACATGCATTTTTTAACGGTAACAGAATTGTTAAAAATAACCCTTCCTGATGGAGGTCGTAGGAGTCTCTGTTTCGCGCGAAAAATGAGGTGGGGGGAGCTAAGTTAGCTCCCCTTAGGGGGTATACACATTTTACCATATATATATATATATAGGGAAAAATGAGACTTCCCCCACCTTTTTTCGGATTTTTTTATTTTTTGGAAAAATATCACCATAGATAATCATCCCTATATCCCTCCTATATGGCAATCAAATTTCGTTAGAAACAGAGACTCCTACGGCCTCCACCCAAACATTATTTTTTTAACGGTCGCAGGATTTTTTAAATCAACTCTATCTGGATGGAGGCCGTAGGAGTCTCTGTTTCTGACGAAATTCGATTGGCATATAGGATGGATATATGGATGAATATACATGGTGATATTTTTCAAAAAAAAATAAAAAAATTTGCCAAAAAATGAGGTGGGGGCAGTCCCATCAACGCTATATATATATATATGTATATGTGTGTGTATATATTGATGGAGGAGGGGAACCTTGTTTCGATCAAGAAGAGTAATTTAACGAGACCGCATACGAGGTTGCAACCATTGGCTTGAAAGCGAAGGAGCATGATCCCAACAAGTTGGAGCAGAGAGAGAGAAACCTTTTCCCTGTTTATTTTATGAAATTGGATGAAAAATATTGATCGATCAGCTCACGAGGGTATACAATCATCAACCACACATAAAGTGGTTGAACTTAGACCTGTTCATAAGGGCCTCTTGTTTCCCTCACTATTTTCCAAACACAATTTCAATATATACCATATATGAGCACAATTCTCACTATTTTGGTTACTGTGATTCGTGGATTTTATGAAAACTTTGCCTACACATTGTTAATTTGTTATTCAATCTTTAATATTATTTATTAATTAATTTATTTATTACACGTATATATATATGTGTAAATAAAAACGTATCAATTGCCTTGCCTTTCATATATGTAAGCGTATATCATAGATGTTTATTTGTATTTTATCACTTGTGCTATTTTTCACTTCTGTAATATTAGTTTTGCCCTCCCTTTTTTAGAATATCAGTTGTGCCCGATCTACCATTCAAAGTAAAGTAGAAGCATAACTAAAATTAGAAAAAGACAAGACATTGATCTTTGCAAGAAACATTCATTTAGCATAAATGATAGCCGAATTTTGAACTTGGCAAGAAACATTCATTCAGCTTAAACTTTGAACTTTGAACAAAATTCGTAAGATTAGATGTGCATTATAAGTGTGCTAAATCACACAATCAATTAAGCATAAATGAGTGCAGAACGACGAGGTAAAAGGTGCAAATAACAAACAAACTTAGGTTCCGTTCAATTCATTTAGCATATTTTAAGTTCTAGTTCGGTTCGATTCAATAAGACAAAAATAACATTGACGTTTGTTTGACTTTGATTTTGGAATATTCCATTCAATCCACTAAACATTTGATTTAAAATAAACCTCAAGGGGCATTCGGTTTGGGAATAAACATGAATAAGGATGGGAAATAAGGAGAATAATGGTCTATTCTCCGTTCGGATATGAATAAGGAGAGTAAGGTGAAATAAAAGTATGTAAGTTGAGATAAAGATATGAATAATGGTGAAATAAGATGGAATGATGAAGAATGATCGCACTACTGGAAACCGTATTGGGAGGAGAATTAACCTCTTATTCCAGGACTAATTCTCCTAATTAACCTCTTATTCCAGGACTAATTCTCCTAACGAACACGCCCTTAAAGTAATATCCTATGTTTATTTTCTTAGGGATTTTTACCCAGCAGACCCTATAAACGTTGCCAATTGCCTCTACGACCTTTTGCATAACGTAATTACCCCATCGACCCTATAAATTACCTAAAGAACCCTCACGAGCTTCAAACAGAGTAACCGCAGGGTTCATGTGGTAAGAGTTGGCAAGTTTACGGAGTCGAGGGGGGAATTATGTTGTTTCAAAAGTCGTGGAGGTAATTGACAAAATTTAGAAGGTATGTTGGGTAAAAATCCATTTTCTTATTGACTAAATTTATTCGAGTATAAACTTTCAAATTCACCGCAATCAAGCTTGGATGGATATTCTGTAAAGGCAGTTTGGTTCACTTACAAATAATTGAAGTTCTAAAAAGTACATAATAAAATTTATATTTAATAGTTAGCAAGTAGTATCAAAAATTTTTATAAGCTTCATCGTTACATGCATCTACAAATTCTTTTATACAAACACAAACTCACAAATATACATAGATATATACATATATATATATATATATGTATGTATGTAAAAACACATATATAAAATTTAATCGAACTCGAACAAGCACACATTTTAAACTTCAGTTTGTTCATAAACGAGATTAAATCGTTAAAGTTATGTTAAGATTCCGCCACTTTTTTAGAAACTGGATCTTAATATAACTAGGATGATACATGTGCTTCGCAGCGGAAGGAAAATATGTTCCTGTAGAGTAATTATTAAATTAATTTCTAAAAATTTTGATGTAGTCGTCATTACCTTATAGTATATTTTAGAAGAATAAAGTAAAAGAGAAGATTACATATGATGAAAACATTGGCATGTGAAATATAGACATGTGCAGAGAATGGCAATAACAGAAATGAAAAAGCTAAGGTAGATGTATGCTCATACATGAAAATATCGGATTTGGAATGTTGCAGCAAAGGCAAAGTTGGTTTAGCTCCGATAGTGGATAAGATTAGAAAATTCGTTTAAGATGGTTTGACCATTTGCAAAGGAGGTCAGCTGATCAGTTAAATGATGCAAGATTTGGAATGTTGAACTAGCTAAGGGAGGGCGAGGAAAGCCCGAGAAGCATTGGAAGGAGACTATCTGAAAGGATCTTAGTAATTTAGATCTTATCCGAGAATGACCCAAGATAGATCTGAATGGAAGCAAAGAATCTGTTTAGCCAACCCTACTTAACGTGGGAAAATTCTTTCTTGTTATTGTATAGGGATAAATAGGGCTGCCCCTTAGGGGGAAATAACTTGGCTCCCCCACCCCATTTTCACCATTTTTTTATTTTTTTTGAAAATTTCTTCCATGAATATTCATCACTATATCCATATATTATGCTATTCAAATTTCGTGCGAAACAGAGACTCCTAAGGCCTCCATCCAGATATTCATTTTTTAACGGTAACAAGATTTTTTAAATTGACCCCATCTGGATGGAGGTCGCAGGAGTCTCTGTTTCGTATAGAATTTGAATGACATAATATAGGGATTTAATAATGAATTTACACGGTTTTAGATTTCAAAAAAATAAAAAAAATGTGAAAAAAGAGGCGAGGGGAGCTAAGTTAGCTCCCCCTAGGGGCATACACATTTTTCCCTATTGTGTGTGTGTATGTGTGTGTGTGTATATATATATATATATATATATATATATATATTCATCAATCAATATGAAGGGATCTTTTTTACCCATAATTCATGGATCTTCATGAATATTATATTAGAAAGGGGCAAAATATCTTTATTTACAGTGTTTTTGTTCTTCCGGATCTTTTTTCGTTTCTTTCATCTGTTTCTCATAAGGATTTAACTTTTTTATTACAGTTATCATTTTCATATTTTACTCATTGATGTCATCGTATTGTGTTAGTCTAGTACTCCTCAAATATATATATATATATATAGGGGTTGGGGAAGCTGCACCCGAGGGTGTAGCTAACTAGCTGCACACATCCATATTTTTCATTGATTTTTTGTGCTTTTGAATTGAAACCTAGGGGGATTTAAATCACTATATATCACCATGATATCATACCAATTTCAACTAAATTCGAGACTTCTATCATCTCCATCAAGCCTATCACATTTTAACGGTCTCAGAATTATTGAAATTCACCATATCTAAATGGGCATGTTAGGAAAGTTTGTTTTGCATGAAATTTGAAATACATATTCCACACAATAAACTAAGTAAATCCCCATAACTTTCCTTCAAAAAATAAAAAACCAATAAGAAAAATAGCCGGGTGTAGTTAATTAGTT
This sequence comes from Ottelia alismoides, assembly GCA_037367405.1. Classification (NCBI taxonomy): domain Eukaryota; kingdom Viridiplantae; phylum Streptophyta; class Magnoliopsida; order Alismatales; family Hydrocharitaceae; genus Ottelia; species Ottelia alismoides. The sequence goes on along the minus strand of JAZKJV010001863.1, from coordinate 228,607 downwards.
GCACCTCCCGGTGTAGCTTCCCTTTTCCCATATATATATATATATATATATATATATATATAGAGAGAGAGAGAGAGAGAGAGAGAGATAGAGAAGGGAAGCTGCTCCATGGAGCAGCTAAGCTGGCTGCTCCACGAGGCAGTTTCCCCTCCTTTTTTATGTTTTTTTTCAATTTTTTCATGTATATTCATCTATATATCCCTCATACATGTCATTCAAATTTCGTGAGAAACGGAGACTCCCATGCCCTCCATCTAGAACATGTAATTTTTTACAGTCTGAAATTTGCTGTAAAGTATGAAGGGTATAGGAGTCTCCATTTCTCACGAAATTTGAATGACATGTAGGAGGGATATATAGATGAATATACATGAAAAAAATTCAAAAAAAATAAAAAAGGAGGGAGAAACTGCCCTGTGGAGCAACCAGCTTAGCTGCTCCATTGAGCAGTTTCCCCGTCCTCATATATATATGAAGAAAGGGATCCTACTCCATGGAGTAAGTAGCTTACCTACTCTATTTTCATTTTCTCTATTTTTATTTTTTTGAAAAATGCTTCCATAGATTTTCATAACTATATCTCTCTAATATGTCATTCAAATTTCGTCAGAAATAAAGAATCATATGGCCTCCATCTAGAACAGGTAAAATACAACAAATTTGTGACCGTTAAAAAATGATTGTCTGGATGGACGGAATTTAAATGACATTGTAGAGGGATATAGTTATAAAAAATCAATGGAAGCATTTTTCAAAAAAATAAAAATTTTTTGAAAAAAATGAAAGTGGGGTAGTTAAGTTACCTACTTCATGGAGTAGGATCCTCTCTCTCTCTCTCTCTCTTTATATATATACACACACAGAGAGAGAGAGAGAGAGGAAAGGGCTCTACTCCATGGAGTAGGTAACTTACCTACTCCACTTTCTTTTTTCATTTTTCTTTTTTTTTGAAAAATGCTTCCATTGATTTTCATAACTATATCCCTCTAATATGTCATTCAAATTTCGTCAGAAATAGTGATTCCTACGGCCTCCATACAAAACATGAAAAATACATCAAATATGTGACTATTAAAAAATGACTGTCTGGATGGAGGCCGTAGGTGTCTCTGTTTCTGACGAAATTTGTATGACATATTAGAGGGATATAGTTATGAAAATCCATGGAAGCATTTTTCAAAAAAATAAAAAATGAAAAAATGAAAATGGAGTAGGCAAGTTACCTACTCCATGGAGTAGGATCCCTTTTCTCATATATATATATATATATATATATTAAATTTATTGATCTTTGTTTTTTGTCCTAACTATTTTTTTATTATTAGAGATATATATGCTGGAGGCATGGTTTTGTGAAGTATTATTCACATCATTATTTGTGTAGGAGAAAATTAAGGTCGAGCAATTTAAATTTATTGCGAGCCTCAAGTCCACAGAAGATGAAAAGGGTGAGTCAAAATCTGAAGCTGCCCAAATGCCTGAACATATAACTCCTGCTTTGTTCTCTTTGTCATGGTTCTCATTCTGAAAGTCCGTTATCGGTTATTACTCTTCTGCATGTAGGAAATGACCTCATAATAATGCCATCCATTGCCATCTAGTTAGCAATCTGATAAAATTAGACTGAGATTTTTTGTTTCTAAAGATTCATGCTCCCTGAATCCCTTTCTCGCTGATTTTTCAATTCCTTGATACAGATATCTCGGTTATCCAGCCTTGTGGATGAGTGTCCTCCTTTATGGGATGACATTTCCTAATATGGTGTTCAAAATCATGCCCCTCAAAAAGTAATTAATCAGTCCATAGATGAGCCAGTTAGTTCTGAAAATTTACCTATGGATCTTGATGTTGACCGGGGTATTCTATCTGCAGAATCAGATGGTTATGTACTCCATGACAAAGATGGGAATACTAAATACATTGACCAACTTCACCGGACTTCAACAACAGAGTCTTCTCTCACCATTTCAGAACAAAATCTCTATGGATGCATTTTGGAAGGCATGCAATCTTTTTTGTGATTCAAAACTTCAGCTGACTGGAAGGCAAACTCTTGATTTTTCTTTAGATAAATCAAACAATAGCCAGAAGGCAGGCTCTGCTGCAGTTCCACACAACAAATTAACTTTATATAATGATCCATCAAGGCCTTCCTTTTTGTCGCTATTGGAGAGCATATCTCATCCTGCGTATGCATCTTCCTCATCTTCTTCATATGAACTACCACATGGATACAACCTTGGTGCAGTTGATTCTCACGAAATTTACATTTCTTCTTATGGACATTATGCGCATCAAGAATGTCATGATCGATATGTCTCCTCTTTAAGACAAAGGTAGGCTATCGACATGTTCATGTTACCCTAAAAATTGACCTAATGAACGTCAAATTCGCCTCGTTAATAATGTGGAAATAAGTCGTAGTACAAGAGGCGAATTCGGTTCAGCAAAAACCACGATCTTTGAATGTCGTGGAATATTTTAACTTGGCAAGTCTACCAAGGTCGAACACAGGGACACGACCGCCTAATGTGTGCACAATTTGAATAAATTCCAATTTCAGGTCCTCATGCAAATTATGCTATTTACAGAGCTATGCCATGATGCATGCAATTTTTATCAGTTTTTATGCAATTATAAAGTGATGCATGAATGAATATGCAAGATTATGTATATACAGGTAAAAGCCTATAATTATACCCTAAAAATGCGAGCAGCAAAATATAAATTGAAGTCAGAGTTGATTTAATCCATCATTTAAAACAGTCAACCAATCATAGCAAGCATGAGTAGCACATGGTCTCAATTACCATATAAAAATTTACTTTAATTAAAACAGGAGCAAATGAGACAAATAAGCATGCTAAAATGTAGAGGACAAAACAAGGATCAAAACGACACTAAAATCATGCAATTTGACCTACGATGCTCAAGTTATGCTAAAAATAATGCAAGGGCATAATTGTAATAAAAATGCAATAAAAATAAAGGATAAATATTGCATTTAGGTCCCTGGAAGGACCTAAATGCAATTAATGAAAACTGCCTGGGCCCATTTGCAATTTGTCCATTTGCACGCAGGGGCCTATTTGTAATTTCTGAAACCATGGAGGGTCTCCCTGTAAAATACCCCAGGCGCGCACGTGACGCACGCGCCTGGAGTGTTGGACATGCGAGCCCACGGCGAGCCATTATGCAATAAATGTTATTGCACGTATCATTCCCTGATCTGAAATGAAGAATAAATAATTTGCATAATAGGTCCCTCTGTACAATTAGGGTTATGTACCATGGCCATCTTAATGATCATACAGCTGTTGATTCATTAAATGAATCATAGAGGCCGGTTCTTGGATGAATATCTAATGGGTTAGATAGAGGACTCATCAAGCACCGTCAAATGATTATTAAGAGATGATCTCCAGCCTGAGTAGGAGATGGCAATCCTTTCTCGCATAGGCTGATTTCTGACCGACCTCTCGATGCAGGTCCTCTGCATGGGAATAGTGATTCGGAGGTGTCAGATTAGTTAAGTCAATGGGTTGACTTAGCGAGATCGAGATAACCTAAGTCCTATGTTGAATACTGTCACAGCATAGGCACACATCCTCTAACTAGAGACAGATGTGTTACTATATGTCTGAGTATGTACATTTGGCAGACCATTAGGTTGATGACCTAACCAAGGTCTATACACCGGCTAGCTGGTGTGCATATAAGGGCATATGAGTAATACGATCTCTCAAAGGGATCATACATGTTCACTTATGAACCGGAAGACATGAGCTCACTCATGAGGTATTGGGACCGATCAAATTCCATGCATGGTCGTCGTGCTTTGGAAGCATGACAAGAATTTGAAGGTATGATATATGCTTTGGGAAAGCATATGATCGATACCAAATCCCAATGACTAAGATTGAGAAACATGGTGATCAAACCCTGAAGAAAACAGTATAAAATAGATCTTCATCTTCAGGTTGATCATTGGTCTTCCAGTATGCAGGATGTGCAGGTATTGGGAATACCTGAGGGTGATGTGATCATAAACGATTGTATAACCATGACGTTTCCAGTCCGAGGGAGTGATGAAACAGGTCTGGATTTTAGTGACTCCTCTCAGTAGAGAAGTAACTTGATCTTAGTCCAAATGTTGGACATTGATCTGAATGTGATTCAGATGCAATGAGAAGATTAAGTATACGGACTTGATTTAATCAAGCATCTATGAGAGGTCCGCTAGATCTGGATTTGAGATGAGATCTCAACATCCAAGTCACTATACGTGGAACAATACAATCGCCTTGTCCTTATCTCCAAGTATCTGCGCAGAAGGCACATTATTCTTAAAGGAGTTCAAGAATAATTCCTATGATGAATTTAGTATCCAAGAAAGAAGGTTTTGATGATTAAATGAGATTTAATTATCAAGTATAATATGAATAAGATTCGTATTGTGAGAATGTGTCCAAGATAATTAAATGAGATTTAATTATCAAGTACAATATGAATAAGATTCATGTTGAGAGAATGATTGTCCAAGATAATTAAATGGAATTTAATTATCAAGGATGAGCAGATCGTGGATAGTGATATCCAGAATATCTGTGTATATTATAAATGAGATTTATAATATATCAGAGAGAGAGAAATATTGTAAATAACATTTGTTAATTATTAATGTGGATTGGATCCACATTAGTTAATTAATTGGAAATGTAATTTACAAATTAGTTTGGGATGTGAATATGATTCACATATTTTTCAATGGCATGATTGAAATATTCACAAATTAATTTAGAATTAATTTGGTGGATATTATTGCAATAATGATTATTGCAAATAATCAAGAAATAATAATATAAATAAAAGGAGACAAAACCACCTATAATCATAGGTGGCGTCACCTATGACTTAGTCATAGGTGACGCCTCCTTGATTTTAGGAGGGGTTGTTGTCTCCTCTTATTTGTTGACTTATTATCTCTTGATAAATTAATTTATGTTAATTAAATTTTGTTGATAATAATTCAACACATATTTAATTTAATATAAATTAATGTTGTTGGTTTTTAACCAACAACAATCATAGCCGTTGGATGGCTCTTGGACTACAATGACCGTTGGATCCATAAGAGCCATGGATTGAGATCCATTGGATCCCAAACTAATATATAAAGAGGGTAGCCTTAGCCCTTGAAGACAGACCAAGTAGACGACTACTCTACTTCTCTCTCTCCCTCTCATTCTCGTGCTCTCTCTCTCCATAGGGTGGCCGACCACCATTGTTGAGAAAGGAGAGAAGTTCTCGCCTTCGCCTTCGACGACTCGAGGATCTCCTTCTTCTTCATGGCTACTTGCTATAGTGGAAGATGACGGATTTCGCTTGACGAAATCAGGGGATCTATTGCTTGGATCTTCATCGAGGATTGCGGGAGGGACGTGACTCATCATCGTGCCCGCAAGTGCGTTCTTCGTGGATCGGACTTAAGACAGGAGGATCTCTTGTTTGGGATCTCGCGATCACAACCACGCTTCAAAGGTATTCCTTATACTTTGTGGTTTGATGAAACGATCCGAGAAGTGTTCTCGTGATCATGTGGTTTCATCGTTAGATTTAAATTTTTTAAATTCCGCTGCACCTTGCGACTAGTACGACTAGTCGCCCCGATCGTATTCGATGCGATCATCACGCTTCCGTGATGCGCTTGAGGATTCTCAATATCCTTCAAGTGGTATCAGAGCCTTAGGTCGAAAAAGGTTTTAGATATGATCCATGAACCATAGACGACTTGGGTTTGAAATGGTCGCGAAGAATTTTTGGCGCATTTGAATTTTCGCAACTCTGTCAAATTGATTTTTTCGGCACTGTTTAAATTGTTTAAACACGAACTATTCAATTAGATTTTGTTTCCCATTAAACAAGAAAACCATAGGACTTGAGTTTACTAAATTTGGATTTAATTTGCTCAAGATATGGCCTTTTGAATATGCATGTATTCACAGTTGCGGGAACTGCAGAACAGAACGTGATTAATTTGCTAATTACGGTTTTGTTACGCCTCGAAATGCGTGAAATATCACATAGGTTCTGTTATAAATCAAGTTGGCAATCTTAGGGCACTAATTTTGCGAATTTTGGATTTAAATTGATCAAGATAAGTTAATTTTAGTGATAAGGGGTCACTGCTGGAAATTGACATTTTTTGATCATGAACCTTGTGATAGTCATTCAAATAAATGTTGATGAAAATTAATTGTTAATTTTCTGAAATTGGTTATTGATAATCAATTCTTTGAATGACATCCCACTAAACCATAATGATAGGATAGTTGATCTTGATCATTGGTTAACTTTGAAATCATCAACAAACATTGTTTTCATGTAAAACCCTAGGTCATCCTACAATAGTTGTAGGACAACTTTTACATGCAAAACCTCTTGCTTAAATAGGATTGGGGATTTGTTTAGCAAATCTCCTTATAATATAATCAAAAATGTTTTGATGTATATTATATGGTATAATTTCGGTTGAAAAACCGATGAGCATCTCAAAGTACATGATGATCTATCTGGCATTATCCTTTCCTGAGGTGGATATGGTGTCTAGTCGGAGATCGCTGGGATAGCGGGTTGCAACGTATGTGGTCCGTCCCACTCTCGTCGGTACTGGCCATGACAACGGGTAGGGATTAGATAATGCCGGAGAAATCAAAGTGTATTTCCAATTATTAAAATTCGAAATAATACGTACTTTGAGATTATACCTACTATTCAAGTAAAATTCAAAGTTTGTTGATTGATAATAGGATTGATGATTGATTTAATGTGATTAAATTAATTATATCCTATGAAACACTCTATTATGAATAGATGTGTATTTCCCTTGGAAGAATTAATTATGTGAATATGATTCACGATGATTAATTACAATTTGAATAAGAGGTGGAGGATCACATAAGTGACATCCATGGTCTCCCGTCAAGGCAAAGAATTTCGTCGCCAAAAGTTGTATATAGGAGACGCCTGTCCGAAGTGACAGATCCTATATACAATTATTTGGATCGGGTTCTTTGCTTCTCAAAAGAGTAAGGCCGTATATGTAGTGACCCCAATATCGGGTCCTCATATTATTGGAGCGATATTGGATTGCGTATAGCAAGTTTTAAGCCTGTTGACGGTTGGTTCAATTAGAAACGTGTCAACATCATCTTAGGGGTGGTGGACCCGGGTGTTAAAGACCGAATTGGGAAATGTAAGTTGGACTTGCAAGACGGAATGTGTTCCCGCTTCTCTTTATTCGAATCACAGGTTGTCATATTATTGGGATGTGATAAAGATAGAGAGGAGATCCCAGATCTTGTTTGAGATATAGCGGTAAGTATATCTCTTACTTTGAAAGACGATTAGGGAATAATCTTTCATAGTAGACATAGCAAGACAAATTTGATTTAAAATTCCTAAATCAAAGTAAAATATGTATATATAATATATATACCCTTATGCAAATTTCTTATTTCAGATAATCCTTCATTAAACCCACTCAATGTTATACTCAATAATAACCAGTAAAATATCATGGATTGGACTCATGATCCAGATATTGTACTTGCAATTGGACACATAATGTATGTGGTTGCAATGTGCAAGTTTCCTCAACATAATAAGGAATGACAATTAAATAAGACAATAAGACATCATCTTAGGGTTTGTATGTCTCTATAGTCTTGATCTTTCATCGAGTGTACTTTGGAAGTGACATGTCGATGATGATCGTAATTGTCAAATAATCCTTATAAAATCTAAGAAGATGTTCTGGCATACATATGTGCTCTAGACATTTAATCATGAATGACATGGTTCTCTACATTATGCAGAATGGTGGCTCGAAAGAGATGATGTATTCAAAATATTTGAATACCTACCTGAACCAATGTTTTAGGAGTCTAGATGGATGTAGACATGATGAGTGTCATCATTCTACTGTCTATACTCTAGTCATTCATGAAGCCTCATGATATTCACATTGTATGAATTTAATGAAGCATGTATAAATGTTGAAATGCTCTTACATTGAATTCTTTTGAATTTAACATAAGAGATCCTTAGTCTTGAACAATGGTTGTTTATAGATGAAGAGAGCACATTGGAAGCGTGGGTCGGACCCATGTGAGAAGGAAAGTCAAAGAGTTGATTGTACTTCTGTGACTTCCATATGACATCCAAAGAGTTGGATGAATGCCTATACTGCAATAACTTGATGTGTTGATAGTATGACTAAAGTCTGTCTAAAATCCTTAGAGAAGGACTCAGATAGTGCATCATAATAATCTATATCTACATTTAATCATTGAAATTGACTTGCTTATTTGATAAGATAAAGTCTGATAATTGTATCTCAATCTTCTAACAACACTTGCAATGTGTTGCACATGTTTTAGAAGACTGGAAAAATTTGATCTTAAGGTTTAAAGTTATCCACATGGATATTGATGCAATTGTTGCAACAATCTCTGTTGGATTGATAGACTTCTTAATTTCAGTGGGAGAGCATTAGTCTTAGAGAATGTCTTTATGACTTAGATATTAGAATACACTCATTGTTTGTTTCTAAATGTTGGAAATAAACATGAATTCTGGAATAAACCTATCATAAAGAGTTATGATGGATATATTTCAGATAATAATCTAGCATCTGGTGGACTCTACTAAATTAGAAATTTAATGAATGGTTCATTAAGATTTCTAATACTGAAAGTTAAACCTTATAAGATCAATAGGAGGATAAAGATCATTTGACAATGATTTAGCATCAAGTTTTGGACATATGTCTGCTGATGAGATCAATAGACTAGTAAGATATGAAACTTTAGAATATCTAAAATTTCAAATCTTACATACTTGTGAATATTGTATTCAAAGTAAAATGTCCAATACACCCTTTTTTTTGGGAAAGGTGTAAGATGCCAAGGTATTCGAGATCTCATACATATTGATATATGTGAATCATCTATATCATAGTGAACATTGTGGATATGTGATATCTATTGATGATCATGTATGATATGAGATTTCTTCTCTTCACCTGGGAAACCTTTGAAATGTTCAAAGATTTCGTAATTTTGATTTAGAACCAAAGTTTGAAGGAAGATTAATGAATTTGATCTAATCAAGGTAACAAGTACCTATTAGATGAATTCAAAGAATATCTTATGGAGATATGAATATCATTTCTATCTCAATCCTCCTGACACACCTAAACTCAGTGGAGTTGTAGGAAGATACAATTAGATCATGTGTGACATGATTTGATCAATGATGAATTTTAGCATAATTATCCCTTAGTTTCTAGGTATATATTTATAGTAGAGACTACAATATATATATATATATATATCCTTAATAAGGTTCCATGCATGTAAGCTGGAATCTAGCACTTGAGAGTGCTACTTCATCAGGAAAATAAAGGATGGTATTGGATACCTACTTTACGATCTTGAGATTCTTAAAATATCTCATCTTTGAGAATATGATTCTTATAGGATGACTCTCTTGAGAATCAAGATGAAAATGAAGTATAGGAACTCATTTAATCTTGAGAAGATAATGAGGCTCCAGAAATCGGAAACTAAAAGGGACAATTAAAGATGAAACACTAATACCTCTTCAAATGAGTTTGACGATGTATTCCTTGTGTCAGTTAAGTCTGACAATGATCGGACTTCATGTGATGAAGCTCCTGAGGATCATAACATGGAAAGATGGATATTAGCAATAAAGGTCTAAGGTAGACTTCATATACAAGTGTTGTATATGGACCCTCGAGGATCCACATATAAGGATTAGACCCATTAAGGTGTAAATGAATCTTCAACAGAAAGAGGGAACCTGATGAGAAGGTAGAAACCTTCAAAGCACGGTTCGTAGCCATGAGCTACACACCGAAGAGAAGACATCAATTGCGATGTGGCTTGCTTTTCAGTGATCAAGCTTAAACCCATCAGAATGTTGCTAACCCTAGCTACACAATTTGACTATGGCATCTTCAAGATGTGAGTCAAGATTGTATTCCCCTATGAATACCTCTTTGAGGATATTCGCATAAAGTAACCCCAGGGCTTCATGGTTGAGGAATGCAAGATGTGCTGGCTAAAGAACTCCATCTTTGGACTCAAATAAGCTTATTGTCATTGGAACATAAGATTTGATGAAATTATAATTGTTATAATTTCAAATAGAATCTTGATGAACCATGTGAAGCTTAGTGGGAGTGCCATTGTGTTCATCATGCTAAATGTAGATAATATCCTAATCATTTGGAATGATATAAGGATGATAATAAGTGTTTTGTGATCTGGCTATTCCATACCTTGAGATATGATCTCAAAGATGCCTCTTAGATCTTAGTTCTGAAGGTGTTCAGAAGCAAAGAAAAGAGGGTATTGGTACTGTCACATTTGTAGTACACCTTGGACATGTTCCATTTTCTGGAAATTCCAAGAAATGCTTTCTTACCTTTAAGATTTGGTACTGACCTATCTAAAGGGATAGCACCTCAAAGAGTTGAGGAAGTGAATGCTAAAAACTAGTTGCCCTTTTGTGCATCAGTTACGAGAAGCTGAAAGTATGCTAAATGTGTACAAAAGCCAGATATCTCCCATGCATTGGGAGTAGTAAACTGTTACTAATCCTACTATGGAGATAGAACACTTAATTGCAGTAATAACAATATCTTCAAAGATGACAAGGCTTTAGAGATAGTGATCTCTAAGTCTTATCTTCAAGAAATTAAGACTTTAGATGGAGATCTAAAAGGTCTTAACTGCGAATACCTTAGGAGATAGAGATCTCCAGGGATAAGGGTATTCTGATAAGGATAATAGAAATTTCATGCTGGTTATAATAATATTTCTTTGAGTTGTAGTATCAAGGATACTATGACTGACAAGATTGAGTATTTGTTGCATTAGATGCAACATTCACATTAGATGCGAGACTGTTACTGGGGATATGCAAGTGCCGTAAAAGGACTTGGCGTAGTCTCGCAGGAACAGAGTAACTGATCAGCTTACCTAGCTATTTTCTAAATAGCCTATGATTGTCACATGAGTGTGGGTTTAAATGATTAGCCCATTAATGGCTCTTTGGGCTAGTGGGAGATTGTTGGACATGCGAGCCCACGGCGAGCCATTATGCAATAAATGTTATTGCACGTATCATTCCCTGATCTGAAATGAAGAATAAATAATTTGCATAATAGGTCCCTCTGTACAATTAGGGTTATGTACCATGGCCATCTTAATGATCATACAACTGTTGATTCATTAAATGAATCATAGAGGTTGGTTCTTGGATGAATATCTAATGGGTTAGATAGAGGACTCATCAAGCACCGTCAAATGATTATTAAGATATGATCTCCAGCCTGAGTAGGAGATGGCAATCCTTTCTCGCATAGGCTGATTTCTGACCGACCTCTCGATGCAGGTCCTCTGCATGGGAATAGTGATTCGGAGGTGTCAGATTAGTTAAGTCAATGGGTTGACTTAGCGAGATCGAGATAACCTAAGTCCTATGTTGAATACTGTCACAGCATAGGCACACATCCTCTGACTAGAGACAGATGTGTTACTATATGTATGAGTATGTACATTTGGCAAACCATTAGGTTGATGACCTAACCAAGGTCTATACACCAGCGAGCTGGTGTGCATATAAGGGCATATGAGTAATACGATCTCTCAAAGGGATCATACATGTTCACTTATGAACCGGAAGACATGAGCTCACTCATGAGGTATTGGGACCGATCAAATTCCATGCATGGTCGTCGTGCTTTGGAAGCATGACAATAATTTGAAGTATGATATATGCTTTGGGAAAGCATATGATCGATACCAAATCCCAATGACCAAGATTGAGAAACTTGGTGACCAAACCCTGAAGAAAACAGTATAAAATAGATCTTCATCTTCAGGTTGATCATTGGTCTTCCAGTATGCAGGATGTGCAGGTATTGGGAATACCTGAGGGTGATGTGATCATAAACGATTGTATAACCATAACACTTCCAGTCCGAGGGAGTGATGAAACAGGTCTGGATTTTAGTGACTCCTCTCAGTAGAGAAGTAACTTGATCTTAGTCCAAATGTTGGACATTGATCTGAATGTGATTCAGATGCAATGAGAAGATTAAGTATACAGACTTGATTTAATCAAGCATCTATGAGAGGTCCGTTAGATCTGGATTTGAGATGAGATCTCAACATCCAAGTCACTATACGTGGAACAATACAATCGCCCTGTCCTTATCTCCAAGTATCTGCGGAGAAGGCACATTATTCTTGAAGGAGTTCAAGAATAATTCCTATGATGAATTTAGTATCCAAGAAAGAAGGTTTTGATGATTAAATGAGATTTAAGTATCAAGTATAATATGAATAAGATTCATATTGTGAGAATGTGTCCAAGATAATTAAATGAGATTTAATTATCAAGTACAATATGAATAAGATTCATGTTGAGAGAATGATTGTCCAAGATAATTAAATGGGATTTAATTATCAAGGATGAGCAGATCGTGGATAGTGATATCCAGAATATCTGTGTATATTATAAATGAGATTTATAATATATCAGAGAGAGAGAAATATTGTAAATAACATTTGTTAATTATTAATGTGGATTGGATCCACATTAGTTAATTAATTGGAAATGTAATTTACAAATTAGTTTGGGATGTGAATATGATTCACATATTTTTCAATGGCATGATTGAAATATTCACAAATTAATTTGGAATTAATTTGGTGGATATTATTGCAATAATGATTATTGCAAATAATCAAGAAATAATAATATAAATAAAAGGAGACAAAACCACCTATAATCATAGGTGGCGTCACCTATGACTTAGTCATAGGTGACGCCTCCTTGATTTTAGGAGGGGTTGTTGTCTCCTCTTATTTGTTGACTTATTATCTCTTGATAAATTAATTTATGTTAATTAAATTTTGTTGATAATAATTCAACACATATTTAATTTAATATAAATTAATGTTGTTGGTTTTTAACCAACAACAATCATAGCCGTTGGATGGCTCTTGGACTACAATGACCGTTGGATCCATGAGAGCCATGGATTGAGATCCATTGGATCCCAAACTAATATATAAAGAGGGTAGCCTTAGCCCTTGAAGACAGACCAAGTAGACGACTACTCTACTTCTCTCTCTCCCTCTCATTCTCGTGCTCTCTCTCTCCATAGGGTGGCCGACCACCATTGTTGAGAAAGGAGAGAAGTTCTCGCCTTCGCCTTCGACGACTCGAGGATCTCCTTCTTCTTCATGGCTACTTGCTATAGTGGAAGATGACGGATTTCGCTTGACGAAATCAGGGGATCTATTGCTTGGATCTTCATCGAGGATTGCGGGAGGGACGTGACTCATCATCGTGCCCGCAAGTGCGTTCTTCGTGGATCGGACTTAAGACAGGAGGATCTCTTGTTTGGGATCTCGCGATCACAACCACGCTTCAAAGGTATTCCTTATACTTTGTGGTTTGATGAAACGATCCGAGAAGTGTTCTCGTGATCATGTGGTTTCATCGTTAGATTTAAATTTTTTAAATTCCGCTGCACCTTGCGACTAGTACAACTAGTCGCCCCGATCGTATTCGATGCGATCATCACGCTTCCGTGATGCGCTTGAGGATTCTCAATATCCTTCATGGAGGACCAAAATGAATTTCTTCAAAGTAGCTAGGTCTGTCCTGCAAATTACCCAGCACCTCACGTGCTCTGCACGTGAGGGGCCAGGCTCGGGAGGAGGCTCGGGCTCGGGACACGCGTCATCATATGGAGGCTCGGATTTTTGGCTCGGGTTACCCGAGCCTGTTGGTTTGGTTCGAGGCTTGGGCCTCCACGTGGCGTCATCACGTCCGTCCGATCAGGAGGATCGGGCGGTGTCTGCTTCTCGTCTTCCACCGCAGGCCACCGGAGAAGGCGGGGCTCCGTCGACCTGCGGATTGCTCCGTCGTGATCCCAATGCATGGATGAACATCGAAGTAGCTTCCTGGAGGGTCGGCGGAGATGCTAGACACTAGTAGAAGCTCCGGCACCGTCTGAAGAAGCCCGACGGAGCCTGGTCATTGTGGGCGGAGCTGGAGATCGGCAAGGAGGCGCGGGCTCCGACCATTGAAGGGGCTTGACCTGCAGACGTTAGATACAACTCGCCGAAGCATGCAGTGATGTGAAGTGAGTGGGCTGAGTGCCGTGGGGTGGCTGGAAGCGGGGGCCTGGGGTCTTCTTCTCCGACGAGGCGACGAAGGAGGTGATCGGGGTGTTTGGGGTTCTGGAGAAGAGAAGATGGGTCGGCGAGGATCGGAGTGGTTGGGCGGAAATGGTTGAGTGATCAATGGAGAGTCGGAGTGACTGTGGTCGGGGGTATAAATGGTAGAAAACAAAGAAAAACAAAGCACCTTGCCGGAGCAAGGTGTTGGCGGAGGAAGATTGATCTGGGCTGAGCTCCGAGGAGCTCGGGGTCTTCGCACAACAGCGACGACCACTCCCTGGTGCTCGGCGGAGCGTGATGACGCCGCTACGCGGCGGAGGAGCCACGGGTCAACACCAGGCGAAAGCCATCTTTACCTCGACATCCCGCCCTCTCTGCTATCACCGGAGGGGCATGGGAGGCTAGGCTAGGGCCCAAATTGGTGGATGACGGCTGCCGGTGATGGGGGTGGGGGTTTTATAGGTGGAGAAGGTCGGACGTTACAGAGGGGAGACGCGTTTTCGAGTGGAGATTTTGATGGCTAGGCGTAATGGCGAGGGGATTCGGAGGTTACGCGAGGATGGTGGGAGTAAGGGCAATGGAGGGGAGGCGTTAGGAGAGGAAGGCAATGGCTGGAGCGTTGGCTAGAAATGGAAGGGGGTGGAGTCACCGCGATTCGTAACGTCTGGAGAGAGACGACCGGAGGAAGACGATGAGTGAGGGCTGGGATGATGGCGCGGAAGGAGGGTTAGGATCAGATCCAAAGATCTGATCCGACGGTGTAGACTTAGGTGCTAATGGAGGGGTAGGATGCGGATTGGGATAGATCCAATGGCCTAGGGAGAATGGGGTACATGGATCGCTACAGACCGTTGGATGACCGTAGGATCGGGCGGCTATAGTGAGTGAGTGACGTGGAGGGATGTCAGTCGTCAGATCACAAGGAGATCGAACGGATGAGATTAAGGCTCGAACGGATGGATGTGATGCGATCTGGAGAAGATCCAACGGTGGGAGATAGAGGGGGTACGTGGCATGATGAAAAGCGTAGGATGGGTTTGAGATCAAACGGTTGAGGTTTGGGCAGAAGTGTGTGGACGAGATCTGATCCAGGCTGGATCCGACGGCTGGGAAGTAGTGCGGCAATGGACGGTTTAGATGAAGGCAGGGCGAGTGAATCCAACGGCCCAGATGGGCACCGGGTGTCAGAAGAAGAGGCGGGCCACGTGGCTGCTCCAGAGAGCGCCACGTGGCCCAATCAGAATAAATCAGAATGTAAATACAAAGATAAATATAAAAGAAATAGTTAGAGGTAAAATTAGGAAAAAGTCAAAACATGAAAGTTGCTCGTCTCAATGAGATCTACAACTTTCATGTTGGTCAAAAAGCCAAAAGAGGTCATTTGTACAAAATATATTTTTGGGGGTATTTTTAAGGGAATAAAAACATCGATTTTGCAGTTTTGAGATGTTTTTGTATTTTTTAGTGTTTTTAAAGGTCAGTGATTTATAGACAACTTATCTACCTACTTTTTAGGGGTTTTTGAGTGTTAAAATAATTACAAGAAAAATAGAGGAAATTAAATACAATAAATTAATGGTAAAATATTTACAATATGATACAGGATAAAAATAAGGTTTTAAAGGTGATTTTTATTGGATTGATGAACGTCAAATTCGCCTCGTTAATAATGTGGAAATAAGTCGTAGTATAGGAGGCGAATTCGGTTCAGCAAAAACCACGATCTATGAATGTCGTGGAATATTTTAACTTGGCAAGTCTACCAAGGTCGAACACAGGGGCACGACTGCCTAATGTGTGTAATGAAATTTGATTCATGAAGGCACAATTTGAATAAATTCCAATTTCAGGTCCTCATTAGGCAGCCGTGTCCCTGTGTTCGACCTTGGTAGACTTGCCAAGTCAAAATATTCCACGACATTCAAAGATCGTGGTTTTTGCTGAACCGAATTCGCCTCCTGTACTACGATTTTTTTTCCATATTATTAACGAGGTGAATTTGACGTTCATCAAATGGCGCTGTTGTCGGGGATACGGCTTTGCTTGATTATTGAATTTTGATTTTTTGTTGATTAATTTCAATAATTTTTAGGTCCTCGTTTCATGCATCAATTTTTGTATCTGCTGATTTAAACTCTCAATGTTTCTAACTTTTCTCTTTTGTGGTAGGACCCGTGAAAATCAGGGACGCCTGATCGTCATGGAGGCGTGAAGTCGGAAGCTTCCGCTGAAGAGGCCGCAAAAGAAGCCGTGAAGAAATTCTAGGATTTTTATCAGTCAAAATGCATTGCATGTTGTAAAAAAATTGCATCTGCATATTTATTTCTAGTATTGCATGTTGTACAAAAAAAGAAAAAAGAAAAAAAGAGAGTAGATCACTTGATGATCTACCCCCCCCCCCCACACAGTTGCACATACACACACACACCATCCCCCTCTATATATCTCTCTCCATGTCTCTCTCTCTGTGTGTATATTTCATGAACCCCCTCCCCCTCACCCCTGCATCATATAACACCCCCCCTAATTCAGACCTTACTTAGGCTATTTGTAGCCTGAGTATAGGGGGGGGACCTACCTGCTCATCCCTCCCTCGTTCTGTCTTCTGGTAATTAGGCCGATTTTGGCTTAAGTACAGGGGGGCCCTCCTCCTCAGTTCCGCTATATCACCCTATATTTGAAACGAGCCTTGGCTTCATGGCACTTGTGCTATGAGGACATAGCAAATCTTAAGTATAGGGGGGTATACCGTATAATACTGTATATCTACTTTAACCTTAGCTCGTATTTTTAAAACTTTTTGAAAATTATTTTTCGGGCTGGGTTTTGGTAAACCTGTGAACTGAGTTTTGTAAAAACCTTGTAAAAATGTTTTCTTAAAAATTTGAGGGATTAATCTTTGTAAATAACCTTTTTCAAAAAAATTGAAAAAAAAATAATTAAAAAAATTAAAAATCTTTCTTGGAATTTGACTCTGACTACTAGGCTTAGTAAACATTTTCAGTGAGGGAACTTCGGTCTCCCTTAGCAGAGTGGGTGGTTTAGAGGACACCGCAGATGCCACCGTCCTTAAGGATCACGGGTCTCGACCCGTACTTACACCCATACTGGCTGAGAGTGGATACTTTTATTCATTTGAGCCTGGGCCAGTCATTGTCTCTCCAACAAATTAAAAAAATTATTATTATTAAAACCCATAAAAATCTGCAAAAGAAAAAAATCACACAAAAATAACTAACCTAAGGAGTTGGTGTATTCCTGACACATTCACACTCACGCAAGGCTTGAGGATTTTGAGGACACTAGATTTCTGTGATCTTGAGAGTCTGAGTTAACATGCCTTAGTTATTAGGGTCTTTAAGACTTAAATATCCACACTTCCCTAGTTTGAAAGATTTGAGTGCTATATTGCACTCTTCATCTCCACCTTCAAGAAAAATATGATCAGCACGACCACTTCCACAACTGCATGATTGATGAGCTGAGTTGAGGTATCACTTGAGGAACTAGGACCAGAGATTTGAGTTTAGACCCGATCTGAGGATATTTGAGGATGGGATAAAGTTAATGAAGGCTTCAGAAAATTCGCATGTCAGCAAAAACCCTAGCCAGTATGTGAACATGATTCATATGATATCTCTTGATATTTACCTAAAAGTGCAGGGTGTGATGAAACTTTATGATTATTGTTGACCAATGTGCGTCAATTTTTGGAGAGGCAATGGAGCAGCCAACAAAAGAAATGAAATGTCAAAGAAAAATCTCTGAATACCAATGTCAAAATACAAATGAGCTTCCACCAATGGCGAGCGCTCCCAAATATTTTCAAAGTGTCCACTTGGATCAAGAGCTAATTAGGACCAAGGAGTCGGGCTGACACCACAAAAAGGGCCATGCATCGTAAGCGATACAAGTCTGGGTGTCGAAGGTATCTTAGATACTCAGAAAAGACACACTCCGGTGTACTCCCAGAAAAACAAGTGCATACGACTCCAACTCTCTTGACGGACACATTGATCAACAAAATAATAATATACATGTGTTGAGTAAAAGGCACTCGAGAGGCCCCTTGTTCCAATGTGAGGGTGAGAAAAATAGACACAATCCCATTACCTCCATCATCTGGCCATCCATCTACATTTCAAGTCTGACGAACTAATGAGACGGTTGATTGAAGCAAGAATAGACTTATTCCCTAGTATTGAGGATTAGGTCTAGAGGAGAGTCTTTGGGACTGGAACTTTGAGTGATGCATCAACTCGGCTCTCATGAAATGTAGTACACTAAATGTCATATCCTTATATTATATGTACAAAAAGAGAGTCTGATAATCAGAGAAGTTGGATTCCTTCTGACTAAGGCTTGGATAAACCCGGAATTTTAGGATCACTTAGGTCAAGGGTCCTTGAAAGATCGAGCCTTGAATTTTTCACGCGCACTGTCAGGAATTAATCCGACTCCTTCATTCTTTAGATGCTCGAGGATGAGCATGGTTTAAGTATAGGGGTATGATGAATCTCGTATTCATCATGCTAAAAGCCGCAAATTAAATCCCCTGCTTAATCAATCCAATAAAAATCACCTTTAAAACCTTATTTTTATCATGTATCATATTGTACATATTTTACCAGTAATTTATTGTATTTAATTTCCTCTATTTTTCTTGTAATTTATTTAACACTCAAAAACTCCTAAAAATTAGGCAGATAAGTTGTCTATGAATCACTGACCTTTAAAAACACTAAAAAATACAAAAACATCTCAAAACCACAAAATCGGGGTTTTTATTCCCTTAAAAATACCTCCCAAAATACGTTTTGTACAAATGACCTCTTTTGGCTTTTTGACCAACATGAAAGTTGTAGATCTCATCAAGACAAGCAACTTTCATGTTTTGATTTTTTTCCTAATTTTGCCTCTAACTATTTCTTTTGTATTTATCTTTGTATTTACATTCTGATTTATTCTGATTGGGCCACGTGGCGCTCTCTGGAGTAGCCACGTGGCCCGCCTCTTCTTCTGACACCCGGTGCCCATCTGGGTCGTTGGATTCACTCGCCCCGCCTTCATCTAAGCCGTCCATTACCGCACTACTTCCCAGCCGTCGGTTCCAGCCAAGATCAGATCTCGTTCACACACTCCCGCCCAAACCTCAGTCGTTTGATCTCAAACCTATCCTACGCTTTTCATCATGCTACGTACCCCCTCTATCTCCCACCGTTCGATCTTCTCCAGATCGCGTCACATCCATCCGTTCGAGCCTTAATCTCATCCGTTCGATCTCCTTATGATCCGATGACTGACATCCCTCCACGTCACTCACTCACTATAGCCGCCCGATCCTACGTTCATCCAACGGTCTGTAGCGATCCACGTACCCCATTCTCCCAGGGCCATTGGATCTATCCCAATCCGCATCCTACCCCTCCATTAGCACCTAAGTCTACACCGTCGGATCAGATCTTTAGATCTGATCCTAACCCTCCTTCCGCACCATCATCTCAGCCGTTGGATCGCAAGATCCAACGACCCTCACTCATCATCTTCCTCCGGCCGTGTCTCTCTCCAGACGTTACGACTCGCGACGACTCCACCCCCTTCCATTTCTAGCCAACGCTCCAGCCACTGCCTTCCTCTCCTAACGCCTCCCCTCCATTGACCTTACTCCCACCATCCTTGCGTAACCTCTGAATCCCCTCGCCATTACGCCTAGCCATCAAAATCTACACTCGAAAACGCCTTCTCCCCTCTACAACGTCCGACCTTCTCCACCTATAAAACCCCCACCCCTGTCACCAGCAGCCGTCGTCCACCAATTTGGGCCCTAGCCTAGCCTCCCCCGCCCCTCCGGTGACAACGGAGAGGGCGGGATGTCGAGGCAAAGATGGCTTTCGCCTGGTGTTGACCCGCAGCTCCTCCTCCGCGTAGCGGTGCCATCACGCTCCGCCGAGCACCAGGGAGCGGTCGTCCCTGTTGTGCGAAGACCCCGAGCTCCTCGGAGCTCAGCCCAGATCAATCTTCCTCCGCCAACACCTTGCTCCGGCAAGGTGCTTTGTTTTTCTTTGTTTTCTACCATTTATACCCCCGACCACAGTCACTCCGACTCTCCATTGATCACTCAACCATTTCCGCCCAACCACTCCGATCCTCGCCGACCCATCTTCTCTTCTCCAGAACCCCAGACACCCCGATCACCTCCTTCGCCGCCTTGCCGGAGAAGAAGACCCCGGGCCCCCACTTCCAGCCACCCCACGGCCCTCAGCCCACTCACTTCACATCACCGCATGCTTCGGCGAGTTGTATCTAACTTCTGCAGGTCAAGCCCCTTCAATGGTCGGAGCCCGCGCCTCCTTGCCAATCTCCAGCTCCACCCACAATGACCAGGCTCCGTCGGGCTTCTTCAGACGATGCCGGAGCTTCTACTAGTGTCTAGCATCTCCGCCGACCCTCCAGGAAGCTACTTCGATGTTCATCCATGCGTTGGGAGCACGGTGGAGCAATCAGCAGGTCGTCGGAGCCCCGCCTTCTCTGGTGGCCTGCTGTGGAAGACGAGAAGCAGACACCGTCCGATCCTCCTGATCGGACGGACGTGATTACGCCACATGGAGGCCCAAGACTCGAACCAAACCAACAGGCTCGGGTAACCCGAGCCAAAAATCCGAGCCTCCATATGATGACGCGTGTCCCGAGCCCGAGCCTCCCCCCGGGCCTGGCCCCTCACGTGCAGAGCACGTGAGGTGCTGGGTAATTTGCAGGAGAGACCCAGCTACTTTGAAGAAATTCATTTTGGTCCTCCAGGCACGTGCGTCACGTGTGCGTCTGGGGTATTTTACAGGGAGCCCCTCCATGGTTTCAAAATTACAAATAGACCCCTGTGTGTAAATGGACAAATTGCAACTGGACCCGGCGGTTTTCATTAATTACATTTAGGTCCTTCCAGGGACCTAAATGCAATATTTATCCTTTATTTTTATTGCATTTTTATTATAATTATACCCTTGCACTATTTTTAGCATAACTTGAGCATCGTAGGTCCGAATTGCATGATTTTAGTGTCGTTTTGATCCTTGTTTTGTCCTCTACATTTTAGCATGCTTATTTGTCTCATTTGCTCCTGTTTTAATTAAAGTAAATTTTTATATGGTAATTGAGACCATGTGCTACTCATGCTTGCTATGATTGGTTGACTGTTTTAAATGCTGGATTAAATCGACTCTGACTTCAATTTATATTTTGTTGCTCGCATTTTTAGGTTATAATTGTAGGCTTTTACCTGTATATACATAATCTTGCATATTCATTCATGCATCACTTTATAATTGCATAAAAACTGATAAAAAATTGCATGCATCATGGCATAGCTTTGTAAATAGCATAATTTGCATGAGGACCTGAAATTGGAATTTATTCAAATTGTGCCTTCATGAATCAAATTTCATTACACACATTAGGCAGTCGTGTCCCTGTGTTCGACCTTGGTAGACTTGCCAAGTTAAAATACTCCACGACATTCAAAGATCGTGGTTTTTGCTGAACCGAATTTGCCTCCCGTACTACGACTTATTTCCACATTATTAACGGGGTGAATTTGACGTTCATCAGTGTCTTTGCACAAGTCAGGGCTTTTTTGACGGGAGTGGATGGTCGTATATCATTAATCTGCATTGCATACTTTTCATAACTTCCTCTCTTCCATAATTTCGAGATCTTCGTTGCCGTCTGCCGCACCATCGGCTCCAGCCCCCTCTCTTACGTCTCGCAGGAAGAGAAGTTGCCAGCGTCGTCAGGGGGGGGCGATGCGGAGGTCGCTGACATCCACAACGGAGAGCAAGATGAAGAGGGTGCTTGGACTGAAGTCATCGTCGTTGGTGGGTGGGAAAGGTAGCCCAACCAGGAAGGATGGGAGTTCTGGGAAGGGGAGGAGGCCCGCGACAGTGGGGGAGCTCGTGAGGGTGCAAATGGGGGTGTCGGAGCATATGGATGACACGAGAGACGGGAAGGTGAAATGCCTCTGCTTTTTTTGGAAAGAGGAAAGTCTGAGATATCTTTTACTCTTACTATTACTGGGTTTCTCCCAGCCCTGTTGCCACGTGGCCACCCTCTCTTTGCAGATTCTTTATGGCTTCCCTGCGGCTACCTCCAGTGCTTCCTTTCCCCTTTGGCTCTCCAAAGCATGTTCTTTCCTCCATTTACTGCACGTGGGCATTCCCTATCCTCACACTTTACTACTTTGCCCCTATAAACGACCTCTTCTTTCCTTTTCCACACATGATATTCTCTCTCCTACCTCACACTCCTATCCCGCCATTTATGTTCACTCTCTGACATTTCCTTCTTTATCTCTTTTTATATTTAGATTTACCTATTTTAATGCCATTAATAAACTTTTGCCGCATGATGAATCTCGTATTCATCATGCTAAAAGCCGCAGATTAAACCCCTACTTAATCAATCCAATAAAAATACCATCTAATTCCTTGTTTTTATCCTGTAGTATATTGTGTATAAATTACCATTAATTTATTGCATTTAATTTCCTCTATTTTTCTTGTAATTATTTTATCCTCAAAAACCCCTAAAAAGTAGTTAGAATAATTGTCTACAAATCACTGACCTTTAAAAACACTAAAAAACACAAAAACATCTCAAAACCGCAAAATCAGTATTTTTATCCCCTTAAAACTACCCCCAAAAATGTGTTTTGTACGAATGACCTCTTTGGGCTTTTTGACCAACATGAAAGTTATAGATCTCGTCGAGACGAGCAACTTTCGTGTTTTGACTTTTTCTAATTCGGTCTCTAACTATTTCTTATATATTTTTTCTTTGTTTTTATATTTGAATTATTCTGATTGGGCCACGTGGCGCCCCCTGGGCCGCCCACTGGCCCGCTTCTTCTCATGCCACCCGTCACCATTCCCTATCGTTGGATCTGCTCCAATCGCCTTCATCTGAACCGCCCACACCGGCGCCCTTCTGATGAACACGAAATTCGCCTCTTTAATAGTCGATAATTGTAGTATAGGAGGCGGATTTTGGTCGTCAATATACCACAAGCTTGAATGTTGTGGAATATTTTACTTGGCAAGTTTACCAAGGTCGAACACAGGGAACAGTGATTTTTAATTGCGTGGTCTTAAGTCAAATTAAATAATCAATCAATGGTCGATTAATTTCTGTGTCGAAAAATATATACAATGCAATGATGGAGAAGCGATGCGAAGATAATATACATAGACGTCTGTTCAGCACAGGATCTGTGATTAATAATTCAACTTCAATATGTGTTAATCAATAACCTCGACAATTATCACAGATCAAAAGCTAAAGTTCAAGAGAAATAATCAGAGCGTAAATAAATAATCTGGGGAATCTGGGCTCTGTTAAGAAATCCTTTTAATTTTCCCTGTAAATTAATCCTCAATCATCCTGCTCGAAATATATAGGGAAAATAATTGATCAATATGCCTTTCCGAAGCTCCTGCACAGATTAAATCCTCAATAAATAATTATTAAATTATGCATCAGGATTTATTTCCCAAGCTTTTTTTAATGGAGTTCCTGCATAAATATCATCAATTTCTCTACAGCACAACAATGTTAAAATTGAGCCTGCATGTCAAATTAGATCCTTGAAAAATAATAGATAGTAAACAACTTCAGATCTGTTCACAAGGTATGCTAAGTTGTAGAGCATGAAAATAGCTTCGAAACGACATATTATATGCTAAAATCGGAGTCTGTATGACAAAGATATGCTAAAATGAAATTCTAGGGACTAAAATGTAAATTAAAATAAAGTTTTCTTTTCAAAAAGGTCCCTGGAGGGCTTATCTGTAATTAATAGAAAATCGGAGGGGCTCCTCGCAATTTACCCCAGACGGGGGTTTTAATGTAATTCCAGAAACTGGCGGGGGATTTTATGCAATTTCTCCTTGGACGCACGTGCGTTGCACGTGCGCCAGGAGGCTCGGGTACGGGGCGCTAGGCTCGGGCTTCGAGCCTGAGGTTCGGGTGACGAAGGAGAGGCTCGTGCGCCGAAGGAGAGGCTCGGGTGCGGGGCTGGAGGCTCGGGCGCCCGAGCCTTGAGACTTGGAGGCTGGCTCGGGGGAGCCCACATGGCGGCCTGAAGGCTGTCAGATCAAGGGACTCGTCCCTAGATCCAACGTCAACTGTGCCTTGGGGAACAGTTGATGCGGGGCAGGGCGGCCGGAGGTGCGACGGTGGAGGGCGCCTGGGCGAGGAGGCGGAGCTGGTCTCCGCGGCGGAGCGGAGGGCCGCAGGCGGAGGTGCGACGGTGGAGGGTGCCTGGGCGAGGAAGCCGATGGCGATGATGGTGCCTCCGCGATGCGGAGGCGGTGGCGAGCGGAGCAGCTGTGGGTCGGCGGGGTCCGTGCAAGGCAGTGGCGGTGGCCGTTGCGAAGGCGGAGGGTGGAGCGCGTCCTCGGCTTCAATCGACGGCTGAGGAAGCTCGAGGCGGAGACGTCGGCTCCGTGCGCTGCGATCGGGTGAAAGCGGAGGAGCAACACCATGCGCGTGGCCGATGTACCTGCAGGGTTAGCCAAAACAATGGAGTTTTGGGTAGTCGGTGAAGGAGGGTTGGAGATGGGCTTTGTCTGGAGGGAGAATGGAGTGGAGCATCGGCCTGTGCGAGGCCGGCGACGGTCGGAGGGAAAGACGCCTGAGTGCGATGTCGAGGGCAGAGGGAGTCACCTTGAGGGAGGAAGGTCGTTGCTCGAGGTTGAAGGAGCCGAGCTAAGGCGAGTGGGTTGCTCGCTGCAGCCGTTCGACTGCTAGATCACGCCACCAGGATGTTTCAGCCGCTGTCACCGGCGCTCTTGCGAAGGGCGGATGGGTTCAAGGGCTGCCGCCATTGGGGGTTTATAGGAGCGAGGTGGTGGAAGGTCGAGGGTCCGGCGGCCGTTACATGCACGAAGGAGCGGCTGGGGCGAGTGATGTAATGGTCGTGCATGGCGGTCATTGATGGCCGCATGCGGCGGTTTCGCGAAGGAGGCGGAAGCGGAGGTCGTTGGGGAAGATGATCCTGGTCACGTGCTAGGCACGTAACCCAGGGGTGCTGGAGAGAGAGAGGAAAGAGTGGGGTGCCACGTGGCACGCCCTGGAGCTGCCACGTGGCACTAAAAATTTCAGATTTTTGGAGGAGAAAAAGTGATAGAAGATGACCTCGGATAGAAAAATTTCTTCACGAAAGTTGTTCGTCTCGACGAGATCTACAACTTTCATGAAGGGCCCAGGAGCAAAAGAGTTCATCTGTGTGAAGTGGTATTTTTGGCGGTTCTCCATGTGTATAGAAAACCGAGTTTTGGGGATTTTGTATTTTTTTGGTGGTTTTAAAGAGGATAAAAAATCTAGAAAAAATACGATAAAATATAAAAAAATTAATTACACACTAATCTAATTTTTTTTGGATTTTTAATAAATAAGAAAATAGGAAAATAAAATAGAAGTTAGAAACGCACAACTTTTGTACAGACCGACAACGGACACTTGGACTTGGTCAGTTTCTTTAATCTTAGTTTTGATCTGGATTTGGATTTTTGCGTCGCTTAATAAAACTTTCATCAAAGAACATAAATGAAGAAGAAATAAAATTAAAAGAGTTAATTAAGGTCCTAAAAACTGAGGTCAAAACAAAAAAAAGTCAAAATGTGCAAAAGAGGCCCAAAACCCAACTTTCACATATGAGCTCCGAATTTTATGAAATTGGTCTTGTTTTGAAGGTATTTGAAAATGGAGTACTTTAAAAGTGAGTAGACCAAAATCGGACACTGTATGTGGGAGATTTGTTCATTTTAGTCTGTCAGATGTGAAATTTAACTTTGGGATTATTTGACACTTATTGGGGTTAATAATTTTTTTGTATTTTTTTATTTAATAAGGTTAGTAATATTCTACACAATGGAGGTGGTTTTGGGTCAATCGGAGTTAGGAGAAATTAATTAAAAATGTGAGAAGTTAGCGGCTTTTTGGGCTAATTTACACCGGGGATTTTAAATGCAATTATGCCTATGAAATGCGGATATTATTCACACATGTATGAATGCTAATAATGCTCTATTAATGATTAATTACAAGCGTATGATGGGGGGACATAGCCTAAATGACCAATTTTAGCATGATGAATACGAGATTCATCATACCCCTATACTTAGACCATGCTCGTCCCCGAGCATGAATGAATGAATGACTTAGTTGAATACATCCCTGACTGTGTATGTGAATTTTCAAGGCTTAATTCATAGAAGACCCTTAATTTGAGTGATCCTAAAATTCAGGGTTCAACCAAGCTTTAATCAAAAGGAATCTAACTTCTCTAATTTCCAGACTCTCTGTTTGTACATATAATATAAGGATATGATTTTAAGTGTACTGCATTTCATGAGAGTCGAGTCAGGTCATCACTCAAAGTTCCAGTCCCAAATATCCTCCTTTAGACCTAATCATCAACACTAGGGAATAAGTCTATTCTTGCTTCAGTCAACCGTCTCATTAGTTTGTCAGACTTGAAAGTGTAGATGGACGGCCAGATGATGGAGGGCATAGGATTGTGTCTGATTTTCTCTCCCTCACATTGGAACAAGGTGTCTCTCGAGTGCCTTATTACTCAACACAAGTATATTTTATTTTGTTTTGTTGATCAATGTGCCAGTCAAGAGAATTTGGAGTCGTCTGCACTTGTTTTTCTGGGAGTACACCGGGGTGTGTCTCTTTTGAGTATCTAAGATACCTTCGACACCCAGACTTGTATCGCTTACGATGCAGAGCCCTTTTATGGTGTCAGCCCGACTCCTTGGTCCTAATTAGCGCTTGGTCCAAGTGGACACTTTAAAAATATTTGGGAGCGCTCGCCATTGGTGGAAGCTCATTTTGAAATTGACTTTGGATGATAGAGCTTTTCTTTGACATTTTTTTTGGCTAGCTCCACTGCTTTTACCAAGAGTTGGCGCACACTGATCAACAATTTTTCATTAAGTTTCAACACACCCTGGCACTTAGGTCAATATCAAAAAGATAGCATATGAACTTGTTCACATACTGGCTAGGTTTTGCTGACACTCAGGTTTTCTGAAGCCCTCATTAACTTTATCCCATCCTCGAATATCATCAGATCGGATCTAAACTCAAATCTCTAGTCCTAGTTCCTCAAGTGATATCTCAACTCATCTCATCAATCATGCAGTTGTGGGAGTGATTGTGCTGATCATATTCTTTTTGAAGGTAGAGATGAAGAGTGCAATATAGCGCTCAAATCTTTCAAACTAGGGAAGTATGGATTACTAAGTTCAAAACCCTAATGACTAAAGCAGGCTAACTCAGAATCTCAAGATCTCAGAAATCAAGTGTCCTCAAAAATCCTCAAGCCTTGAGTGATGGTGAATGTGTCAGGAATATATCGACCAAGGAATGCATGAAATGCTTGATGAAATGCAAGACCATGAGTGGTGATTTTTTTCCTTTTTTTTCTCTTTTTTTTGAATTTTTTTGGTGTTTTTTTTGAAAAACATGTAATATACACACTACTTGTACCCATCTCCGATGTTAGATAAAAATGAAAAAGTACGAGCTATGGATAAAGTAGATAAAATATATACAAATACACCCCCCTATACTTAGCTTTTGCTATGTCCCCATGGCACAAAGTGAAATGTTGACATAGCTCGTACTACATATACAAGGATTAAAAACAAAAGAAGAGAAGTGAAGTATAAACAATGGTAGCGGTCCCCCTATACTTAGGCTCATGTTAGCCTAAGTATAATCGGATAATTACAGATGGGGAACCGAGAAGAATTTCGGATGTACAAGAGAGTGTAGGTTCCAGAGAGGTGTGCTATCTGGGCAGATCAAATTTTTCGTCAAAATCTACGCCCTGAGTGAAGGAGATCTGTTCAACTTGTACTAATTGCTCATTTGATTCGACAAAATGTTTAAGCAGCTGACCGTTGACCATAGATGTTTGCGTGCTATCTGCGGTCTCTGTAATCTCAACACTCCCATTATTGTGTACCTCTCTTACAATGAAGGGTCCCATCCATTTTGATTTCAATTTCCCTTGGAAAATTTTCAACTTTGTATTAAATAGCCAAACTTTCTGTCCTGGGACAAAGATCTTTGTTCGAATGTTCTTGTCATACCATCTCTTTACTTTGTCTTTGTAGATGGTGCTATTTTCATAAGCATGATTTCGAATTTCAGAAAGTTCATTCAAATTCATCTCTCGGTTCTTCTTTCCTTGGTGACAGTTCCAATTAATCTTTTTGATTGCCCATTCTGATTTATGCACGAGTTCTGCGGGCAAATGGCGTGGTTTTCCATATACCATTTTAAACGGGGAGGTGCCCAAATGGGGTCTTATAAGCCGTCCGGTAAGCCCATAGAACTTGGTCCAGGAGTTGGGACCAGTTCTTCCTGTCAGGGCGAACGAGCTTCTATAAAATTCCTTTAACCTCCCTGTTTGACACCTCGGCCATGCCATTGGATTGTGGGTGGTAAGGAGTAGCGACACGGTGCTCGATGCCGTATTCCTTAGTCAACTTCTTCACCTCCCTGTTAACAAAGTGGCTTCCCCCATCAGATATTAAAACTTTTGGAATTCCAAACCTCGAAATAATATGATCTTTCAAAAACTTGCAAACAATTTTGCTATCTACAACTCGAGTAGGGATAGCCTCCACCCATCTAGATAAATAATCTACCGCGAGAAGAATATATTCAAATACTTGACTATTAGGGAATGGGCCCATAAAGTCAATGCCCCATGCATCGAATACGTCACAGATGATCACTGGTTGCATAGGCATGGCATCTTTGGAACCAATGGTTCCTCCCATTCTCTGATAGACGGGGCACGACCTCACAAAATTGTAAGCATCCTTAAACAAGGTCGGCCAGTAAAATCCGCATTGCAATATCTTCTCAGCAGTCCTCTTCCCAGAGTGATGTCCTCCTGCCTCCAAGGTGTGGCATAGATTGAGGATACTTTGATATTCCTCTTGAGGAATACATCTTCTCCAT
Source organism: Ottelia alismoides (assembly GCA_037367405.1). Classification (NCBI taxonomy): domain Eukaryota; kingdom Viridiplantae; phylum Streptophyta; class Magnoliopsida; order Alismatales; family Hydrocharitaceae; genus Ottelia; species Ottelia alismoides. The sequence continues at coordinate 199,280 of JAZKJV010001863.1, read as the reverse complement.
ATGCAATCCGGTCCTTCAAAGAAAAGGAAAGGATCTTCCCAACGATAGTGTCTCGCTTCAGATTTGAGTCGATCGATTTTATTTCTGGGCCAACCTTGAGGAACTTCATTGGTGACAAGATAATTCACCGTGTCTGCATACCAAGGAAGTGAGTCAATAGCAGAAATTGACTCGTCTGGGAAGGCTTCGTGGATGGATTCAGATTCCGGAATTTTGTTATGTTCAATCAGTGATAAATGATTAGCCACGACATTTTTAACGCCAGGTTTGTCCTTAATCTCCAAATCAAATTCTTGAAGCAGTAGAATCCATCTCAGAAGTCGTGCTTTCGTGTCCTTGTGGCCATTAAATAGCGAATGGCAGAATGTTCTGTGTAAACTGTCACCTTAGATCCTAGAAGTATTGATCGAAATTTTTCCAAGGCAAAAACCACAGCAAGCATTTCTTTTTCGGTCACAGTGTAATTTTTCTGAGCAGGGTCTAAAACTTTGCTTGCGTAGTGAATAGCATACGAGATTCCATCTTTTCGTTGTTCTAATACAGCCCCTACAGCGAAATCGGATGCGTCTGTCATGATCTCGAAGGGAAGAGACCAGTCGGGAGCTTCTAGGACGGGAGTCTCAATGATCCTTCTCTTGAGTAATTCGAATGCTTCTAGACATTTATGATCTACCATGAATTCGGTGTCTTTCCCAAGAAGGTCAGTTAGCGGTCGGGCAATTTTTGAAAAATCTTTGATAAATCTCCTGTAAAATCCGACATGCCCTAGAAAAGACCGTACTTGTTTCACATTTGTAGGTGGCTCGAGCTTTTTGATCACATCAACTTTGGCATGGTCAACCTCCATTCCCTTCCTGGAGATGACATGCCCCAATACAATGCCCTCTTTCACCATGAAATGGCTTTTCTCCCAAGAGAGCACCAGATTCACTTCCCTGCACTTTTGGAGGACTCGATCCAGGTGCGCTATACATTCATCAAATGAATCACCATGAACCGAGAAGTCATCCATGAAGACCTCCAGGAAATCCCCGACCATGTCGGCAAAAATCGCAATCATGCATCGCTGAAAGGTGTCGGGGGCATTGTAAAGCCCAAAAGGCATTCGCTTGAATGCGTATGTGCCGAAGGGACATGTAAAAGTAGTCTTTTCTTGGTCCTCGGGGGCGATGGCTACCTGATTGTAGCCCGAGTACCCGTCTAAGAAACAGAAGTATTCTCTCCCTGCCAATCTCTCCAGGATTTGATCAATAAAAGGCAGCGGAAAGTGATCCTTCTTCGTTGCAGCATTCAGGCGCCTGTAATCCACAGACACGCCACGACGTAGGTACCCGTGTCGTAATCTCTTCTCCCTCCTCATTGGTGATAATCTGGAGTCCTGACTTTTTCGGGACTACATGCAAAGGTGACACCCATTTGGAGTCGGAGATGGGATATATGAACCCAGCTTTACACCATTTTTTGATCTCAGTCTTAACCACTTCCCGTAAGTTTGGATTCAATCTACGTTGGCATTCACGAGAGGGTTTAGCATTATCTTCCAAGTAAATATGGTGTGAGCACAGGGCTGGGTTAATCCCTGGGAGATCAGACAATCTCCAGCCTATAGCCTTGCGGTTTTTCTCCAAAACATTAAGCATACGGATCTCCTGCTCTTCGGTCAGTTGTGAGCTGATAATGACCGGAAATTGTCCCTTTTCTCCTGCAAGGAAGGCATAATAAAGTGTAGGGGGCAATGGTTTGAGTTCAGGTAAGTCAATGATGTTTCTCGAATCTGGTTCTGTTAGTGATGTTTCTTTTTGTGATGTGGACGCTTGTAGTGTATCAATGTTGGCCACCATCATGGTTGTATCAGGGATCGGATCGCTAATGATGGAATGAGGTGTGGCAATCGCCGTGTCCGATCTGTGTACCTTACTCAAGGGTTGTCCATAAGGAGAATGGACTGACAGGTCCAGAGGGGCCTCTGAGTCTCCTAGAGTATAGGTAGATGCATGAATGAGCTGGCAGATTAAATCATCAACAATTTCAGTGGCAGGTCTTTGGAACCTAGTTTGCTGCATTTTAAGTTCAACTTTTCCAAACTGGATTCTCCCGGATGTGTAATCAAATATAGCTCCTGCAGTCCTAAGGAAGGGTCGCCCTAGTATCATCTGGGAATCTTTCCAATTTCTAGGGACATCCATGTCAAGAATTGTAAAATCCACTGGGTAGCTTTGTCCCTCTATGTTGATGACAATGTTTCGAATCTCGCCCCTAGGTCGCTTAGTTGATGTGTCTGCGAATTGAAGTACGGCTGCAGATTGCTTAAGAGGACCTAGATTTAGATGCCCATATAGGGTTGTGGGCATGAGATTAATGGATGATCCATTGTCTAACAATGTTCTTGCAAACTTGATTTCCTTGATGTAGCTAGTGATGAAGTGAGCACCCATGTCTCTTTTCTTTCTTGGCAGCTCATTTTTTATAAGACGAGATGTGGCTACTGAGAGTATGTGTTTCTTTGTTCGACTAGGAGTTTGTTTGCTGGCCCTAGTTGGTGTGCATCTCACCTTAAGGTATTTTCGAAAAGCTGAGTCTCTTTCTATCATCTCGTCTAAGGACAGAGTGACCTTAATATTTTTTTTGCAGATGCTGGCCATCTCATCATCATTTTTTTGGTTTTTCATGTTTTTCTTCTTTCCTGCCGTAAGAGCACGGGGGAAAGGAATGGACTTGGTATGATCAAGAACATCACTTTTATTGAATGAGAAATTTTTTACAGGACTCGGACTCGGACTAAAAACATGGAAATTTGTGGGCAGATGTGGTTGGTGTCTTGGTGGCATTTCTCTGTCTGACTCAGACTCAGACTCTCCATTATATCCGGGTGGTGTGGGTGGGACTTGTTCTTTCTCCTTCCGTCTTCCTTTGTCAATTCCCCCAGGGTTGTGTGAATTGGTGGACACTGGGGCTATGTCCTCGTGTTCCTTCGCTCGATCAGGCATGGTTACGGTCCTTCCGCTCCTAAGAGAGATATGATAAGAGTTATTATTCGAGAAGGGCTCAAGTTCAGGTACGGAATAGTCAGAGATTAATACCTGATTGTGTCCAAGGCTATTTGGGTTAGCCTGGACTTGGGCTGGAATCACGGTCTGGGGTGCAGTCACCTCATCTCTCCAACGAGAGAGTCGATTTATGTCGACTCTCATATCATGAAGCTCATCCAGCACTCGCTGGAGCTCTAGAGAGATAGCAGAAGAGGACCCTTGGACTTACCTGGCCTGAGGTCGTTGATACTGGCCTTGTTGGCTTTGGCGTTGGTTCTGCTGTGGTTGAGGTTGCAGGTTCTGATAACCCGTGAGATATTGCTGCCTCTGCTGCAGTTGAGGCTGGTAGGTGGGCTGGGCTTGCGGTGGACGAGGGTTTGGAGTAGAGTTTTGGCCTGAGCGATTGACCGGTTCCAAATTTTACCAGACTCCGTTTATCTCCATGACCTGTGGAGGTTCCTCAAAATCAGTCTGAGCAGAGGTTTCATCAGTTTGAGAGGACAAGACTTGGTCTCCACCCCAATGGCTCTGTTGCCCTACCCCTTGACCTTGAATGTAGTGAATTTGGTGTATGGGTGCGGGGGGTGCAATCTCTGATACCCTGTCAACCAATTCCTCCATTTGTTTCTGCAATTTAGCTAATTTCTCCATATCAGATGATTTATGGATCTCATCCACCTTTTTATAAATCTGCTCAACCATAGTTAGCTTATCAGCTATTATTCCCATGTCAGCATTGTGTTCGGTTGTCAGATTATTCACCATCTTTTTGGAGCCGGCTATGTAAGCCCGGCTAGTGGTTTGTGCACGGTAAGATTCAGCAAGTCTTTCGAACACCTTGTAGACGGTGTCCTCGTGGCGCCCCATGTAGCTTCCTCCGTAGGATGCACTAACCAACCCTTGAGTCTCATGGTTCAGCCCGCTCACAAGACTTTGGACCAGCATCATTTTACTTATCCTGTGTCCTGGGCATTTCTGTACTAAGTCTGTGAATCTTTCCCAGGTTTCATGAAATGGTTCATTCGGGTGTTGGGTGAAACTCGTGAGCTTGATCCTCATTTGATTAATTCTACTAACTAGGTAGAATTTCTTTAAAAACAAAGTCTTGAATGTGGCCCATGTAGTGACTATTTCCCCTATATTTTTCAGCCATTAAGCCGCCTTATCAGTCATGGCGAAAGGGACAACCCTCAACCTTATGTAGTCCTGGCTAACCCTAGGGTGGCAGAGGTTAGCACAGACTAACTCGAAGTCGCGGAGGAATATATATGGTTCTTCATGATTATTTCCTCTGAATTTTGGCAACAGTGCAAGGAAATGCGGTTTGTGTTCGAACGCATCCTCAGAAGGGACAGGTCTCAACCAATTATAGTCTTCATCTAATTCCGGGAGATACGTGTCTTCCATAGCATCCTCGCCTTGTTGTATTATTGCCAACTGCGTCTTAAGTAGTTCATTGGTTTGTTCAACAGCTGTTATCCTAGCCAAGAGTGCCCGAATGGGGTCATTGTCGTTCTCATCGTCAGCAGGGTTCTTCTTTGGAGGCATTGTGATTCACCTTCAGAAAGGAAGAGTTCAGTGTTAAGTGTCGGAATTGAATGAGATTTTTGCTAAGGATAAGAGATTCCTTAGCGAAGGAGTGAAAAGAACAAGATGCTAAGATAAGGAGGATGGAGAGAGTCCTTATGAGGAAGCAGACACAAAGCAAACACAAGCCAATTTTCAGGTTCACCACTCAACACAGATGAAGGCACGTCAGGGTTCGGCCGCTTATCTTTTCAATTTTAATTTAATGACAAGACAATCTTGCAGATTAAGCAGAGTTGTTAGGTGCCGAAATATTTCATAAAGACTATCCCGAGTTCATACAACTAGTTGCACCCACTTTCAGCCAGTATAGGTGTAAGTACGGACCGTTTAAACGGCTACCCGTGTTACTTGAGGACGGTGCCTTCCGCGGTGTCCTCTAAACCACCTACTCTGCTAAGGGAAGTCAGACCGTAAACGGCTACCCGAGACCCTCACTGAAAAGTAGCTAATTGTTTTTAAAATCAGTAGTCTGAATGAAGTATTTCGATTTTTGGCTCTACCCTAAGGTGTGTGATCTTGTCCTTACACAAACAATGAGTGGGTTTCTCTCCACCAAATAAAATTTAATTTTAGTTCAGTTTATTTACAGTCACCTTGATTAGCAGTCCCAATTTTAGATTAAGGTTATCACTGTAGTTTATGTGAGCACAGAAATTCACGCCTAACGAGCAGTCCCAATTCCGTTAATTCCTAAGTTGTAAAACTCGAGGAGGGAAAATCGAAAAAGCCAATGCAAGCGTAAATCAATGATGCATGCTTAAGAGAAGGACTTACAGTGAATCCTCGCGTTCTTCATGCGGGATGCAAGACAAGGAATTTAAAATTTACACTAAATGATGTGCACAGATGAAAACGCCCTAAACAGATAGTTCTATTAGCGGGAAGAATTGATTTAAAATTTGGCTAATGTTGAACGATCTATAGTGCGTATAGTTAGTGAATGTGTGGTCTAAGAATTACGAGCACAATCAAATAATAAACAAGCAAGCGTATATGTGCCTAAGTCCTACGCCACTCAAGTCAGGTCCCAACCACACAGATGGGGTTGAAACAGACCCGACACACCACAGAAGTATTTAGTCTGAATTATTACAAGGGTTCAAAGAGAGGGACCCTGGGAATATTGCAGAAAATTAAATCTATGCTACTCTCTCTCACAAAATTAAAATTCGGTCTTCATAACAGATCTTTGAAATAATATCAAGATCCAGCTCCCAAAAGTCCGCGAAGAGAGAATTTGCAGTTAGTAGCAGAAGTAAGAGAGAAATGCAAAATAAAATGCAGAAAAAATGGCACAAAAATTAATTTTCACAAAAATCAATTACAAAAATGATTTAAAACCCTAAAAATTCGTCGTTCCCCGGCAACGACACCATTTGATGAACGCGAAATTCGCCTCTTTGATAGTCGATAATTGTAGTATAGGAGGCGGATTTCGGTCGTCAAAATACCACAAGCCTTGAATGTTGTGGAATATTTTACTTGGCAAGTTTACCAAGGTCGAACACAGGGAACAATGATTTTTAGTTGCGTGGTCTTAAGTCAAATTAAATAATCAATCAATGGTCGATTAATTTCTGTGTCGAAAAATATATACAATGCAATGATGGAAGCGATGCGAAGAAAATATACAGAGACGTCTGTTCAGCACAGGATCTGTGATTAATAATTCAACTTCAATATGTGTTAATCAATAACCTCGACAATTATCACAGATCAAAAGCTAAAGTTCAAGAGAAATAATCAGAGTGTAAATAAATAATCTGGGGAATCTGGGTCTGTTAAGAAATCCTTTTAATTTTCCCTGTAAATTAATCCTCAATCATCCTGCTCGAAATATATAGGGAAAATAATTGATCAATATGCCTTTCCGAAGCTTCTGCACAGATTAAATCCTCAATAAATAATTATTAAATTATGCATCAGGATTTATTTCCCAAGCTTTTTTTAATGGAGTTCCTGCATAAATATCATCAATTTCTCTACAGCACAACAATGTTAAAACTGAGCATGCATGTCAAATTAGATCCTTGAAAAATAATCGAGAGTAAACAACTTCAGATCTGTTCACAAGGTATGCTAAGTTGTAGAGCATGAAAATAGCTTCGAAACAACATATTATATGCTAAAATCGGAGTCTGTATGACAAAGATATGCTAAAATGAAATTCCAGGGACTAAAATATAAATTAAAATAAAGTTTTCTTTTCAAAAAGGTCCCTAGAGGGCTTATCTGTAATTAATAGAAAATCGGAGGGGCTCCTCACAATTTACCCTAGGCGGGGGTATAAATTTAATTCCAGAAACTGGTAGGGGCTTTTGTGCAATTCTCCTTGGACGCACGTGCGTTGCACGTGCGCCAGGAGGCTCGGGTACGGGGCGCTAGGCTCGGGCTTCGAGCCTGAGGTTCGGGTGACGAAGGAGAGGCTCGGGCGCCGAAGGAGAGGCTCGGGTGCGGGGCTGGAGGCTCGGGCGCCCGAGCCTTGAGACTTGGAGGCTGGCTCGGGGGATCAAGGGACTCATCCCTAGATCCAACGGCAACTGTGCCTTGGGGCACAGTTGATGCGGGGCAGGGCGGCCGGAGGTGCGACGGTGGAGGGCGCCTGGGCGAGGAGGCGGAGCTGGTCTCCGCGGTGGAGCGGAGGGCCGCAGGCGGAGGTGCGACGGTGGAGGGCGCCTGGGCGAGGAAGCCGATGGCGATGATGGTGCCGCCGCGATGCGGAGGCGGTGGCGAGCGGAGCAGCTGTGGGTCGGCGGGGTCCACGCAAGGCAGTGGATGTGGCCATTGCGAAGGCGGAGGGTGGAGCGCGTCCTCGGCTTCAATCGACGGCTGAGGAAGCTCGAGGCGGAGACGTCGGCTCCGTGCGCTGCGATCGGGTGAAAGCGGAGGAGCAGCACCGTGCGCGTGGCCGATGTACCTGCAGGGTTAGCCAAAACAATGGAGGTTTGGGTAGTCGGTGAAAGAGGATTGGAGATGGGCTTTGTCTGGAGGGAGAATGGAGTGGAGCATCGGCCTGTGCGAGGCCGGCGGCGGTCGGAGGGCAAGACGCATGAGTGCGATGTCGAGGGCGGAGGGAGTCACCTCGAGGGAGGATGGTCGTTGCTCGAGGCTGAAGGAGCCGAGCTAAGGCGAGTGGGTTGCTCGCTGCAGCCGTTCGACGGCTGGATCACGCCACCAGGATGTTTCAGCCGCTGTCACCGGCGCTCTTGCGAAGGGCAGATGGGTTCAAGGGCTGCCGTCGTTGGGGGTTTATAGGAGCGAGGTGGTGGAAGGTCGAGGGTCCGGCGGCCGTTACATGCACGAAGGAGCGGCTGGGGCGAGTGATGTAATGGCCGTGCATGGCGGTCATTGATGGCCGCATGCGGCGGTTTCGCGAGGAGGCGGAAGCGGAGGCTGTTGGGGAAGATGACCCTGGTCACGTGCTAGGCACGTGACCCAGGGGTGCTGGAGAGAGAGGAAAGAGTGGGGTGCCACGTGGCACGCCCTGGAGCTGCCACGTGGCACCAAAAATTTCAGATTTTTGTAGGAGAAAAAGTGATAGAAGATGACCTCGGATCAAAAAATTTCTTCACGAAAGTTGTTCGTCTCGACGAGATCTACAACTTTCATGAAGGGCCCGGGAGCAAAAGAGGTCATCTGTGTGAAGTGGTATTTTTGGCGGTTCTCCATGTGTATAGAAAACCGAGTTTTGGGGGTTTTGTATTTTTTTGGTGGTTTTAGAGAGGATAAAAAATCTAGAAAAAATACGATAAAATATAAAAAAATTAATTACACACTAATCTATTTTTTTGGATTTTTAATAGATAAGAATTATCTGGGATCTATTTTGCAACATGATGGGGAAATTGATGGAAATATTACTAATAGAATAAATGCAGGCTGGCTAAAGTGGAGAGGAGCCTCCGTTGTTCTCTGTGATAAGAAAATTCCTTTAAAAATTAAAGGAAAGTTTTACAAAGCAGCCGTGAGACCTGCTATGCTTTATGGTTCTGAATGTTGGCCTGTGAACCATAGACAAGTGCAGAGAATGGTTGTAGCAGAAATGAAAATGCTAAGATGGATGTGTGGACTTACACGTAAAGATCGGATTCGGAATGATGCAATCAGAAAGAAAGTTGGTGTAGCTCTGATCGAGGATAAGATGCGAGAAAACCGCTTAAGATGGTTTGGTCATTTGCAAAGAAGGTCAACTGATGCACCGGTTAGGAGATGCGAGTGTTGGGATGTTGAGCCGGCTAAGAGAGGGCAAGGACGGCCCAAGAAGTGTTGGAAAGAGACTATACGAAGGGATCTTAGTTTTTTGGATATAAGTCCGAGATTGACCCAAGATAGATCTGAATGGAGGCAAAAAAATCCATGTAGCTGACCCTACTTAATTGTGGGAAAAGGCTTTATTGTTGTTGTTGTTGTTTTAATAAATAAGAAAATAGGAAAATAAAATAGAAGTTAGAAACGCACAACTTTTGTACAGACTGACAACGGACACTTGGACTTGGTCTGTTTCTTTGATCTTAGTTTTGATCTGGATTTGGATTTTTGCGTCGCTTAATAAAACTTTCATCAAAGAACATAAATGAAGAAGAAATAAAATTAAAAGAGTTAATTAAGGTCCTAAAAACTGAGGTCAAAAACAACAAAAAGTCAAAATGCGCAAAAGAGGCCCAAAACCCAACTTTCACATATGAGCTCCGAATTTTATGAAATTGGTCTTGTTTTGAAGGTATTTGAAAATGGAGTGCTTTAAAAGTGAGTAGACCAAAATCGGACACTGTATGTGGGAGATATGCTCATTTTAGTCTGTCAGATGTGAAATTTGACTTTGGGATTATTTGACACTTATTGGGGTTAATAATTTTTTGTATTTTTTATTTAATAAGGTTAGTAATATCTAAACAATGGAGGTGGTTTTGGGTCAATCGGAGTTAGGAGAAATTAATTAAAAATGTGAGAAGTTAGCGGCTTTTTGGGCTAATTTACATTGGGGATTTTAAATGCAATTATGCATGATGAAATGCGGATATTATTCACACATGTATGAATGTTAATAATGCTCTATTAATGATTAATTACAAATGGATGATGGGGGACAGAGCCTAAATGACCAATTTTAGCATGATGAATACGGGATTCATCACCTTCTCAGCCATCAGATCTGATCTCGACCGCTCCTTCCCGCCTTCTTAACAGCCACCCGATCTTAATGACATCCAATGGTCCTCCACCCGCCACGTCGCCCATTCACCTTCAACCGTTGGATCTTCTCAGCCCGCCTCCATCTCACTCGTTGAAGCCCGCTCCATCTTCCACCGTCCGATCTAACTCCCAGATCAAATCTGAGCCACCCACTTACGCCTCATCGTCAGCCCTTCGATCAAGCATCCATCCTACGTCTCTCTCTTCTCCACGTCACCCTTTCAATCTAAACCATACGATCTTCTCTCCTAGCCATCTAAACCGCTCATCGGCACCTAATACCCACCGTCGGATCAGATCTTCTGATCTGATCCTAATCCTTCGTCCGCATCATCATCCTACCCGTTGGATCGCTAGATCCAACGGTTGACCAGTCGTCCCCTACCTCCAGACACCCCCTTCTCCAGCCGTTACACCACGTGAAACCTCTGCCCCCTTCCTATTTTGGAAAGCGCCTCCAAACCTCCCTCCGCATCCTAACGGCTGCTCCGCGTACCCCTTCCCTCCGTCATCCTCGCGTGACCTCCATAACCCTCTGCTGTTACTCCATCGCCATTAAACCCCCGCTCAAAAATGCCTCGCCAGCCACCATAACCGTCAGCCTCCGCCTCCTATAAAACCATCCCCCTGCCACCTAAGCCGTTGTCCACCATTCTTGGACCTTCCCCTAGCTTCCTCCGCCCCTCCGGTTGGTTCGGTGTCGGCCCGCGGCGTCTCCACCGCGTATCGGTGACTCAGGACACCATTAAGCTCCGAGGACCGCAGCTGGCCTCGCGGGCGACGACCGGAGGCTCCCATGGAGCCTCAGCCCAAGCTGCTCCCTCCACCACACCTCGCTCCGGCAAGGTGCTTTTTATTTCATTTTCTCGAATTTATCCCTCCGCCGATCGTCATCTCCACCTCCATCTGACCAGCTCATCAGCTTCGCAATATCACCATCACCCACGCCAACCTCCTCCGACTCCATCTTCCCTTCTCCATACCCCCTACCACCTCGCTCCAACTTCCCTCCGGTTCGCCGGAGATGAAGATCTGGTCCTCCGCTCCCTCCACTCCACTGGACCTCCACTCACCCTCCACTCCACTCTAACTCACGCACGAGCACGCTTAGGCTATTCCTAACATCCGCAGGTGCTCAAGTCGCCAATGATCGGAGTTGGCACAGGAGCTCCGATCTTCTCCTCCGCCACCGGTAGCCCGCCATTGATCAGCCCATCCATTCGCTGCCGGAGCATCGCCGCATCACCAGCCGCTTCGCGAGAGTCCTGGCTATCTTCTCCGACCATCAACGGACTTCGCGGGGCACGACGGAGCTCCATCGAGTCCACCGGAGACCCGCCTTCTCCGGCGAACCACGGAGGAGGATGAAGCTACAGGCACCGTCTGATCATCAGGATCGGACGGTCACGATGATGCCACGTGGTGGACCCGAGCCTCTTCCCTGACCTACAGGCTTGGGTCATCCGAGCCTCGTGCCCGAACCACAGGAGTCGACCCGAGGCTAGCCCTCGCGTGCCTTGCACGTGAGGTGCTGGGTAAATTGCAAGACAGACCCTGATACTTTATGAATTACATTTAGGTCCCCAGGCACGTGCCCCACATGCGTGCCTGGGTATTTTACAAGGGAGCCCTCCATAGTTTCTGAAATTACAATAAGGTCCCTGCGCGCAATGGAAAAATTTCAAAATGGCCCACACAGGTTTTGGTAATTGCATTTAGGTCCTTCCAGGGACCTAAATGTAATATTTATCCTTTCTTTTTCTAGCATTTTTATTACATTTATGCCCTTGTACTGTTTCTAGCATAACTTGAGCATCGTAGGTCCAAATTGCATGATTTTAGTGTCGTTTTGATCCATGTTTTGTCCTCTACATTTTAGCATGCTTAATTGTCACATTTGCTCCACTTTAATTGAAGTGAATTTTTGTGTGAAAAATGGGACCCTGCTCTCCTTGTCTTGCATTGATCTGATGACCGATTTTTATTGATATGTTCAAATTGACTCTGATTTTATTTTATATTGTGTTGCTCACATTTTAGGGTATAATTGTAGCCTTTTATTCACCATACTTATTCCCTTGCATATTTGTTCAAGCATCACTTTAACTTGCATAAAATTAAATAAAAAATAGCATGCATCATGGCATTGCCTTGTAAATAGCATAGTCCTTCATATGGACCTGAAATTGGAATTAATTCACATTGTGCCTTCATGAATCAAAATTCAATACACACATTAGGCAACCGTGTCCCTGTGTTCGACCTTGGTAAACTTACCAAGTAAAAATATTCCACAGCATTCAAAGACTGTGGTTTTTGCTGAACCAAATTCACCTCCTGCACTACGACTAATTCCACATTATTAAAGAGGTGAATTTGACGTTCATCAAATGGCGTCGTTGCCGGGGATACGGCTTAGCTTAATTTTTGGATTTTGATTTTTTTATTGATTAATTTCAAAATTTTTAGGTCCTCGTTTCATGCATCATTTCTTTGCATCATTTTTGCTGATTTAATTTCTCTGAGTATTCTAATGTTTTTCTTTTGTGGCAGGGCCCATGATGATCGGGGACGCTTGATCCTCATGGAGGCGTGAAGTCGGGAGCTTCCGCTGAAGAGGCCGCAGAGGAATCTGTGAAGAAAAGCTGGAGTCTTTTTATCAGTTAAATTGCATTGCATCTTGTAAAAAAAACTTGCATCTGCATATTTACTTTAAGTTTTGCATGTTGTAAAAAAAAATAGATCACTAGATGATCTACCCCCCCCCCTCATACACACACACACCTACACTGCACATGCACACTCACTTCCACCATCCCCCTGTATATTTCACACACTCTCTCTCTCCCTCTATCTCTATCTCTATATCTCTCTCTGTGTGTATATTTCACGAACCCCCTCCCCCTCACCTTTGTATCATAGAACACTCCCCCTAACCCAGACCTTGCTTAGGCTATTTATAACCTAAGTATAGGGGGGACCTGCCTACTCTTCCCTCCCTCGTTCTGTCTTCTTGTACTTAGGCCGATTTTGGCCTAAGTATAGGGGGACCCTCCTCCTCAGTTCCGCTATATCACCCTATATTTGAACAGAGCCTTGGCTTCATGGCACTTGTGTTATGAGGACATAGCAAAATTTAAGTACAGGGGGTATTCCGTATATTACTATATACTTACTTTAGTCTTAGCTCGTGTTTTTAAAAAACTTTTTAAATTTTATTTTTCAGGCTGGGTTTTGGTAAACTAGTGAACTGAGTAAAAAACCTGTAAAAATTGTTTATTAAAATTGGGGGATTAATTTTTTTGTAAATATTCTTGTAAAAAAATTAAAAATTTAAAAATTAAAAATCTTTCTTGGAATTTGACTCTGACTACTAGGTTTAGTAGACATTTTCAGTGAGGGAACCTCGGTCTCCCTTAGCAGAGTGGGTGGTTTAGAGGACATCGCAATTGGCCCCGTCCTCAAGTAACACGGGCCTCGGCCCGTACTTACACCCATACTAGCTGAGAGTGGATACTTCTATTTGAGCCTAGGCCAGTCATTGTCTCTTCGAGGAATTAAAAAAATTAATTAAAACCCATAAAAATATGCAAAAGACAAAATCACACAAAAAATCACTAACCCCAGGAGTTGGTGTATTCCTGACACATTCACACTAACGCAAGGCTTGAGGATTTTGAGGACACTAGATTTATGTGATCTTAAGAGTCTGAGTTAACATGCCTTAGCCATTAGGGTTTTCGAGACTTAAATATCCACACTCCCTTGGTTTGAAAGATTTGAGTGCTATATTGCACTCTTCATCTCTACCTTCAAGAAAATATGATTAGCACAGTCACTTCCACAACTGCATGATTGATGAGCTGAGTTGAGGTATCACTTGAGGAACTAGGACCAGAGATTTGAGTTTAGATCCAATCTAATGATATTCGAGGATAGGATAAAGTTAATGAAAGCTTCAGAAGACCTGAGTATCAGCAAAACCCTAGCCAGTATGTGAACAAGATTCATATGCTATCTTTTTGATATTTACCTATGTGCCAGGGTGTGATGAAACTTAAAGGAATATGTTGATCAGTGTGCGTCAATTTTTGGTAAAAGCAGTGGAGCTAGCCAACAAAAGAAATGAAATGTCAAAGAAAAAGCTCTGAATACCAAAGTCAAAATACAAATGAGCTTCCACCAATGGCGAGCGCTCCCAAACATTTTCAAAGTGTCCACTTGGACCAAGAGCTAATTAGGACCTAGGAGTTGGGCTGACACCACAAAAAGGGCCCTGCATCGTAAGCGATACAAGTCTGGGTGTCGAAGGTATCTTAGATACTCAGAAAAGACACACCCCGGTGTACTCCCAGAAAAACAAGTGCAGACGACTCCAACTCTTTTGACAGACACAATGATCAACAAAAATTAAAATTTACATGTGTTGAGTATAAAGGCACACGAGAGGCCCCTTGTTCCAATGTGAGGGTGAGAAAAATAGACACAATCCCATTACCTCCATCATCATGCCGTCCATCAACATTTCAAGTCTGACAAACTAATGGGACGGTTATATGAAGCAAGAACAGACTTATTCCCTAGTATTGAGGATTAGGTCTAGAGGAGAGTCTTTGGGACTGGAACTTTGAGTGATGCATCGACGCGGCTTTCGTATAATGCAGTACACTAAATGTCATATCCTTACATTATATGTACAAAAAGAGAGTCTGATAATTAGAGAAGTTGAATTCCTTCTGACTAAGGCTTGGATAAACCCGGAATTTTAGGATCACTTAGGTCAAGGGTCCTTGAAAGATCGAGCCTTGAATTTTTCATGCGCACTGTCAGGAAATAATCCGACTCCTTCATTCTTTAGATGCTCGACGACGAGCATGGTTTAAGTATAGGGGTATGATGAATCTCGTATTCATCTTGCTAAAAGCCGCGGATTAAAACTTCTGCTTAATCAATCCAATAAAAATACCCTCTAATTCCTTGTTTTTATCCTGTAGTATATTGTGTATAAATTACCATTAATTTATTGTATTTAATCCTCTATTTTTCTTGTAATTATTTTATCCTCAAAAACCCCTAAAAATTAGTTAGAATAATTGTCTATAAATCATCGACCTTTAAAAACACTAAAAAACACAAAAACATCTCAAAACCGCAAAATTAGTATTTTTATCCCCTTAAAAATACCCCCAAAAATGCGCTTTGTACAAATTACCTCATTTGGCTTTTTAACAAACATGAAAGTTGTAGATCTCGTCGAGACAAGCAACTTTTGTGTTTTGACTTTTTCCTAATTCGGCCTCTAACTATTTCTTTTCTATTTTCTTTTTATTTATATTTGAATTATTCTGATTGGGCCACGTGGCGCCCCCTGGGCCGCCCACGTGGCCCGCTTCTTCTCATGCCACCCGTCACCATTCCCTATCGTTGGATCTGCTCCAATCGCCTTCATCTGAACCACCCACACCGGCGCCCTTCTTAGCCATCAGATCAGGTCCCCAGATCTGATCTCGACCGCTCCTTCACGCCTTCTTAACAGCCGCCCGATCTTACTGACATCCAATGGTTCTCCACCCGCCACGTCGCCCAAACACCTTCAACTGTTGGATCTTCTCAGCCCGCCTCCATCTCACCCGTTAAAGCCCGCTCCATCTTCCACCGTCCGATGTAACTCCCAGATCAAATCTGAGCCACCCACTTATGCCTCATCGCCAGCCCTCCGATCAAGCACCCATCCTACGTCTATCTCTTCTCCACATCACCCTTTCAATCTCCACCATACGATCTTCTCTCCTAGCCATCTAAACCGCTCATCGGTGCCTAACCCCACCGTCGGATCAGATCTTCTGATCTGATCCTAATCCTCCGTCCGCGCCATCATCCTACCCGTTGGATCGCTAGATCCAACGGTTGACCAGTCGTCCCCTACCTCCAGACACCCCCTTCTCCAGCCGTTACACCACGTGAAAGCTCCGCCCGCTTCCTATTTTGGAAAGCGCCTCCAAACCTCCCTCCGCATCCTAACGGCTGCTCCGCGTACCCCTTCCCTTCGTCATCCTCGCGTGACCTCCATAACCCTCTGCCGTTACCCCATCGCCATTAAACCCCCGCTCAAAAATGCCTCGCCAGCCACCATAACCGTCACCCTCCGCCTCCTATAAAACCACCCCCCATGACACCTAAGCCGTTGTCCACCATTCTTGGACCTTCCCCTAGCTTCCTCTGCCCCTCCGGTGACAGCGGAGGGGCGGAACGCCGAGGCGATCATGGCGTTGGTTCAGTGTCGACCTGTGACGTCTCCGCCGCGTATCGGTGATCTCAGGACACCATTAAGCTCCGAGGACCGCAGCTGGCCTCGCGGGCGACGACCGGAGGCTCCCATGGAGCCTCAGCCCAAGCTGCTCCCTCCACCACACCTCGCTCCGGCGAGGTACTTTTTATTTCATTTTCTTGAATTTATCCCTCTGTCGATCGTCATCTCCACCTCCATCTGACCAGCTCATCAGCTTTGCAATATCACCATCACCCACGCCAACCTCCTCCGACTCCATCTTCCCTTCTCCATACCCCCTACCACCTCGCTCCAACTTCCCTCCGGTTCGCCGGAGATGAAGATCAGGTCCTCCGCTCCCTCCACTCCACTGGACCTCCACTCACCCTCCACTCCACTCTAACTCACGCACGAGCGCGCTTAGGCTATTCCTAACATTTGCAGGTGCTCAAGTCACCATCGGAGTTGGCACATGAGGTCCGATCTTCTCCTCCACCACCGGTAGCCCGCCATTGATCAGCCCATCCATTCGTTGCCGGAGCATCGCCGCATCACCAACCGCCTCGTGAGAGTCCTGACTATCTTCTCCGACCATCAGCGGACTTCGCGGGGCACGGCGTCTCTCCATCGAGTCCACCGGAGACCCGCCTTCTCCGGCGAACCACGGAGGATGATGAAGCTACAGGCACCGTCCGATCATCAGGATCGGACGGTCACGATGATGCCACGTGGTGGACCCGAGCCTCTTCCCCGACCTACAGGCTCGGGTCATTCGAGCCTCGTGCCCGAACCACAGGAGTCGACCCGAGGCTAGCCCTCGCGTGCCTTGCACGTGAGGTGCTGGGTAAATTGCAGGACAGACCTGGATACTTTATGAAATTACATTTAGGTCCCTAGGCACGTGCCCCACATGCGTGCCTGGGTATTTTACAAGGGAGCCCTCCATATTTCTGAAATTACAATAAGGTCCCTACACGCAATGGAAAAATTTCAAAATGGCCCACACGGGTTTTGGTAATTGCATTTAGGTCCTTTCAGAGACCTAAATGCAATATTTATCCTTTATTTTTCTAGCATTTTTATTACATTTATGCCCTTGCACTGTTTCTAGCATAACTTGAGCATCGTAGGTTCAAATTGCATGATTTTAGTGTCGTTTTGATCCTTATTTTGTCCTCTACATTTTAGCATGCCTAATTGTCTCATTTGCTCCACTTTTAATTGAAGTGAATTTTTGTGTGAAAAATGGGACCCTGCTCTCCTTGTCTTGCTTTGATCTGATGACTGATTTTTATTGATGTGTTCAAATTTATTCTGATTTCATTTTATATTGTGTTGCTCACATTTTAGGTTATAATTGTAGCCTTTTATTCACCATACTTATTCCCTTGCATATTTGCTCATGCATCACTTTAACTTGCATAAAATTAAATAAAAAATAGCATGCATCATGGCATTGCCTTGTAAATAGCATAGTTCTTCATATGGACCTGAAATTGGAATTAATTCACAATGTGCCTTCATGAATCAAAATTCAATACACACATTAGGCAACCGTGTCCCTGTGTTCGACCTTGGTAAACTTACCAAGTAAAAATATTCCACATCATTCAAAGACTGTGGTATTGCTGAACCAAATTCACCTCCTGTACTACGACTAATTCCACATTATTAAAGAGGTGAATTTGACGTTCATCACCGCATATTATTCGAATTTTAATGTACTTAATTAAATTCATTTTAATGTGTTTATGTCTATATAATCAAGTAGCTAATGAAAAAATAGATTATACATTCCTTTATTAATTTTAAAATTACTATCTTTACTTTAGCAGTTGGAGATAAATTTAAAAACTATACTTCCCTCCGCATACAATGGACGTTAATTGTGAATAAGAGAATAATACGAGCATCTTTCACCACATATAATTTGCTGTTGACTTTAACATATGTTTGACTTTTATTAAAAAAATTTCTGAAGTTTTGATTTATTTCCTTTTTAATGGACGATAATGATAAAATTTTCCCATCTTCATTTTTATACTTTTTTATAATGGAACAATATATTTTGATATTTTTATAAAAGGCAAGGGAGCCTTCAAGAAGTAGGTAACCTTGACTATCCATGCTTATTTTTTGCCACTTTTTTATTTTTTTGAAATTTTTTCCTCAGATTTTCATTATTATATTTCTCTAATATATCATTCCAATTTCGCAGACCAGAGACTCATATGCCCTTCATCTAGAACAGGTACAATAATTTTGAGACCGTTAAAATTGCATGTTCTAGATGGAGTGCATGAGAGTCTATTTCTGACGAAATCGGAATGATAAATTATAGTGATATATTGATGAAAATACATGAAAATATTTTTCAAAAAAATAAAAAAAGTATCAAAAAATGGGCATAGAACAGATAACGTCACCTACTTCATGAAGTAGGATCCATTTTCTCTTTTTATAACTAACATTCACTCCTTATTATTAATAATATGTTTTTATAGTGGAACTATATATTTTATTTTTTTTAAACTAACATTCAATCCTTATTATTAATAATATGTCTTTATATGATATAAATTATTAACTATAATGCACTAAATTCCTTGACAATTAAATTTAACATCATTCTAAGAATGATTAATCAAATTAAACATCGATTTTTTGTTTCATTGTGACGCAACAAAGCGCGGACACCAATTCTAGTCTATACTATATACTAAAGCTGGGTTTTCCCAGCTTTAGCCCTGATATAGACACGTGGATAGGTCCTGCGTATAGCTGGGCTTTGCCAACTTTCGTCTTCTAATGGGCACGTGGCATACCCAACTTTCGACCTCGCCTTTCTTTCCCTTTTCTGCGTACTCTCTCTCTCCCCTTCTCGCACTCTCCTTCCTCTCTCTACCCACGATCTCCCCCTCCCTCCCCTTTCTATCTCTCTGTGCGCACTCTCTCTCCTCCTTTCATATCCTCTCTCTCTTTATAAAATAGACGATCCCCCCTCCCTCCCCTTTCTCTCTCTGTGCGCGCACTCTCTTCCCCCTTTCTCTCTCTCTCTGTGTACGCACTCTCTCTCCCCCTTTCACATGGTCTCTCTCTCTCTTCTTAAAATACACGATCTCCCCTCCCTCCCCTTTCTGTATCCGCATTCTCTCTCCCCCTTTCGTATACTCTCTCTCTCTCTTCATAAAAGACCTCCCCCTTTCATATCCTCTCTTTCCTCATAAAAAGGCACTTACGCCCCTCCCCTTCCGTAAGGAAGGTATCTTTCTGCAAAATTGGAAGTAAGGTCTTTTCTCTCCTCTCTACATTTGCATAATTCTCTCTCTCTCTAAGATGACTTCTCTATCTGACCTATACCTTTCTCTTCCCCCATTCTCTCATCTTTTTTCTGGATATTTACCTTATTTTACATTATTATTATGAAAATATTAATTATATTACCATTTTCAAAGCATATTAGTAAAGATTGGTATTTTTGAATTCTTCTCATACACGCTTTCACAAGTATTACATACAACACTACTAAGTCTAACCGATATGTTTCTTCTATAAAATTTTCTTAGTATGTTTTAGTAAACTCCAAAATACTACATTTGCTCCATCTTTTGAATTTGCAAATTTAAGATTGTTACTCTAGAAACTTCATGCATATATGATTATCATATATTTGATACTACTGAAAATACTTTATAAATTTTCAACATCACATATGTTCTTGCATTCGTTTTTAAATATATCACCCAATATCTATTTCATGTTACAATGACGGTCCAATCTAAATTTTATTTAGAATGCAATGCATAGATTTGCCAATATACATGTATGACCCTTCACATGAAACTTTATATATATGGTCATATGTACATTATATCTATTACATATTCGTCGTCTCATAACATTTTTTAATTATAGGTGGCTCTGCAAATATTGATATAACATAAAGAATATGATACGAGTAATCAAAAGGAATTAAGTGCTCATTGATTGCCTTCATAATTGATTACATTGTAAAAATCATTTAATTCATGTATACCCACTATAAATATCATTTAAACATCATGTGACTATTTTATAGGTACGTCCTACATCACCTATTTCTTTTTGTAGGATCTTTGTAAATAATCGTAATATTCAACATTACCTAGAAGTTTAGAACACCTTAATAATAACATTACTTTATGTACACTCATATAGAGTTATTAATACAAATGACATATTGATTTTTTTAGTTTTCATACATATTATTTTTTACCTGCACAACCCTTTAAATAATTTACATTAGATATTTTTGTGCCAGTTTATAGTAGCTTTTAACCATTGCATTGGTTTCTTACCCACATGATTTTAAGTATTTTGTATAACATATCCGTATATTTGTTATATTACATATTTTAGTATGAGCTTTTGCTTATATAATCCATTAAGTATTAAACTACATATATATAGTTATATGCATGAACTTTTTAGGTAGAATAACACTTTATACATATGTGTGCATGCGCATGTACGTATATGTATTTATTTTAAGTTATATATACCTCCACATATGTGGGTCTTTTAAATAGGTGACCCAATAGCTATTTGGTCTACTATATTTACATATTTAACAATGCCTTCTTTAAAATATGATCACACACCACTTTTTTGTGGGCATATGATCGTATATTTTTAATTGCATATATTCATATTTTGTAGTAGATTTTAACACAAAAGAACATGTAAATTATTTATGTTATATATTATTTGTTTATGTTGTATATGATGGTATAAGTCCAATCCCTATATGCTTACATTTACACACAATACATCTATAACATATATAATTATATCTATAAAAAGAACATCATATAAAAGATACATTATATGATTCCTATTATACTTATGTCATTCTACATGTATGATGTGTTAATCATTTATTTATATATTTTTCCTGATCATACATACATGAAGATATATGTTTTTCAAAAAACACTATACATATATTTCACATGTTATATAGTGCAGAATAATTATATCTATACACAAAATAGTATCATCAAATGTAGTGATAATTCTTTAACCCCATTACCTTGAATCAACAAATTTTCTTCAGAATATCAATCCCAAGAACAAAGAGGAACTGATTCTAAAAATCAATCGAAAGGCTCGAATCTTTTATTCAATGCAATAACAAATGATTCAAATAACTAAACAAATAGAAATTAATTTATTGCAATACAAGACATCAATAAAAAATGTGCACATTAAGATGTATTATCAATTGAATCTTTCATAAAATAAAAATGTGCACATAAAGATCTATTATCAAATAAATCCTTCATAAGACATCACTCTCTTCCTCCCTCTCTCAGTATTTTTATTTGAAATATTTCAGTGTTGCCCTCAAATTTTGTTCAGAAAATTCAATTCGATTACTGTGATTTTTATTTCATGTATTTTGTAAATTACAATCAATACAAGACTTATATGTCATATTATTTTTATAATTTTGATTTATCTTAGCGTGTTTCTTACTATATACTATATTATATCATATGAGGATTTTCTTGATTGATTAAAATAATTTCGTTTTTTAATAATACAAACATGAATATATCTACAATTTTTTTTGACAATGATTGATATCAATTTATGTATTACTGAATATATGTGTGTGTATTGTATAAGTATGCATCAATATGTGTGTGTGCATGTGTGTGCGTTAATGCATGTGTACGTACAAATTTAGGACGGAGATGCACATTCAAATGCAACTGGTATATCTGTATCAATCCATCATCGTATTTTAAACAGATATAGATAAGTATTTTTTTGACGGACATGGACATAGATTTTTATTTTTTTCACATACGGATTTTGGTATAGATACCAATTTTTTTCAGATTAGAAAGGAACACGATTACACTTTTTAACAGATTCATATATATCTATATTACTGAATCTATATTTGTATATTATATAAATATATCAACATAGGAATCTTATCTATCAATTCGAGATGAGAGTCCCACTTCTCTCTTTCTACATATGAGAGTCATTTCCCCTCTCTCCATCTTAATGTGGATACTCTCTTCCTCGCAATCTTTTTCTTTCCCCAACAATTTATGTTTGTTTCTCTTCATACCCATTTCTTGCCTCTTTCCATATTAGGATTATATACACTAATAACATTAATTTCAAAAGCTTTTGTCTTTTAAAATAGAATAATATTCAATTTTAATATCCTTTGTAAAACTCGATAGTTTGTTTATACAGATACTATTTAATCGAATTAATTACACAAAATTTAGATTAAATGATTTTTTTATTGATTTTGACATTACTACCATTTCCTTAAACGGTGAACATAAATATAAACAATACTCTTCACTCCATTGACAGAATATGCTTTTTAGTGAAGCATCACTTCCCAATTATATTAGTAATATCCATTAATGAATTATCATATATTGTAGGATAAAGAGTAATGACTAAAAGGTGTGTGTATATATCTATGTATATATATAATAGTAAAGCAAATCATCCTTGATCATTAATGAATTAACATACAACATTAAAAAATGATAATATATAGTAAAAAAATCATTCATCATGATGTGGTGATTGTACTCACATGATCAACAATTTCCCAGACTGATGTATATCTTTTAGTATTGCAGAACATGCCAGTTGTGGAAACATGATACAAGATTTACTGCGTGTGAGATTGATGATGAGGATTCAGATTCCTTCAATTAGAAAGTCCTTGATGACAAATGGTTGATAAAAATTCAGGTCATAATATCCGACTATTTTCATAAAAAACACTAGCTAAGATATCTTCATTGGGAGGTATTTTTAATGTTAAACTTTAAATTGCTAAGCTTAGTTGATATGGAAGGTCGTCGCAGGGTTATCTACTGAAATGATACTGAAGAATTGACAAATCAATCGTAATGGAATAGTGGAAATGAAGACCAAGGGTCTCTGATGAACCTGTTTAAGCATGTAAGAGATGAATGGATAGAAAATGACTTGCCTAGATGGCTTGGTGCACATAGGTAATATACCATGAATGTTATTTGTGTATGATTTGATCATTTGATTGTCTGGTATACTACGTGAGTTACTTTTTAGTATTATTACCATTTTATCTTATTTTTGATTTGTAGCGATAACACTGATGTGGAAGAAAGAAACATAAGTTGATTATAATTGAGTACTTTGTTCCATGTAGATTATATCATGGTATAGTAGATGCTTTGAGATTCACAAGCTTTGAAATTCATATCGTCACCTTGAAACGGGTAGCATTGTATCCAGCTATTAAATCCTACGAGAAAAAGGCAAGTAAACAAAAAAATACACATCATTAATTGTTTGATGACGCGGTTATTTCAAGTGAAGGAACAAATGAAATTATAAAAAATATGTATGACTACTATTCTGTTAATAAAAACAAAAGAAAATAAATCAATAGTGTGAGTAATAGTAGAGATATAATAAAAAAGAGGGTGAAAAATAAAACATGAAAATACATATAGTGTTTGTGCAATGATCTTTTTAAATTTTGGCAGTCCACAATATAGTTATGAATATTGTGGTGCATTACTTTGAGAAGTGGGATATGTATATATGAAATGCAAAAAAGTTACCATAGTTTTAATGGATGCAAAGTTAATAAATTTAAAGATGAAGTTAGATTATATTAGTCATTATTTGCATTTAATTTTTTACTTGCAGAACTCTTTCATTATTTTTGTTATGGTTTTACTTATTCGAATCTTTTTAGGTAAATATTATTTTGGGGACTTTTGTGTAGATCTCATTATAACATTATTAATATTTTTAGTTTAAACTCTATTTTAAGTAAAATTTTACCTCAATACATATATGTATATATTATAATATTCAATATACGATATGATATTAGTTATTCGTGTGATTTATAATTGAAATAAATTCCATCTGTATAATTGAATAGTTTTTTTTTGATGTAAAAGAGGGTGAACTCCCAAGATGGGAGTCACCGCAATAGTAAAAATTCATTAATAAGAAATGATTTAAGTTACATTACCTGGCCTCCCAAAAGTTTATGAGAGCCCTACAATGAGACACGACATTTTCAAAATAAAACTTTTGATTCTTAAAAACAAGCTCATTCCTTGCCAGCCAGATAGCCCACAACACCGCAAGAGGTTTTGTAACATCATCAGTAGAGTTGCCTCCAACCTTTCTTATTGTCTCCCAAAAGCTCTCAGAACTGCCCACGTCTACCCACGGGATTGCCACCTCCCTCCAAACCTTCGCCGAAGTCTCACAAGTGAAGAATAGATGCTCTGAGTTCTCCATCTGTTCCCTACACCTGTCGCAAGTCACATCTTGATGCCCCATAATCCTCGCCCTCCTAACCTTGTCACAAAGCTTGTCTCTCCTCAGGCACCAGAGGAACACCTTTATCCTACTTGGGATCTTGCAAGCCCAAATAATCTTCATATCCTTACACAAGTTGAGATCTTGTCCATTTCCTCCATTTCTTAGCTCGCCATAAAGCTGCTTGATAGAGAATTTTGTACCAGACCACTCATAATGGTCCCTGAGATGAGAGTAATCCCTTGGAACAGGAGCCTCCGCAAAAAGTCGTAGAAGTTCCTCCCTCCTCCTGTCAGAAAGGACTGCTGCAAAACTTAATCCCCACTCTCCAGAAGTAGTCAGTTCCCGCAAAGTGGCCTCCTTCGATGTCGATATCGCAAAGAGTCTTGGGAACCGCATCTCAAGAGTCCCCTCCCCCGTCCAATCATCCCTCCAAAATCTGAAGCCTCTCCCATCCCCCAACTTAGGCACCAGCCTATACGATACGAGCCTCAAAACCTCCCGTACCCCTTGCCATAGGGGTGATTCAAACCGAGTAGCCCTTGCAATCAGCTCGCCTTTCACCTCATAGATCCTTCTAATCAATCTTGTGGGTAGATCCTCTGATGGTCCCCAAATACGCAACACCCACTTTGCCACCAGAGCCCTGTTCATACACGCCAAATCCCGAACTCCCAGCCCCCCTGATCCTTAGTTCTTGTGATCTCCTCCCATGCCACCAGATGCATTCCTGACTTTTGTTGTTTCCCGTCTGACCAGAAGAATCTTCTCATTATCTTTTCAGTCTTCTTTCTCACCCCAACTGGCATCATCCTAGTAGAGAAAAAGAAAGTCGGAATGGAGGACAAGACATGCTTCAGCAAAACAAGCTTACCACCCTTGGATAAGGAAATCGCCTTCCAACCAGCCAGTTTCCCCTCTATCTTCCGGATAACTGCGTCCCAGTCTGCCACTTTCAGCTTACCAGCCACCAAAGGAAGACCCAGATAGGTAATTGGTAGATCCCCCAGCTGACAGCCAAGCAGCTCCGCTATTCTGGTTCGTTCTTCATTTTGTAACCCAAAGGTGATAACCAAAGATTTTTGCATATTTTTCTCCAGCCCCGACATACTACTAAAAATGTCTAGCAACTGAGCCGCTCTGCTAATCATCTCATCTGTCCCGTCTAGAAAAAGCACTGTGTCATCAGCATATTGCAGTAAGGGCACAGAGATGTCGTCTAGCCGAAAACCTTCACAATAACCACCATCAACCGCCTGCCTGAACATGACCGCCAACGCATCCGCAACAAGAACAAAAAGCATGGGTGCTAGAGGACATCCCTGCCGCACACCTCTCTGTGGTTGGAAGAAACCCCCCTCTGGCCGCTCATTCACTAAGATCGAGAGGGAAGATGTAGTGATACATCTCTTCATCCAAGAAATCCAGACTTCTGGGAACCCTCTTCTCCTCAGTGACGTCCATAAGAAGCACCAGTCCACACAGTCATAAGCTTTTGCAAAGTCGATCTTCCACAATACACCTTTTGCTCCACTGCGTCTCCACTATAAGCAAATCTCTGATGCCACTACCAAGCCATCTGCCATTTGTCGACCGGGAATGAACGCGGATTGGCTCTCTAGAACAATCGATTCCAAGACTCCCCTGAGCCTGTTTGCCAACACTTTTGCCACAATGAGGTATATTCCGTTCGATAACGCAATTGGTCTGAAATCATCAACTCTTGATGGGTGATCTTTCTTCGACAGCAAAAATAACATTGCCCTATTAACCTTCTCGAACCCCCTGTTCCCTTCTCTAAACTCTTCTAGCACCTCTAGGATCTCAGCCTTCAGAAGATCCCAAAACTCTTTGTAAAAAAGTACCGGGAATCCATCCGACCCCGGTGCTCCTTCCTCATTTAGACCCCAGACTGCCCTCTTCACCTCGGCCTCTGAGAAAGGAGCCACCAGCTCCTCTGCCTGCCCTGGTGCCAGAGACTTCACCCCCCTCCCTAGCCAACCCCACCCGTCCCCCCGCCTCCTCCGCGTCACCTCCACAAAGTGATCTCTCAGTGCACTACCAATTTGCGCCTCCCCCGAGATCCTCAACCCTCCTACATGAAGTTCTTGAATGTGATTCCTTCTCCTCCTGCCAGAAGCCATAGTGTGAAAGAATCTTGTATTAGCATCCCCTTCACGCAACCACTTCTGCCTGGATTTTTGTCTCCATTCTGTCTCTTCTTTCTTATCTTCCATCATAATGATTTCCAAAAGCTTGGATCTCTCCACCACCTCCTCCTGATCCAACCCTCTCAGATCGTCCAAACCATCCAGACGAACCACCTCTTTCTGCGCCTCTCCTCTCAACTCCCTTCTCTTCATTCTTACCTCTCTCCCAAACCCCATCAAGAAAGACTTGAGCATTGCCAGTTTTGACGCTACCCGACTCACCGCCGAACCCACTGGATTCCATCCCCTCCATAGATCTGCCACCAACTCTTTGAACCCATCTTCCAACAACCAAGACCGCTCAAACCGAAAAAAGAATCTGCTTCTTACCTCCTCACCCGAGGACCAGATAATGGGTGTGTGATCAGAGTGAGCATGCGGAAGTGCCCACGCCCGCGAAAGAGGGAACTTTTCCACCCCCTCCATGGAAAGAAGGAACCTGTCCAATCTCGACCTCGACCTAATATTACGCCATGTAAAAGTACACCCCGATGCATCCAAAATTGTTAATCCCAAAGAATGCACCAACTCCATCAACTCTGCCGATCCAACATCTCTCCCACCTCCACCTCGAGGTCGATCATCTGGTAGCAATGTAATGTTGAAATCCCCTCCTACAAGCCACACACCATCAACATGTTCTGAGTACATCTGTGCCAAGTCCGCTACTAAGAGACCTCTCCCATTACCACTGGGCCCGTAAACATTTGTCACCGTAAATAAGAATCCATCCACTCGACGTTTGAGTCGAACCGAGATTGAAAAAGAGGACTTCCACTCGGCAACCGCCTCAAAGTCATCCTTCCTCCAGCCTGTGAGCAACCCTCCCGCCGCTCCTTGCGCTTCCATCACTGCGGCCTCGAAGTCTCGGCCAATTCCTAGATCATGGCCCACCTCTACGAAACTGCAGGACATCTTTGTCTCTTGCAATAAGAAGATATCTGCCTTGCCATTAATGCATAGTTTAAATTTGTTTTCAAAAGTCTTAGTCATTAATGCAACAAATACATATTATTTTTTAAAAAATATAATTGCATGTTATGACAAATGCAAATTAGTTTGTTTTATAATCAACGATTAATAATTATTCTACATGAATTGATGTCCCACGATATTAATACCATTGTTCTAAAGATATTTTATTAACTTATTCATTTTTTTTAAAAATACAATCTAATATCTTGCTTAATTTCTATAATTTTTAAAAATATTACAAACCAATGCATATTCTCCAACCCGCCGCGAAGCGCGGGCTATTACACTAGTATTTTTCTAAAGATGAGTTTTTCAATCAATAGTTGACACGTGGCTTCATGAAAGCCTTCTCCATTACTCTCTACGCATTGTTTTCCTTTGAATGCTTTAGCATTTTTGAGATTTTCCCTCTTATCATTCTTGGTTGTTTCTTACCTTATTCGCTTTGCAATCCTTTCAAGGCATGTTTGTATCTTCTCGCTCTAACGAATTAATGGTGCGTGTTAGATTTTGATTAGGTAAAGTCGTCGTCCATCTGTCGATTTCTTCCCCTCTTTATCTTTCTTGCCATTTCTGTTTTGCAATTTTTTCCTAGAAAACTTTTTAACTTCATGTTCCTCTCAAATTAGTGGCACGTGTTGGCTTTGATTACAATGTGTCTACTGTTTTTTCCCTTTCCTACTTTCTCATTCGCGCTTATCACAAATTAATGACACGTGTTATATTTTCAAACATTTCGTCCAACTGTCATCATTTCTTGCCTTTAATATTTCGCAATTCCCCTCCCTACTTTTCCCATTCTCGTTTCCTCCAACTTAACGATGTGTGTTAACTTTTATAACGCCACCTTACCTCTAGTTGTCAACTTGCCCTCTTTATTTTTTTCCCTTTTCTCTCCCTCGAATCTCACTCCTTCCTTCTCGATCAGTCGGTTTCCCTCTTCTCCCTCCATTCTTCGTCGATCTCCTTTTCACACCGTCATTCCGACTTCTCCTTCGCCCCTCAAGTTGCCTTTCACCCAAGGTATGAGGAACATCATTTCATCGTCTGCGAGAATAATAGTGCTTTGGTTATCCTCCTTTTTTTAGAGTTTCGTTATTGCTTATTGCAACCATATCTGCTAATAAATACCTTCCATTTTATGCCTTCAGCATTTATGCAGACGATTTAACTTCTTGATTTTTGCATGTTATTCGCAAAGTTTGAAAGTTCACACCTGCAACTATTTACAATTCTAATATGTCGTATTTTAGATTTTTTTACTTAACCACATGATTTGCATATTTCTACCTAAAAAGGTATGTTTCTAATCCTCGCAATAGTTAAGAAGCTGCTATTTGTTATTGGTATACTATAAAAAAACGCTTTGTTATTTTCTCTTTTATTAAGTTTGCTCTACTTTCTATTTAATTGTATGGAAATTTATGAATTCTTTCTACAATGGATTGAGCTATTTAATTTCTTTAAGAAAAATTGTTTATATGGTTATTAAATTTAACAATATTTAAGGACGAAGATAATAGAGCTGAAAGCAATAAAGATTCAACACGTACTTATATGTGGTAAAAATTTAAAACTACATGTATAGACTCCTAATATAACCATATGTATACATAACTTAGATCACATAACACTTAACTCGAGAGCAAGGTGATTGATTTTTTTCACAAAAAACATGTGTTGATGGTAAACAAATAACTTCTGTTTTATTCCTTCAACATTTATCCAAGATCATTTAACTTAAGATTTTTGCATGTTATTGGCAAAGTTTGAAATTTTACACCTATAGATATTTACAAAATTGAAAGATACTATACTTACATGTTATTTCTAATATACAATATTTTAGGTTTTTTAAATTAACTACACGATTTCCATAATTATACATTTAAAAAAATTGTATGCTTCTAATCGTCAAGGTAGTTTATATGTTGTTATTATTGTTGGTATAATATGAAAAAACACTTTGCTATTTTTCCTTTTGGTTAATTTATTCCACTTTATGTTTAAGTTTCCGAAAATTTATGTATTCTCTCTACAATAGATTGAGGTACTTAACTTCTTTGCGAAAAAATATCGCTATGGTTATTAAATTTAAATTAAAAGAAAAGAAAAGAAAAGAGAAATTGATATTTTGTTAGATCTACCTTGAATTTTAAAATTGAAAACATAATTCTGAACTTCTGTTATTCAGAAATAAAATTGTTCAATTACTGTAAAAGTTATATACAATATTATACGAAATTTATACCGATCATAATAAAGCATACTAATATTCTATGATTTTTTTTATGAAATTTCTGGCCTATGTAATCTAGCATGTACTTCTCTATATATTAAAGCATACTCTATAGACGGGTTGGGGGGGGCATTTTATCATATAATTTTAACAGTGAATTAAAGGGTTTACTTTGGCTAATCATGTTTGATTCATTTTGTAACCTTTTATTTTGTGTTGATGACATTTACATTCCATATTTCTGTGAATTGACTTACCTTATGCAATGTATCTCACATTAGTTTTTTCGATAATCACATAACAAATAACAAATATGTATAATATAGATAGGGATGAAACTTCTATTATTCCATAATTAAACTTTCAAATTTGTACAAAGTCTGTATCTAATATTCTATGAAATTTATTAAATCATTTATTTCATCGAATAACTGATTGTATCCGTTGGAAGACATGTTCCTAATTGCCTCCTATTTGTGGAAAATATCATTTAACACTTTTTTCTAACAAATTATTATTGTAGTGATCATGATCATAATGTACCGAAAAGGCAATAGGGGTTTTCTATCTTAAAAGTATCTCAATTATTGTTAGTTTGGGTTTCTATTGTTAGTTTGGGTTGCGATGCAGATGGAATAAGTATTTAGTTTTAAATTCATATATTTGTTTGAATTCTTTTTAATTTTCTTTAAAACAATTATTTTATCATTGATAGTATATTGTCTATATTTGAGGTTGAAAGTTTCGGTGAAAACACTTTCTCATATGATTCTAATGGTAAACTAAAAAATTACCTTGGATAATCTTGATTGATTCATTTTATAACCTTTTATTTTGTGTTGATAATATTTAGATTCCATATTTCCAGGAATCGCCTTACCTTATGTAATGTATCTCACATTAGTTTTTTCGATAACAACCACATAACAAATAAATAATATGTATAATATAGATAAGGAAGAAACTTCTATTATTCAGTAATTAAATTTCAATTTTGTATAAAGTCTATATCTTCTATTCTATGAAATTTATTAAACCATTTATTTATCAAAATAACTGATTGCAGAAATATCGTTTAACACCTTTTTGTAACAAATTTTTATTGTAGTGATCATGATCATAATGAATTGGTTATGTTTTGTTATAATCGTATAAGTTATGTTTCCAAAATTAACTCTATAATTCTAAGATTTTATTATTCAGTAATGAAATTGACATTTTTTAAATTTTTACATCAAATATTATGTAATTTATTAAATCATCTATTTATCGAATATTTGTTCATATCTCTTGCATATACGTATTCTTAAATCCATTCTATTTTCTTGAAAATATTAGTTGATAAATTCTTTTAGAAAAATATTATTGTAGCGATGATAATCATAATGAATTCTCTATATTTATGAGAATTCCGTAAATCATCTTTCAATCTAATGTTATGATATAATAATTATTTTTTCCATTCATCAAGGATTTGTTTTTCCATTCGTTGTAATTTATAGGATAACATCTTTTAGTAATACATACTTCTACTAATGATTTTCATAGCGTCTACTTTACATGCAATGTAGGCGGTTAATTTAATATGTGATCAAAAGGACAATATGGATTACCAATCTTAAAAACATCCCGACAATATGGTTGGTTTGGGTTGTGATGCAGATGGAATAGACTTTAGCTTTAAACTCAGATGTTTATTTTCTTCCTGCTGAATTTTCCTAAAAACAGCTATTTTTGCTTATCATTAGTCATTTATTAAAATAATCAATATTTTGTTAATATCTGAATTTATTCATTATTTAGGTGACCATCAAATTCGTGCCGTCCGATCTTCATATTTTAAGAATTATTTCTACATCTTCAAATCTGTCTCCTTTTGTTTTGGTAGTCTAAATATTGAACAATTTTGTATCATCGTAGGTGTCTCTTTTTGTTTCGTTAGTTTAAATATTGAACTTCATGTATGAACCTACTGTTTTATTGAGTTGTTCCAACAAAATCTCTATTTGTTTGTTTCAAAATCCCTCTTTCTCTGCCTTACTCTTTCCCTCTATCTCCATGTGCTTGTGAAGTCTCTTGAGAAACTAAATATCCAAGTCATCCATGTTGCACGTTAATTGAGTAATTTTTGTTCGATGTGACATGGCTACCATGTAGTATTTTTTTTAAACAATCTTTCAGGTTCATTACTTTTCGTAATGTTAACAATCATTTTGATATCGCGTAATATACTTATATAGATAAATACATGTCTTCGTGTATGTTTTCATATTTATGCCATATTTCACATACAATCTATATGTTCATATTTTCTTGATTGATATTGATTTTTTATTAGATCGTGTTAATACAACTGAAGATAAGTCTAGCATCATTATCAAGTAGAAAATTGTGTTTGAATTTCTTATTCCGTTAAATGCAAAACTATATCATAATTTCAAAGTATGTTGTATAACAAGATAATTTAATTATGGGTTTTTATCAGTTGTACCCCTCTGAGATAACACAATTTCAGTTACACCCCTATCTTTTTGGTAATATCAGTTGTGCCCCTCACTTCTTTCTCTGTTATCACTTGTGCCCTTCCATCAGATTGACTGTCAAAAAATTAAAAAAACCTTGGTTTATTCAAGCCATGGTGTGGTTAAGAAGGGTATTGTGGTCAGAATAAAATCAGGGGGCGATCTGGGGAGGAGGGGTAGAGCATGGAGCTGGAGAGGTTGGGTCGGGGAAGAGGGGCGGAGGAGGAGCTCGGGGCGGAGCTGGGAGGAGGTGCGGGGCTAGGAGGAGGTACGGGGCTGGGAGGAGGTGCGGGCTGGGGAGGAGGAGTGGGACTGGGAGGAGGTGCGGGCTGGGAGGAGGTGCAGGGCTGGGAGGAGGTGCGGGCTGGGGAGGAGGTGCGGGGCTGGGAGGAGGTGTGGGGCTGGGAGGAGGTGCGGGCTGGGGAAGAGGTGCGGGGGAGGAGCTCGAGGGAGCAAGGACGGGGCTGGGAGGAGGGCCGGGCTGGGGAGGAGGTGCGGGGAAGGAGGCGTGGTGGGTGGGTGGGGGGGGGGGGGGGGGGGAGCTCGAGGGAGGAGGGGCAGGGCTGGGGAGGAAGGGCGATGAGGAGCTCGGGGCGGAGCTCAGGCTAGGGAGGAGGGGGTTGGCTGGAGAGGAAGGGCAGAGAAATGACCTTTTCAATCGTGTTTTTTAATTTAATTCCCGTTATATCCCTCAGGTGAACATCTGTTTGCATTGGAGATGGACGACAACTAACCTGAGGGGCACAAGTGACAAGGGAGAAAGAAGTGAGGGGCACAACTGATATTACCAAAAAGATAGAGGCATAACTGAAATTGCGATATCTTAGAGGGGCACAAATAATAAAAACCCTTTAATTATTTACTACAATTTACTTTAAGAAAACAATACTACCTACAATTTTAATGGATTTTTCACTATTCAAGTAACGAAAACATTGATGCCAACAGATCTCTACATCGCAAAATTTGATGTCATGTATATCTCTCTTTATTCCAAAAAAATAAATCTTGAATTCATATATGTAGGCATTGTTTTATTATGTCGCTCTAACATATTTTAGATATTCTCTGTTTTATTTGATCAACTTTATACAAACAACTTTCAAATTCATATTAAATTTCCACATAATAACTTTCATCATTGCCGGATGATCCCGCTGCGAAGCGCAGGTATACTATCTAGTATGAGAGAATTGAAAGGTTTGACCGAAACTTACAAGAGGTTTTGCCACGTGTCAAGAGTAGGGTGAAAAACTCAACTGAGAAAGGAGCACATCTAAAATTTGATCAACAACCCCAGATCAAAATCAACAGCAAAAGATTCTCGACTTTGTCGAACCCCTGACGATACCGCCACGTAAGCACCCCTAGTGGGCCCGCCACAACGCCTCAAACGGCGAGAAACCGCCCCCATGTCCCACTCTATTCTCCAAACTACCCTCGGTAAAAGCCACCTGCTTAAGCGGCGTCGGAGTAAATACTGAAAAAAGAGAAGGGTAGTTTCGAAAAAACAAGGAGCCCCTTGTGCCAAAAAAATCATTTTCCCACTTCAATACCCAATCTACCCTTCCATGAGAACATCGCCACCTACCGCCGGACCCTCCGGTTTCATAGTAGTTAGAAGAAAATCCAAGGGCATTAAGCTACACTCGCCACGTAGACCCTTCCCTTTTTATGCTTTCGTCACAAAAAGACGTATCGCACAACCCCAAAAATCCTGATTCCCTAAACTACCCCTGATTGAAACTAGCTCGCCATGCACATCAAATGCTGGTGCCGAGTAATAAATTCGAAAACGAAGGTTAATATACAAACCATTGCCCACGTCAGCATCCTTTCTGGCCAGCAGGAAACTAAAAACCTGAAATCCCAAAACTATCTCTTCATAACCAAACCCTCCAACACAAATAGAAGGGCATTCCAGTAAATCCATCCCCAGACCCCTCCTCCCTTCTCATACTTCGTCGTTACGACCACACCGCTCTCAAGACTTTCGCTTCCTCTCTTCTTCTCCGGTGACAGCTCTCCTCCAAAACCCTAACCCTAACTCCGATCCCATCGGCAATGGCGATCCCGCCTTCCACTACTGCCGACGTGGGTTCTCTGGTGCCCGGTGCCAGCGCGTCGCTATACGTGGGCGATCTCGACGTGTCTGTGCAGGAGGACGACCTCCACGACGTCTTCAGTCGGATCGGGACCGTCGTGTCGATTAGGGTCTGTCGGGATATCATGAAGAGGATTTCGCTCGGTTACGCCTACGTAAACTTCAGCACGCATCAGGAAGGTGAGGGTGGCGTGTGTTTGCGGTTGCGGGTGAATGATTGGGTTTTGGTATCGTCTTGTTGGCTTCCGACGCGAGTTCTTGCGATTTTTGTAGCTTTTGTTAATGTCTAGTGATTAGTAATGTGGGAAAGATCGTGTCCTTTGCTTGTTAGTTTTGAAGGTTGTTTTTGTTCTTTGGTATCTAATCGTCTTCTTGCGTTTCTCAGTCACAAGAATAGGTAGTACACTTCGAATATGCTTTGGAGTTGAGGTCGGCTAGATGTCTTTCTCTCTATGCCTACCTTGATGATAGCGAGTTTTAGGATATTTTGGTTCGTTATATACAACACTATAATTTGTTTGATTAATTTTAAGATAGATTTATTTGCTACTGGAAGTGTAAGCCGCACGATTTTGGGTATGCTATCATGACAACAGGAAAAAAAATTCATTATTCAGTTGTCGTTGATAATGATACTTTGGTATTGGAGAGATTGTTGGTACTTATTAATCACCGCAACTGCCAAAGTAGGTAATATCGAACTCTTAATGAATGATTTTCCCTCTTAAAGAAGGTAAATAACTTCCAGTTTTTAAACTTTACACCTCCTTCATAATGCTGCATTATGTTCTATTGCCCTAATTAATGTTACTTTCTGATTGCACTGATTGCTTCCTTATTTTGACATCGTTCACTGCAGCATCTAGGGCTTTGGAGGTGCTTAACTTTACCCTGGTCAAAGGAAAGCCTGTCAGGATTATGTTTGTTAATAGAGATCCTAGCATTAGGAAAAGTGGAGTTGCAAATGTTTTCATTAAGAATTTAGACCCATCTGTTGATAATAAGGCACTGCATGAAGTTTTTGCATCCTTTGGCACTCCCCTTTCTTGTAAGGTGGCGAGTGATGGCAATGGTCAATCAAAAGGGTTTGGATTTGTACAGTTTGAACATGAAGAAGAAGCAAGGCAAGCAATTGAGAAACTCAATGGAATGCTGATTAATGGGAAGAAAGCATATGTCGGCATTTTTGTTCCCCGGCATCAAAGAACCCGGTTGGTTGGGTCTAAAAATTTTAATAATGTTTACGTGAAGAATTTGTCGGAGACAACCAGAGATGAAGATTTAGAAGACATTTTTGGCCAGTATGGTTGTATAACCAGTGCAATTGTTATGAAAGATTCCAATGGAAATTCAAAATGCTTTGGTTTTGTCAATTTTG
Organism: Ottelia alismoides; assembly: GCA_037367405.1. Taxonomy (NCBI): domain Eukaryota; kingdom Viridiplantae; phylum Streptophyta; class Magnoliopsida; order Alismatales; family Hydrocharitaceae; genus Ottelia; species Ottelia alismoides. The sequence continues at coordinate 163,417 of JAZKJV010001863.1, read as the reverse complement.
AAAATCATGATGATGCTGCCAATGCTGTCGACAAACTTAACGGAAGTACTTCTTATGGTGATAAAGTTTGGTATGTTGGAAGGGCCCAAACCAGAGCAGAGAGAGATGCTGAGTTAAAGGCCAAGTACGAGCAGGAAAGAAAAGTTAGGTTTGAGAAGACAAAAGGAGCTAACTTGTATCTCAAAAATCTTGATGACTACATTGACGATGAAAAGCTGAAGGAACTATTTTCTGATTTTGGCAGCATAACCTCTTGTAAGGTACATCCTTATGCTTGAAATAACCTTTCAGTTGTAGTTATCTTTGTCATTAATCTTCTCTCCACACCATGTTATATATGTTTGTTGAATTCTCTCTCTTAAGGTAATGATTGATTCTCAAGGGCAGAGTAAGGGATTTGGTTTTGTAGCATTTTCCACTGCAGCGGAGGCCACTAAAGCTGTATGTTTTCTGTGGTAATTACTTTGGCACTTGTTTGTAATTTTTTACAGTTCACCTAAAGCATATATTCTGCTTAATAGATGAACGCGATGAATTCCAAAATCATTGGGAAGAAACCTTTATATGTTGCCATTGCACAACGCAAAGATGATAGACGAGCTGAGCTTCAGGTGTGCTTTTCAGTTTGCATCTTTGCTATGGTTCCTGCAATTGAAATGGTTTGATATAATCTTGGACTATGCACTGCCACTTTCTTAAAGAATTATTTTGAGTGAGTAATTCATATAACCTACCCTACCAATAATGGTAAAAATCTCAGTTTATGGTTATGATTTGTTACATTCTTTCTAGGAATACAATTTCTTGGAAACAAATCCGATTTTCTTGGCAAGACCATGCTAGTTCTTTCCCACATTTTACATATTATCTTGTAACATGACCAACAAAACATTTTATTTAATAATAAATTGAAACATTTAGTAGATTAAAATGCTTATTTTGTTAACTCTTGTAGGTTTTCCTATTTTAGGTTATGGGTAGAGAGGAGAAAATTTTCTTATAACAGATGCCATCTTTTGCTCCAAAATAATGTAATTGTTATTAAATATTGTAATTGTTTTTAGACACTTGAAGAAATACTTGGTTAAGATTTGCATGGTTCAACTTATATGCCAAACATGTGTCTTTGTTATGTCATTGGCTTGTGCATGTTTTGTTGGTTTCTGTAGTTCTTTATTATTTTCAATCATAAGAAAGGCCAGAGCTCATTTTTTTGGCTAACTTTAGTTCTGAGAACCAGGATATGCGCACGATACACATCCTCAAAAGGTTGTCATAGTTGCCGTATTTGAAGACATTGCGGGAATGGTTTTCATATGAGGAAACACATCCTTTACTTAATTTATCCATCTCTGCATACATCAACCATTTCACAAAAAAACTATGTATTTGTAACAAGGGTCTGATAGACCATTACATTTTTAATGGCCTGAGGTAAATCACTCACTTTCTTCCCAGGCTCAAGATGAAGAAAACTGTGACCATTTCTTTTAACCTCGTGCTAGAGGAACAATGCTGCAAGAACATATTTCTTCTTCAGAACATTGATATCTGCAAGCATCTTATCTATTATCTTCATACCCAAAAGTTCATAAAATGTTCTTTTGTACAGGCACGCTTTGGTAAGATCAGTCCTCAACCAGGGGTTGTAGCTCCTACCATTCAATCTAGTTTGCCTACTTACTCAGCTGCACCAACACTTGCTCCTGCACAAATCTACCTCAGTCAGGGTGCTCATGCTATTGTTCCACCACAGCCGGTCGGATATGATTTTCAACAGCAACTCATGCCAGGAATACGCCCTGGCATTCCTCCTAATTATTTAATGCCTTACAATTTCCGAAGGCAAGTCCATTCTGGACAAAGGATGGGGTTCAGACGAGGTGGATCTTTTCATCAGCTGCAGCAAAATCAGCAACAGGTTCATGCAATCTTGAACCCCATAGGTTTTTTTTATTGTTCATCAACTTTACAACTATAGCATCATGTTGCTCCTCATCTTTTGAGCTTTGTCAATATACATTCTTAAGAGTTGGGTGAGAAGGTTAATGAGGATGCTGTTTCAAAGTGAATATTTAGATGAAAATCATGAACAAGTTGAAGAACTTGAGTTGATACCTTACTTCTTTTGTATGAAATTCGGATAAGATGATGAGGTTCGAATTGCTTGATATAGGAGAGAGGTGAGTCATAATTCTTGTATCCGTACTAACTTCATCAAACACCAAGACAATTAGTCTGCAGTTTATTTTTTTATCTGCTTCTTTTTGCTGATTACCATACCTTGTTTTTCACAGCGACTCAATCAAGGATTTAGGTACATGCAAGGCGTTCACAATGGCTTTGATCCTTCTTTCTTGCCCCATGGCATTATGGGCCCAACAGTTCCCATTAATCTTGATGCAAGTGGGATGCCATCCTCAGATGGCGAAGGACATTTTTGTACTGAACCACTTGCTGCTATTCTAGCTGTTGTAACTCCTGAAAAACAGCGAGAGGTAAGTTCTACTGCACAAATCCACTTGAGTGATGGTGACTGAGCAATGCGCATGCGTGGGTATCTGTAGAATTGTTCTCAGTTTTATACAAGGCTACTAATCTACCAATATTGCTCTTTCGTACTATACTTTATTTCCGTGATAAACAAAAGTAACTTGATCACACAATCCAAATGTGCAGTCATTTAACGGGCATTGTGATTATTACAAAATGCATGGGAAAGTAATACTCTTGTCATAATAAATGTCTCAGATTCTTGGTGGTCATCTTTTTCCGATGGTCGAACGTATGGAGGGGGCCAATGCAGGAAAGGTGACGGGTATGTTGCTGGAGATGGATCAGACAGAAGTGCTTCATCTTTTAGAATCTCCAGAAGCATTGAAGAAGAAGGTGGCAGAGGCCATGCAAGTGCTCCGGATGGCCCACGTCGCGGAAGCTGATGCTGCCGACCACTTCGGATCTCTGTCCTTGGAAGGTCGAGCATGAAGAGTCAGATTTTTTTTCATCTGTTGATTCTGGGTTAATTTGAAAAGGCCTGGGAGATAGAAATACCTGATGTGAGGTGAGTCTTTTGGGGTTTGTATGGGATTCAGATGTGCTATACAATAGAGTGATACATAGAGTTTCATGACTGCCAAACTGGTGACAACTTATATGAAAAGTTTGTCAGCTCTTTGATAAAATGATTTGCCATCAAGCTGTTGCTTAATCTATATAATTGAGCTGAAGCCTGAAGTTGTAGGATAGATCTCATCGGTTAGATATTTTTTGTTTAGACTATCCTTTTACATGATTTTGTGTCAGATATTGCCAATCTGACCCGGAAGGAAAGGACAATTATTATTATTATTCTGTTTATTTAAAATAAGTCATAATAGTAGAAATGTTTGGATATTCAACATGATCTGTCTTAAAATTCAAGCAACCAAGCTTTTTGACAGACCCATAATGCGACGCTCCAACATAAGAGCGCATCCGTAGCCTAACACGGGGAAACAACAGTCGAGCGCCATTGTGGAGGTTCAGTATTGTGAGCACTTACACGATCCTTACGAGGTGAAATTCCCCTGCAGATCTCTCAAGTGGTCAATGAGAATAAGGATGGAGTTCGAATGCAAGAAGATGAAGGTGGTGACATGGTGGCTAGGAATGAAGAGTTGGCACTGGCATGTGGAAAGAAGGTGATACCCATTTTTAATTGTAATATCGTTAATAAATTTTAAGTCGTTATGGGCAAAAAGATATTGAGGGCATGCTTACAATAATCGTGATAGATAAACACTTCCCTTTCAGTTGAACATACATGCCAAACATGCCCAACTTTCATACATTTAGCTTGAATTGCATCCAAGCAGTCACTTTGTAAAGAGATCAACAACCTGACCATCGGATTTTAGGTAAGGAAGGCTCAAATGATCAACAGCGATCTTCTCACAAAGTGTGTCTATCTTCGTCCACATGCTTTGTTCTATCGTGCATTACAAGATTGTTGATCTAAGTTTCTTGTAGTTTTGTTATCACAAAGCATCTTTGTGTAACATCTTCAGCACCCAATTCTTTCAATAGAAGTTCCATGTTCCAACCAAATAAAGTCGGTGAGACTATTTGCACAACACAAAGTTCAGCTTTTGCATTAGATCTAGAGATCGTATTATGTTTCTTACTTCTCCAAATAACATGACATGTATCATTACAAGAAAGATTGGGATTATGTTGTATCTCTTCTTCACTATCAATTTCTTTATGTTGCCCATTGCTCTCACTCACATGAAGTCTCCTAAACATCACCCAAGGAAGTATTGAGATCATGGTTTGGTATAATTTCTTCTTCACCATCATTTTATCTATCTTGCCCACTGCTCTTACAGACATGAATAGTCTCTTGAACAACGCCAAGGAAGTAAATCCCTTTATCATTTTCAACATCCCTACCGATAGACTCCTCCGCAGGAAAACCCCTCAAAAAGTAGGATTCATTCTTGAAGAAAGTGTCATCCTTTCTCACATGAAGATGACATGCCACATGGTTATAGCATTTATACCCTTTCTGCGTCATAGAATAGCCAAGGAAGATGCATTTCATGGCTCTTGAATCCAACTTGCGCAGACTTGATCTAGAGTTAAGAAGAAAACTGACACACCCAAAAATACGTGTATAAAGATTGAAAAGAGAATTATCCTGATGGATAATGAAAAATGGAGTTCCTTCCCCAATCACAACAATAGGTATCTAATAAATCGGGTAATATTAAGATGGCTTCTCCCTGAAAAATCCTCGGCAGAATTCATTGGAGTAAGAGCGCTCTGGTTACATAATAAGTGGCAATTCTTTCTTTCAGCAACTCCATTCTGTTGTGGTGTATAACTGCATGTGTTTTCATCAATAACAGCTTTTTCATTATGTAAACCATACAAGGATCCTTCGAAGTAGCCCATGGCATTATAAATCCTAAGCCTTTTAACTCTTGTCGCATACTCAGTGGTAATCGTATTTACATTTTTTTAATAATGTCAGGAACTTCAATCTTATTTTTCAAAAGGTACAAATATGTACTACGAGGAAAATCATCGATGAAAGTAATATAGTACATATGTCCACCTATGCTCTTCACACTTGAAGGACCCCAAGTATCATAATGCACTAGCTTGAATGCATGAGTAGACTTACTGTTAGACTTAGGAAATGCGGTGCGAGTTTTCTTTGCAAATTGACAAGCCTCACATTATAGAGCAACTTCGGACAATATGGAAAAAATATTTGGCATCAACTTATGTAAGGAAAAAAATTGATATGACCAAGACATTCATGCTATTTTTTGGACTAACGTAGAGTTGTCCTTCTCGATTCAAGCTTTCATCACAAAGGTAAGAGCCTGACCAATCTGAGCCGAAGCAGTTAGGGATGCATGTGGGGGAGGCACAACTAGAGGTGGGGACGTGCTAGGCCACCTGGAGACAAATGGCTTGCTGGAGGGACCTAGCAGGCTTGTTGGAGGGGCGTAGGCAGAGGCAAACTGCTAGCTGGAGGGGTCTAAGTTACGCACAGAGAGAGGACTTGCTTGGGCCGACCCACTGGGAAGAGGGGGCACCCACTGCTTGAGTCTGTCACAAGTCGCTTGGGCACTCGAGAAGAGCACTGGGCTAGAACAACCAACGTCAATCTAGGGTAGGGTGTTACTCTTTGGGTTCGTTTGGTTGGTGGTGTGCCCCGGGTTACCCTGGGGTAATCCGGTAAACCACCCACAAACTTGGGTTGGAATTCCATCACAAATCAATGTGCATCACATCACATTCCTTATTCCAACCCTCTACCAGCCCTCATAACCATCCAAACATCTACTATTCACAGGAGGTTACCCCAACCCAACCCTACCCAGTAACCATACTAGCCCTTTGGGAAGGAGGCACCGTCTTGGTGAAGTGAGCTTAAGGAGGACAACACGTTCAATCATACATTAAAAGGAGATGCATTGCCAAAAGACCACGTTGTCGCAAGAAGAACATCGGGAAAAACTATCTTAGAGGAAGAAAGAATCACATGCTTTGATACCATGCTAAGATCAAGGGTTTTTATCAGTTGTGCCCCTCCCCCAACTTCTTACTATTCTATCAATGTGCCCCTCATGTTAGTTGTTGTCCATCCCCAACGCAAACGGACATTAACTTTGGGGACACGAGCGGAAATAAATTAGAGAAAGGGTGCGAGAGGCCTTTCTTGACCCTCCTTACCCTCTCCCTCCTCCTCCCCAGGTCGACCTCCTCCTCCCTCCCATCCTCCTTCCTAGGTCGACCTCTTCCTCCCTCCCTCCCCTCCTCCTCCTCCCCAGGCCGACCTCCTCCTCCGCCTCCCCCTCTCCTCCGCCCCCAGCCTCCCCCTCTTCTCCGCCTCAGCATCCCCTTCTCTACCTCCCCTTCTCCTTCATCACCAACCTCTCACCTCCTCTGCCCCCAACCTCCCCTCCCCTCTCCCTCTCCTCCGCCCCTAGCCGCCCCCTCCTTTGCCTCTCCATCTCCTCTGCCCCAAGCCTCACCTCCCATCACAACACTACCGCTGTGGCTGCAACCGTTGCCTAGACCTCCAGTGCCTTCCTAGATGTGCCCCTCCCCACCCACATGCCGATGTCTACCAAGAGGATTGCCCATGCAACTGTGCCATTGTTGAGCGCCACCGACATGACCGTCTTCCCCGTGAGTGTGTGGAGGAGCTTGTACTGCACGATGATACGAACGAGCACGAGGTGGGCCGTGATGAAGACAAAGGTGGTGAGGCAGAGGATGGTGGGAACATTGGTGAGGGCCTCCGGTATGTAGCAGTCGAAGGTAATGAAGGCGACAACGAGAATGTTGAGAGGGAGGAAGAGGCTAATGACGACGAGGGTCCACGTGTGGCCTTCGACAACGACGTCAAGTACCTGCTAGCACGTACTTGAGCTCCGTTGTCATCGTCGGAGGCCCATGCGTAGGAGTCGAGGTCGGAGGAGAAGGTGGGGGCTTTTCTTTCAGATATGACCCTCTTAAATATACCATGGTTTGACTAACCATGGTTAAGTTCAACTTATTGACTGCCAAAGTAACGGAGGGGCACAAGTGATAAAACTACAAGAAGTCGGAGGCACACTTGATATTCCCAAAAAGGGATGGACATAATTGATATTGCAATATCTCGAAGAGGCACATCTGATAAAAACCCTAAGATCAAACAAGTAAAGCACAATGATGGATACAATATTTCGTGGAAAACCCTTACGAAGAGGGAAAATCCACGGGGGCACAATCTCTTATCTCCCTTACTAAAATTAATGCACCATTCACTAGTAAATAGATCTATTTATCCATATACAGCAATATTAATTAATAACCTTAGAAAATTACATTGGTCTCAAAGTAAGAGACCTTTAAAAAAAAAACTGACAACAGCTGTAAATCTATGCATGCGTCTGGAATGTGGTCTGGGAAGATGCGATTTACTGTAAATTATTACCCATGGAATGTTGAAGACCGTGACATCTTCATGGCATTTCCATGCAAATCCACTTAAATAGTCTAGAAACGGTACACCAATCCCTTCCATTCTTCTTAAAAAAACATCTGAAACTTGTACAGTTAATGGTTATGACAGAATGGCAGAGGGCTTATCATTCTAAGGACTGCGTTCAAAATAAATTGTCTTTTCCTCGATAAGATCAGATCGAGGTGTCTGACAAGGAAACCAAAATGAGAGTGCGAAGACTGCAACCAAGAGCACGTTCTTCAGGGCTTTGCCAGCCTTTCAAAAACTGTTAAAAAGAAGTCTCAAACCATAATAAAGCAGATTCGAATTCACATTCCCCAAAACTTTAATTCCAACCTTTGCAATCATAGCCGATTTAGAAAAAGAAAAGGAAGATGGCACTGATTTTGATGGCAGACAGAAATTTCAGATATTTTAACATTTTTTTGGTCTTTTGAATGGTAACAAGAAAACCTGTAAAGGAAAAAAAAAGAGATTAACTACAAGATCATACAAACACGTAAAATCAGGCTTTAGAACTGGCCACTGAGATCCTCAGCAGTCGCCAGCGCGTTTTGGATCTGAACCGAGTATTGCAAGTTCCACAGAACATCGTCTATGGACGGTCTCTGGCTCGGATCGTTGCGCAGGCAGCTGAGTGTGACCTCCATAGCCGTCCTGAGGGAATCGAAAGCGAAAGTCCCTTGAATCGTGGGATCGATCAGATCAGCCAGATTGCTTGGGCTACTCTCTGAGACGATCCGCTGCATCTGTTAATTGAGACGATGTATTTATTAATACGGTTTTAGCTTTCAACACTTGAACAGAAAAAATACCAACAATTAGATATTGACATGAAGATGCAAACTTACCTGAAGCTTTGAGGTTTCCAATTCACCTGAAGTGTTTGGAGGTTTCCCTGTTATAACTTCTAACAGTATAAGCCCCAGCTTATAGATATCTTCCTTATCTCCGTGTTGAATGCCATAAGCACTGCGATCACAAAGGTGCAAAGCAGTTAGCTTTTTTCTGCAAATATTAACCGTAATTTCCTTCGTGATCTACATCTTGTCGGTGCGACGAATTACATCCATTCTATACATGATAAAATTTCAGAAAAACACGAGGAATCGATCAGTTATTTGTTGACAGAGACTTGCTACCTGTTAACATACTTTCCATCCAACGCGTTGAAAGCAACATCACCCCCTACCTGAAAAAGGACGAAGGAGGAACTGCTTGTTTATATTTCAGTGGAGAATAAAGGACGAAAGTCGCGAACAAATACTTTCTTTTGGTGTATTGATTCCCCACCTTGTTGTTCTTATCCTTGGAGAGCATGATTTTCGGGAGGTTGTAATTGTCGATCTTCGCAGCGAGCGTCTTGTCTAGCAGGATGTTATCGATGGTGAGATCGTTACCAAAAAAGCCAGGAGCAGCACCATTGTGCAAGAACTGGATCCCTCTCGCCACGCCAATAATGGCAGTGATTCTCTGGGGCCACTTGAGCATCTCGCGCTTACGCCACTCTGGGTAATTGATAAGGTTAAGATTAGATGTATAAACATCATTAGAACACGCTTGTTTCTGTTCACTCACCAGTAAGGTGGCTCCTGAGGGTCCCATTAGAGACGAGCTCGAAGACGAGATAGATCGATGAGGTATTCAGCAGGTGCTCCTCAGCGCTCTCTATGCAGTGACCAAGCACGCTGACTAAATTGCGGTGCCTGAGCTTCGAAAGTGTATCGGTGAATTTCTGCATGCTCTGAGATGAATATCTCTGTTTAATATTCAGGCATCTAACTGCAACCATAGAACCGTCATCCAGTCTCCCTCTGTAGATCTGAAAGCAATCAAATAACCGATTATGTTGTCGCTGCGAAGATCAGAAACATCGCAAAAGTACACTCTTTTACTAAAATTTGTTTACTTGCCAAATGCAAAAGGCATTCAAATTCATGTGCTCAACCTTTTAAAACCAATATTGTTTCACAGAAAGAGCAAAAAGAAACAAATAAGTCAGTACTCATTGCTTGATATTACTAGAAATTAAATCAGAGATATATTTTGATCCATTTGGATTTGTTGGCAACACGGATCTCGACCTAAAGGAGAGAAAAAGGCGAAAAAAAGAGAATTTGATCTCCTTGTTATGTACTAGATGACAGCAACTACTCAAACAGTGTGCTTAATTTGCTTGAGAAAGGGGCGATTTCTTACCTGAAGCTCCGCGGTTTCCATCACCAGCATGGACGGATCGAAGTTGTTCGTCATCTCTTCAATCTCCGGCATAGTGAACACACGATACGGCTTCAGATCAAGCATGCCAACTCTCGCATCTGTGCACATGCGCCCTACAAAAGTAACAAAGTCAGCTTAACTGAACTCATGAACACGCAAAAACAGCCACTGACTTCACAAGAACTTATGCTCTAGTTATTCTTACTTGCATCGGCAGGGACCGCATCCTTCACGCCCCTCGACGGCGATTTCCCAAGCACGACGGCATCCCCGTCCTTGACATCCCTCTTCACCTTCCTCACGACCACAAACAACACCAGTGCCAACAGCAATGCACCTCCTATGATCCCCCCTGCAACTCCCAGCATAAGAGCCAGTCCATTCTTGGCCCTGCTCCCCTCCTTCTTGCCTCTGGGCAGGACCGCTGCAAACGGCTTCTCGTTGCAGTAGGAATTCGGGTGCTGGAGCCTTGTGTCCACGCCGGTGAGACAATTCCATGAATACTTAACCATCGCATTCGCCTTCAAGATGAGCTTGTTCCTCGATAGATCGACGTAATCAAGCACACCGCTGCACTGCAGATCCCTTGGAAGTGCTCCGGTGAGTGAATTTCCGCTCAAATCCAACCGTCGAATACCTGGCAGGCCGAACAGATACGCCGGCACTGGACCCAACAGCCGGTTGTTTGCGACATCCAACCACTCCAGCTTTCTCAATTCCCTGAAACCCGGCGGCAAATTCGACTTGAAGGTGTTGTTCCTGAGAATTAATCTGACCACCCCCTGCCCAAGAACAGGGAACTCCGGGCCCAACTTGTTGAAGCCCAACTCCACCTCTTCCAGCTGAGACATATTAGACAGATCCGGCACATTACCCTTCAAGAAGTTCCCGCCAAGATCCAATTTTTGGAGGCCCCCGAGCCTGGTGAGCTCAGATGGCAACGACCCATAAAGGTAATTGGAGCTCAAGTTGAGAATTTGAAGTTCTTGGAGCCGATCGAGCGTCCCGGGGAGCTGACCCCAGAGGCCGAGGTTGGAAAGGGTGAGGGATCGCAAGGTGGGCAGACGCGCGAGGGTGGCGAAGAGGGAGTCGATGGAGAAGTTGGCAGAGAGGGGATTGCGGGGGAATCTGGTGCGGTTGCCAATGATGGTAAGGGAGGTGAGGTTGGAGGAAGAGCACGAGAGGGAGACAGAGGTGGTGTTGGGGAGGTAGCAGAAGGGGGTGTAGACGGACCAGGAGGAGAGGGAGGGTGGGAACTCGAGGATGGACCTCATCTGGAGGAGGGTTTCGGATTGGGAAGGGGATAGGGGTTGGGTAGAAGAGAAGGGGAGGATGAAGAGGAGGAGGAGGAGGAGAGGGGAAGCCATTGTTGAAGGAAGGAGGAGGAGGAGGAGGAGGAAGAAGAAGAGTGTGTAATGTGTGCGTGTGGAGGGAGGAAGTGGCGGATATTTGAGTTTGGGTTAATTGCATATTTTGTGTTTGAGTTTTTTCGAATAGGTGTTTGGTATATCTTTGGTTTTTTGGGATGAGAGATGGGTTTGAGTTGTCTAGTTGATTTCATAAATTGCAAATAACATTTGAGAAGTTTTGTTTCTCTAATTCAATTGTTCTTGTGTTTAGCTATCAACAATGATTTGTTCTCTAGTAAGTCATGCAATCCTTTTGAACTAAAAAGAATTAAATGATATAAGCGTATTTCACATTCTTTAAGGGTAAGTATACATGTACTGATTCTTGTCACAACAACAACAAAACCTTTTCCCACAATTAAGAAGTATCGGCTACATGGATTCTTCACCTCCATTCAGATCTATCTTGGGTCAATCTCGGGTCTATATCCAAAAAACTAAGATCCTTTCGTATAGTCTCTTTCCAACACTTCTTGGTCGTCCTCGCCCTCTCTTAGCCAGCTCGACATCCCAACACTCACATCTCCTAACTGGTGCATCCGCTGATCTTTTTTGCAAATGACCAACCATCTTAAGCAGTTTTTCCGCATCTTATCCTCGATCGGAGCTACACCAACTTTCTTTCTGATTGCATCATTTTGAATCTGATCTTTACGTGTGTGTGTGTGTGTGTACATCCACCTTAGCATTTTCATTTATGTAACAACCATTCTCTGCATATGTCTATGGTTCACAGGCCAACATTCAGATCCATAGAGCATAGCAGATCTCACGGCTGCTTTGTAAAACTTTCCTTTAATTTTTAAAGGAATTTTCTTATCACAGAGTACAACAGAGGCTCCTCTCCAATTTAGCCAGCATGCATTTATTCTATTAGTAACATCTCCATCAATTTCTCCATCCTGTTGTAAAATAGATCCCATATATCTAAAAGTATCTCTATTCTGAATGTTATTGTCACCGATCTTCACCTCAATTCCTTCACCATTGCTTCCATCAAAGGGGAACTCCATATATTCCGTCTTAGCCCTACTTATACGAAATCCTTTAGTCTCCAATGCATGTCTCCAGACCTCAAGCTTCTCATTTACTCCATCTCTAGTCTCGTCAATCAACACCTCATCAGCAAATAACATACACCAAGGTAATTCATCCTCAATGTGACTTGTCAACTTGTCCATAATCAAAGTAAAAAGAGAAAGACTAATGTATATGATAGGTAAACCATTGTTGATGTCAAAATAGTCAGTCTTCCCAGACGGGATCATTACACAAGATAAAGCCCTATCATACATGTTCTTTATGAGATTAATGTATATGATAGGTACTTGTCTCTTCTCCAAAACCCTCCACAATATCTTTCGTGGGACATAATCATAAGTGTTCTCCAAATCAATAAAGATCATATAGAGGAGGTTCTTCCTTTTAGCTCTATAAATCTCCATTATTCTCCTCAGCAAATGGATGACTTCGATAATTGAGCGACCTGACATGAATCTGAATTGATTTTCTTTTACGTGGGAAGCTAGTCCCAGTCTTCTTTCGATCACGCATTTCCAAATTTTTATAGTGTGACTCATTAGCTTGATACCTCTGTAATTATATATTTTTTTGACTCAGCCTTCTACTGATTCCAATCATGGATAAGAAAAATATGTTACCATATTCTCAAAACCACGACTTAGCATCTTTGAAGTGAATCTCAAGTTGGGATTATATACATTTTTTGTCATATGCTTAACAAAAAATAGGAGGATGGGAAACGAATAATCGGAAAAAGGGGGACCGGGTAAGCAAATAACCCAGTGAAGAAATATTAACCCGCGAGGGGGCACGTGAGAGGTCATGTGCAACTGCTCCCCTCCCTCGTCGGTGAGGCCTTTAATGAGAGTACCACTTGTTTCGAAGAGGGGGGGGGGCGAATAGAATTTGACTTTCTTTCTATGGTCTAAAAAATAAAAAGATGGGCTTTGCAGAGTTAAAGGGTGACGACCAGCTGTGCTCCAACAGCCCACCGGGCCCACTCCACTGCCCATGTGTTTGTTGCCCTCAATACAAGATATTTGTATCCGCGAAAATTGCATCTTCATCCCCTTACTTCAGGCCGACTTGCAACTCTATCCCCATAGTTTGTTGGCCCGGAACGCTGTACCATGCCGACACCAGTATTTCTGTCATCTTTTCCCTTCTAATTAATGCGACCAGTTTAAATTATATGATATATACTTCTGATTTACGTAATTTGTCGTTTTGTTTTGTGATTCAACTGTGTGCTATATTTTCGCCTACGGATTTGGACTCAAAACCCATAAAAATCAACAAAAGGATTATTATTATTATTATTATTATTATTAATTTAAGCGTCAAAATATAAGGACGCTCTATTATTCCATTTGGGTCTAGCCCAAAAATGATATGAATATTTAAAAATCGGACCGGAACAGCTAATTGGGACGGTTGTGGACCGGGAACCGGTCCGACTTGGTCGATTCGACCGATTTTATGTAATTAATTACAGAAAAAGAAAATAAAAAATCGGGTCCAATCGGTGGTCTGATCGGGTTGACCCGATTGGTCGGATCGGGTTGATCGGATTGACCTCGTTTTGATGATTTTATAATTTTTCAAAAATAAATAAAGATTTAAGTAACGAAAGAATATAGTTTTTATCACTTGTGCCCTTCTTAACTTCTACAACATCAGTTATGTCCCATTCTTTTTTGGAATATAAGTCATGCCACTTTTTTCTTAGAGCAATTTTCTTTACTCGAATAGACAATCATGTTATTTTGTTGAAAGATTTGACATTTTAAACGACAATTTCATTGACATGTAAATACATACTTACATATATGTATCCGGTTTATCGGCTCAAAAAACTGATTCGACTAGTCAGACCAGTAAATTAAGTCCGATAGGATTTTTTCTGAGTCGATAGGAATAATGATGCCACGCTGACATCATCACCAATCTGACCAGTTTGGACCGACGGTCCAATCCGATTAGATCAAATCGAGGACTAACTAGTTCAATGTCCGATCCGATTTTTAAAACGTTAACCGTGATCATGTTTTATTTATTTTTAAGAAACAAAATTTTAATTCTCTAATGCTTTGAATCTTAAGCATTAAACTGTTGTCATGACCTTAGGCCCCGTTTGTTTGATCGGAAAGGAATACAATGGAATGGAATCAAGACAAGAATAAAATTAACAATGGAATGGAAAGGAAAAAGTTTTTCCATTCCATTGTTTGGATCATATTAGGAATTGAAACATTGATTATGAGACATGTTCCATTCTTATATTTGGAAAGGGAAAAGAATATAAAGAAAATAGCATTCCTTTGATATATTTCGTTACGTAGAAATATAATCGGTATTCTCAGACTTATTTCCATGTCCACATCTGCTCCCATAAAAAAACATCATCCATGCCCATATATGTATCCATAGAAAAATTAAAATACATATCCATATCTGTATATGTATATGCTAGAATATAATCAGTATCCATATCTTAGAAAAAATTGAACACTACATCTGTTTCCATATCCATATTAGAAAAGAAACATGCATTCATATCCATATGTTAAAAAAACATATCCATGTTTGTATCAATATCCGTAAAAAATCATATCTAATATATTTTATCCTTATAATAGATATATTTAACATATATGTATTCGTATCCGCTGGAATATCTTGTAACCATATTTGTATCCATATCCAAAAAAATTAAACTATATCGATACCTGTATCCGCAAAAAAAATCACATATCCATGTCAGTATCCATATATGCATATATTTGTAACTTATCCAACCTTTTGCATTCATATATGCATATATTTATAACTTATCCAACCTTTTGCATCCATATATTTGTATCCATGTCAGTGTCCATATATCCATGTCCAAAAAAAACCATATCCATGTCACTGTCCAAAAAATAACGAAAAAAAAATACATATCCATGCTGATAACCATATATTTGTAACAGTGATATTAATTAAAAATACTGCAGAAGAATACATTCATTGGCAATTTGTAAGGAATGGAATCCCAATTCCTAGGGGGATGCCTAGGAATGGCAATTCCCATGAATGGGAGAATCGGGTTTCCTTTGTAATCGTTATTCCTGCTATAATATGATCTAACAAACAAAGGAACGGAATTGACAGAAGAATGGTGATTCCATTCTCTCCTCTATTCCTGCATAACAAACATGGCCTTAATTCCTCCATAACTCCGACGTAATGTTATAATATCCAAAAGTATTTTATTGGAATTTTTGCACAATGACCTTTAAATTCTTGTCTAATTATACCGTAATCCCAATAAACTTCATAATTAATTTGCAAGTACCTTTAAATTACATTGTCCAATTATACATATACGTGTGTTGAATAAATAACGTAACATTAGGATTAAATGGGTTGGGGTGTCATGACCATGGACGGTCATATCGCGATATATCGATGATATATCGGTATCGACAGGTCACCGATATATCATCGATATAGTCGGTATCGTGTTTCGACAAGCCCAAAATGCGAGATTCGGTCTCATGTCGGTGATATGGCGTCGATATATCGTCGATATATCGACGATATATCGGTATCGATATGGTACCGATATCGATACCGATATCGATATGTCCTTCCATGGTCATGACAAATATTATAGAGGTTATTGTGTATTTGGACAAGATTATAAGGGTTCTCATGCAAAAAATCTATATTTTATTTAACAGTTAAATATAAATCAACTTCTAATCTTTGCCTACTGATTCCTTCTCTTCCTACCATATGACCACCAAAATTTCCAAAAAAACTCAATTTGAAATTTTAAAATGCAGATTAGGGAATATTTCATTGTAAACTTTCAAAGCTTGCTAATCACATGTACTAATCAACTACTTTAATATAGTTATCCCATAATAAAGGGTCTTTCTTTTTGTTATATCTTTTTTTGTTTGAGACAATAATATCGACAAAGCCCACAGTGTTTGTCCTATGTAATTAATAATACAAACCTAATCACCTTGGAGGGAAGTTAGATCATGCATTTTTTTGGAGGTTTTTGAATTGGAACTAAAGGACAATATTCTCATGTATAGCACATGTCATCCTAAAAAAGTATTAGTTGTGAGTATGTTCTTTTACATCCCACATATGTTTTCAGCCCTAGTTTTTTTCGTTGCATTGATAACTATAGTGTAAAATAATTAATGGTAAGAAAATGAACAAAATGAGAAAGTGAAGGATGATAATATCATCTTTAATGAGATCGACAGAGTGTCTCGCGATAACAAAATTGGCTATTACAATGAATAATTTGAATGTTTGTTGCAATATCTTTTATCTTAAACCTATAATAACAAAAATAAGTCATTGCAAAACTATATTTTATCCTTGTTATTCGCAAAGATTATAATATTCGTTACTAAACGTTCATACAACAACAATTATCAGCCAGTTTCTTCATTAATAAAAATTATATTGATCGTTGCTAATTTAGTAATGATTAGATGATAAAGTCAAAGTATAATTATTATTCCTATATGTTTCCTTTCGAGCAATATAACGACAAATATGACATTCATTGAGAATTTTAAGGAAAAAAACATGTCGACAGCTAATATAGTATTCATTATTATAGATTTAACATCAGAAGATATGGTATTTGTTGCCATAGACCAAATTCATCGTACTGTCTAACTAGTTGCATATCATGTATGATCTATCGAAACCTACTCAATCGGTCGAGACATTTCCTCTCGTTCTCTCGAGAGGGATATACGAGGTTGAGATAGTATTAAGCAAAAGTGTGCGTGTATGTAGGTATGCCTTACAACATATGGCACATGTCCAAAGAGAAGCATATAGAAATACTTTCTAGTTATCTAGTAGTAAGATACATCTAAAAAGGGTTTGCTTGTACACGAATAACTACACATAGACCGTATTGAAGAGAAAAAGATGACCATTAGATCTCCAATACGTGACCATGATTTGAACAACATCCCTTGCCCTAAAATCAGCTTAGAAGATGATCCTTTTTTACACACACCTCCACTTTGCACAAGAAAGTAATAGAAAAGGGACACCCATGTAGGAGTTTTGCCATTTGGATACTTTCATAAAAAGAATGATGTATCTTTGCAATTCACATAAATGGGTCCATAAATGAGCAATAAATGATGTATAAAAGCATCCTCTCCATCCCATCCTTCTCAATTTTGACTATATATTCCATTACCCATTATTTGACTTCGAGTTCCCTCCATTTATTCATTCCATGCATAGAAATTCAAACATTGGTTGTGTCTTATGTATAAAAGTTGATGTAGCTAGTCATATTCATATATAATCATTTTCCTTCCTCTCATTTAAATAACACATATAATTAACAAATAGTGCCCATCTAGATCATGGACCCATTTGATCTCTAGTTGCTATTATTGCTCATGGCTGATCTCCGCAAACAAAAACTCCTTCTAGCTTTTAATTTTTTCCTTCTCATCTCCCATCAATTGTCCTTGCATTTTTAAGGTTGTTAAGAATAAAACGAAGATAATCGCTATTGTTATAATTTTGCTAGATATAACTAGACCGAATCAATTTAATCCGGTACATTACGCAACTCAATATATTGCTAGTGAAACACATTCTCAATTCTTTCTCTACCCTTATTAGGCAACTTAATGATATCCTAATTGCAAAATTATTTCAAATGGTGAAGGTTTTACTCTTGTAACACTTATCTGACTAAATGGACTTATGTCGGGTTCAAATCAAAGATCAACCAATTAAGGTTGAATATACGCCTTTGAGTCAATTTGATTGCAAATCATGATGAAATGATCAAGTGAGAAGATGGTGATCATTAATCGCAAAAATATAGATGAAATTTTATACTCAATTGGAGAATGGATTGAGGAATCGAGTAAGTTCAAGTCCACTTGACTCGGGTAGATTGTTTAAATGGACATGTTGATCAAATGCATCGTATTATGTAGATTGACGATCCAATTGAGATGCATATTATTTGGATCAATGGAATAATGATGACTATGTGCATAATGCATTATACACATACCTAAAATCAAAGAGGAGATATATCATATATTCAAAGAACAATTTATCAAAGAGTCCCAACTTTGCATTGTAGTTGTGATCATTAGATCCTAGTGAGGTAAAGAGCTCTTAAACTCTCTTTTATCTATGATCGGTGACTTACACATGGGATTCACACTCGAGTAGTACTTGCATGGCGACACTAGGTCCTATCATTGATGTCGCCATCTCGATGAGTATTCATTGTTGAGATATGAAGTTGACAATTATTTACTTTCTTTTATCATCAGTTGATGAGATTCACATTAACAATGATGATAAGAAGAAACAAGAAGGGGAAATAATTGAAGGTCTTATCGATGACCCTTATCACAAAATGTGATAGCGTAGAGATGATATCTGAATAATAAAATCCATTGGTCAGCTAGTAGCCATATACATAGTGGTCATTATGTAGTCATTTACATGCCTGTGCATCCATGTTTGAACAATTATTTCCACTAATTATCTTTTGAGGAAACTAAGTAGGTGTAGCTGAGTAGTAGTCACGACACACCAGATCATCTTAGAACTTCCACCGCAAATGTACCTATAACTTGGCCTTTTTGTGCTGTATTTGAACATGTCGCTGGGAGTGCGTTTATTTTGATTATCAATAGATGTTCGTGTTGATTTTTTTTAAAAAAGAGAGATAAAATATTAATGATATGACACCTCCGCTACCGATACGGTTAGAAGAATTATCAGCATCGTGACTGCTACTTTAAACTAATTAGTACCATGTTTTAAGATTCTGCTTCTTTGAGGCTCAAACTGTCGCACTGCAACTTCTCTTTTGATTGTTAAATGCTGCTTGTGCTATTGCAATCTCACTCGTAACTATTGTTTTTTTGAGTTTTAATATACGAATAGATACCAAAACAAAAAAAATTAAGAGTAAATTACAAAAAAAGTTCCTGAACTATACACTTGATTTCAATATCATATCTGAACTTTAAAAAGTAACAACACGGTACCCGGACTTTCAAATTTATCTCAATATAGTCCTTCACTATTGAAATTTAGTTGATTATTTCGTCTTTTTAATGGAATAGTAATTTACTCAAATACTAATGATATAATAAATAGTCTAGTCCATGGAAGTTTGGTGGCCGTATATTGAAATTTATTGAGAGTGGGAGTGGATGCCCTACATGTTGACATGGAACCTCTTCAACCCATTGCTTGCACACTTCAAATGGGTAGTTGTTGGTAATTTATAAGGGATAAGGGGGATTAGGTGAAAGTTGACAACATGTGGGGTTGTATGGGAAGACGTGTGTTTATTGGAGTTGGCATCCTCCATACATTGGAATACGAGATCTGTCATCGCCAATGGGGTCCTTTGTATTATGTATGACATTAAGGGTCCATCTCATGTCCATTATTGGAGCCCACCTTCTTTCTTGGATTCCACTTCCTTGGATGCCATCATATTCATTTAGGAGGGATTAGGGTTCCATCATCTCCACCCCAAATCTAGCACCCATTTATTGTTCCACTTATTAAAGTTTGAGAAGCAAATGGAACGAAAAAGGTCCATGAAAACTATTGATACTTAGAAGCTATTTAAATGCAATTTATGCATTTTAAAGATTTTTTTCACACTTGTGCCCTTCGAGATTCTGCACATAATAACACTTGTGTCACTGTATTTTTACGAAATTGACAGTAGTGCCCTTCATCTGATGTAATACAGAAGAATAGATGTAATCAGGGTTTAAAAAAACCGGACCGGACTGACCGCTCGGACCGGAAACCGACCTCGACCCGATCGATTCGGCAGGTTCTTTGTAATTACTTTCAAAAAAAATAAAAAATAAAAAATCGGGTCCGACCAGTGGTCGGATCGGGTTGACCCGGATTGACTCAGTTTTGATGGTTTGGTAATTTTCAAAAAATAAATGTTTAAATAATAAAATAATGGGGTTTTATCATGTATGCCCTTCTTAACTTTTGTGATATAAGATATGTCCCTCTGTTTTTTGGATGCACATATCAAATATTGAATGCCATGACTGAAATCGCATGTGGAGAAAACTGCACTGTAATATCCACAGGATGTAGTCATGAATGTTTACGAACCTTATTATAATGGCTGACAGGCAACAGAAAATAATCACCCACCAACCAAGTCCGTGTATAACAAATCAATCAAAATATATTTAACAATTGAATAGGGATCAAATCGGACCCAAACTTTTTTAACCAAATACTGAAATATTAGACCTTCGTTCGCAAGGAAAACATGTGTTGTCTATATATATGTTGCAAATCTATACAAGATGGAGCTTGAATAAAATTTAAGGCAAGCTCATAGATATATGTTTCAAATCAAAATAAGGATATTATCATAATCATTAACTGTAACGAACGAATCTATGTCTATTCACGAGCTTGTCATGAAAGATCGAAGTCAGGTTTAGAAATGGTAGAACCGTGTCCACTGGGGGTGCACGTGGATCAGATTAAATCAGATTTTAACTTAATCAGTGTCCAATCCAATCTTAATGGATTTTATTTTTCGAATCCAATCCGATCCATCAAATACTTCAATCCAATCCGGTCCAATCCATCGGATCACGGATTGGATCGGATTTTTACACTTACATTTTTCTATTCAATAATCTACTCTCTCATGTTTGTATTTTATAGCTCACTAACCCTCAACATTTGAAGAATATATTTAAAATTGATAAGATGAATAGATGTAAAAAATGAAAGGCCTAATCAAATGAAAGTTGAAGGATCCATCAATCCATTACAGAAATTTGAAGACCACACAATCAAACTAAATGATTATGTTGAATTTGAAATTTAAGTTTCTTCTTATAAGTGATGCATTCGTTTGTTTTTTTGCAATTAATTTCAAAAAATGATTCAAATTAGAATAATATAAATTACCAGATAAGGATAAATAGACGATTTAAATAAATAAAAATTTAATCTCTATAGTCAGATATTGATGATCTATGATTAGCCCAACCACTTCCAAGAACACCATTCAAAGCTCTACAATATATCATTAACAAAAAATAATCAAATAACATCCATACTAGATTGAATATCCAAGATAAAACTAACTTAAATATAACCCACCACTTAAGAAACACACCTCTCATTTAAATTAGACTTGAAATAGAATTTATTTCTAAGCTTACACATATAGTAAAAATATACACATTTTATGAAAAATGTGAATTAAAATCTTATATCAATATAAAAATGAAAGGAATTGAAGTAATGCTTATTTATTCTTAGATGAGTATGTTATATTTGATCATGTAACTAATCCAGTTTCATTCATACAATAAGGTTTCAAGATGGAGCAAGTAAAAGATAAGAAGAAAAAGAGTCAAAAATAACTAACAAACGCTAGACAACTATTCCAAAACTATATTTCGTTTAATGAAGATCAGAAGAGTAATAGCATACTGAGGACAAATGGTGTCGCATGGGAGGGGGATGACGTTGTATGAAACGTGTGATGACATCACGAAGGAAGGGGCGATGGATTGTACTAAGGGGAATAACATTGTGTGTCGGGGGGGGGGGGGGGGGGGGGGGGGACAACGTTGAAATGAGCTGAGAAAGAACTAAGAAGAATATTGACAGTCAAAAGTGAAATGATAGAGAGAGGGAGAACTAGAAGGAGAATGACAGAACACGATTTACAATTTTATAAGTTATAGTCATGCTTTACTATTTGGATATTTAAAATTTGGCTTTCAAGAGATAAGAAAGGGTGGTAGTAGGACTTGTATCTAAGATTATTACGATAAAAAAATGAGATGAATAACATTGATTATGATCAAGAGGAATTCGAAATGGGTGCACATAGATATTATATGTATGTATGTAAGTTTGTATGTATGTATGTATGTATTTGTGTATATATGCATATATGTGTGTATTAACAGATTATTGGATTTGATCGGATCAGATTTCAATAAAGATCCGATCCAATTCATACTTTAACGGAATTGAAAATTTTCAGTCTGATCCGATCCATTAAAATGATAAAACCAATCCAATAGCATCAACTTGGATAGAATTACATATTTTATCTGATCCATAAGCACCCCTAATGTCCACTAAAGAATCTTAAATCACATGACATTTTCCCTCAATTGTATATTAGTTTATTTTCTTAAAAGTATTCTTCTACAAAAAATAATAAATAATACAGTAAATTACATAAAAGTTTCTAAACCATACTTTCAATTTCAATGTCATGTTTGAGTTTTAAAAAGTAACAATATGGCACTTAGATCATTCAGATTGATTCCAACATGATCTACGACTATTGAAATTTAGTTCATTTCGTCTTCTAAGCATTTATTAACATAAGTTCAAAAATCAATTTGAGACAAATATTAAAGATCAACACAATGTTTCTTTTAAATTTGGGTATGATATTGAAATCCGGTATATAATTCGGCGACTTTTGTGTAATTACTCTAAATAATATATACATATAATATAAGGGTTTAATGGGGCTACTAGGGGAGGGATGTAGCTTGAAATTTGAATGAGAACATGATGTCATAAAGTGAACTAAATCCCCGCAAATGTTTTTAGAAAATACCTTAAAATAAGAAAAATAAGAGTGTGATAGCCAAGTTGTCTCCTCCTCTAGAGTAGCCCCTTTAAACCCATAATACATAGGGAAGTTTTCTGATAAGTACATGCCTCACAAAAAATAGAATCATAATGATTGCTTTCAAATTTACAAGCGCGCATCACAAGTGTACACTATACGAGTAGGGAGCACTTGCAAAGTGTTTGATGAAATGCTTGAGAGGAGTTTTTTTCGCTTGGACTGGAATTATGAGGGTGTGTATACATCGGTTGCTAACTAGGTTCGACGAGGTGGGGGAGCATGTTATGGAACACCGTGTTGTTGGGGTGCTTGAAGGTGGGACTGTGGGAGATATTGGTGCAGCAAAGGAGTCCGTTCGATCAAATGTCGAATCAAGACTCAATGGCTTGGAACACCATGTTGCATGGGTACGCTTGGGCAAAGTTAATGGGTCATTCCGACCTAAGCCCGACCCAATAGTTTTCAGTCAGGTTTGGGCTTGGATACAACACACTAACCCATATACTTAAGTAGGCTTGGATCATGTTTAGTAAGACCTAACCTAGCTCGATACTTAACCCTATCAGGCAGCTTGGGGGGGGGGGGGGGGGGGTAGCAAAGAAAGTGGAGGAGAAAGTCTCCTCGTGGAAGTGTCGATGCACAACATCTGCTGGAGAGGAGGGGAGAGGCGAGGGCAGTGGCGGAACCAGTATACTAATTAGGGGGGCCATGACCCCTCCTTAATTTCTACATTCTCCATATATAATTTTCAAGTATTTTGACATGGCCCCTCCTTTGTTTTGAAAACATTTATATTTTTTTTAATAATTATCTAGTCTTCAACTTCAACAAATTAAAGTTTTAGGTATTGATTATGAGATTTGAATTATTTTTCTCTCCACCTCTCCCTCTCTCTTATTCTCCTATTTTGTGAAATTAATTTCTTTATCTCCTGCATACTAAATATTTCATCTTAAAATTGCATGATTTTGATAGTTTTGATTAGGTATTATCAACAGATTTGACTACATCAAATAGGATCCATAGTAACATTTTTTAGAAAAATCGTCACTAGTTATATCATCCGTTGTTAAATACATAATACCAATATTATTTATTACGAAATTATTTTTTATACTTGAAATTGATGATAAATATCACATCCATTGTTATATCATCAGAGACAATGCATATAGTATTTTTTATCCATTGCCATTTTTCAAAATTTTAGCTATTCATTGCTAAATTTTAAATCAACAAAACAATAAGGATTATCTAAAATTTTAAAAATAGCACTGGATAAGAGTTACTATATGCACCATCCTTAATGATATAATGGGTATGATATTTATTGCTATTTCAAGTATAAAAAATAATTTTACAACAAACGATGTTGTAATTATATATTTAACAACATATGATATAGTGATGATTTTTCAAAGCATCATTATAGATCCATTTTATTATAGTGATAGGTTCATGTTAATTTATCAAAATTAAAAATCCTAATTCTAAAATGATAATTCTATTTAGAAAATATCGTTTGAAAAGACATCCGTTTTTCTTCATTTTTATTTTTGAACATATATAATATATGTATACTTGGCCGTCCATGATAAAATTCCTAGTTCCGCCTCTGGGCGAGGGAGGAGGTATTGAGTACACGGGAAAGGGTTCCCATAAGGCAAGCGGTGTATTTTTAGCACATCCTCGCATCATCCTTGTCGCAAAGTAACTTTATATTTTAGCACATGAGAAAATTAACACCTAGGATTTGATTCACAAGGTAAAGATTTCATCTCGCAGACCGTTGCTACTTTTTTTTGAGAAGAAAGGGGGTGAAATCCTGAGCTGTTAAATCGTTGCTACTTATGTAAAAAGTATGCTGAAGACCTGAAGATTCGTTATTTGAAAAAGTTGGTAATTCCAATACATGTTTTCTTAAGGTTATCGCATCCTTAAAGGTTTCTAGAGATCACATTCATGCACTAGAATTGAGGGCCGGCCTACTTGCTACAAACTGATAGTACATAGGGAAAATTATGGTCGACTTTTACGACCACCTCTTTACAGACCTAGATCCTTCCAAAGAAGATACAACCATTCCCACCCAGCTAATGATACAAAGCAAACATTTAGTCACTATCACAAGACCATTTGAATTAAGAGAGCGATCGCATTATTTAAGTTGACTAAAGCTCCGGGTATAGATGGGATCATTATTGAATTTATTCAGAAATTTTGGCCCCTCCTTAGAAAAGATTTCAGTGATCTATTTTCGGCCCTAACCGAGAATCACTTCAAGGAAAGTGACTTCCATCATCTGAACTATGCGCTAGCGGCGCTTATTTTCAAAGAAGGAGATCATAGAATATTGAAAATTACCGATTCATTAGCTTAATCAATCTGCCTATTTATATTATTTCTAAAGTGGTAACAAATTGTTGGGCTCCTAATATTCTTTCGGATCCAATCCCTCCTTCCCAATTAGTGTTCCTAAAAAATCAATCGACAGCTCATGCATTCGTTGTGGCATACACCATCTTACATGGTTGATCCAAAATAAAAACTAGAGGATTATCCTCAAAATTGACTTTCAAAAGGCAATTGATACTCTTCGTTGGCATTTTATTTTTGGTATTTTGAGAGTTGCAAGCTATACTATCATATTCATTTCTTGGATCAAAACATTTTTAGGAACTACGAGAGTCTCATTTAAAGTTAATGACACACCTTTGGGTTGTCTGAAACCAAATAGAGGAGTTTGTCATGGTGATCCTTTATCTCCTCTCTTGTTCATTCTTTCACTAATTGTTCTCGATGTTATGCTGAATAAGTTAGCCCACAAAGGGAAAATAACTAGCCTTCAGATAAAGGGGAAAATAACTAGCTTTCAGAGAAAGGGTTTGGATATTATCATAAATATTCAATTTGCGGATGACTTGCTCTAAATACAACGACAATTAACTCAAAGAGTTATATTTCTACTTTAAATTTTTTTAGTAAGTTGTCTAGTCTTGAAATAAATGAATTCAAATGGGAATTTTTCACAACTACTATTTTGAACTCAGAGATTTCTCACATTCATGATATTATTCGACGAGGTCTCTTCCCACTCGCTTATTTGGGCTTTAACCTATCCCTACTCGCATGTAGGGATGAGCATTAGGCTAGGCCGGCCCAGACCGGCCCGAAGCCCGGCCCGCATAGCCCGGCCCAGTCCGAACCGGGATTATTTATGAACCGGGCTTGGGCTAAAGATGTAGGGCCATTTAATAATTGAGCCAGGCTCGGGCTTAACCCGACCCGCATAGAAGCCCAAAATTAGGCTCGTTATGCCCGATAGCGTGGCCTACATTGAGCCCATATGTGTCTAGACTTTGATCTCTCACTTTGATATATTCATCTGGATTTAATGAGGGAGTTGACGATGTCGACAGATTAATCCACTTGAGGTACATTTTCAATCTGTTTGTTTACTATTATTTGCACATGTTTTTATAATATCTCTATAAAACTCTTTCCATTAGATACTGTAGAATCAAAGATATGACCAAATCCGTGCAAAACAGTAGGATAACTAAATATAAAGACCTAAATAATTAATAAATACTTCATAACGAAGATTACAATCAAAATAACTAAATGAAGGTGTGCCAAGTTTATGGACCCACCAAGTCTAGACTTATAAGTTTTGGGCCGGTCCAAGCCCAATTGATTTTTGAGACATTATGGACCGGCCCGACCCAGGTCTGACCCATAATACTTGGGCTGGGCTTGGGCCTGGGCCTTCAAAAGAAATTTAGTGGGCCTAGGTCCAGCCCAAAGCCCACAAACATAAATGGGCTTGGGCCTGGGCCCTGTAGGGCCTGGTCCAAGCCCGGCCCATGCTCATCCCTACTCGCCTAACAAGAGTGAGTAGGAGCATATCATCGCCAAATTCACAATTAAGTTACAAGGATGGAAAGCCAAATTACTCATGTTACCGGCGAGAGTTACTCTTCTAAACTCCTCGAGAGGTACATGAGTCGAGGAAGGTTCGATGAAGCTATGTTATAAATGGCGCAATGGTATCCGATATGTTCGATCCTGATATTTTCACCAGTAGCATAATGATCTGTGGACTCTGCAGAGATGGTCATCTATTCTGGAAGAGATGAACTCATTTGGCTTAAATATTAACACTGTCAGTTATAACAGACTCATCTCTAATCTGTATAAAAACTATAAGATGACTGAGGCTGTGGAACTGCTAAAGAAAACCAAGGCAGAAACGTTGTAAACCTGATAAAGAGATATGCAACTCTTTGATTTGTGGTATTTGCTGCAGTGACAGAATGAAGCGCTGCAAATTTACAATGACCTGCTTTTGGAATTTTTAGTTGCTTATGAGATGCTACTGATTTAAAGAAGCGTTTAAGATTCGCTGCTGATGAGATGGTGTTTCGAGGTTGCTCCAGTGTTTTGAATTTCCATTAATCCTCAAATGTCATGTCTCTTCCTCTCCTTTCTTTTATTTCACGTGCATCTCTACCTCGGAAGAGGATCCGCTGCTGTAGAGGATATTGCAGCAGAGGTGCTGTAAATCCCGATAAATTTTTTTGTGATTTAGATTCTAAAATCCAACCTTATAGATTAAATCTTAGGTTAATGATCTACATATCCTCCAAATTTCGCTTAAATCCGACATTATTTGCTATTTTGTCTTAATAGTTCAAGATACGGATCTTTTTTAAATGGAGTTCAAGTTGCTTAGATCTTGACCGATTGTTTGACCATTAAGACAAAATTGCAAATAATGTCGGATTTAAGCGAAATTTAGAGGATATATAGATCATTAACCTAAGATTTAATCTATAAGGTTGGATTTTAAAATCTAAATCACAAAAAAAATTTATCGTGATTTACAACACCTCTGCTGCAAGATCCTCTACAGCAGAGGATCCTCTTCCCTCTTCCTCTCCCCCCCGGAAACAAACCAAAACCAACCTTCCTATTCTCACGCTAACAACCTTCCTCATCATCGTGCCACCGCCTCCTATTCTCACGCTACCCCACTGCACGACCACTTCCTCCGGCATCAGCCCTATCTGTCGCGAGGGCTCGCCTGTAGAGTCCCTGTATAATCCTTTTTTTTTTACCTACACTAGTTTTTCAACTCAATCTGTATTACGTACGCATGAAATCCATCTTGCAAACTATAAGAGCTTTGGAATCACGTCAAGGGAAGAAGCTTTGACTACACACAAAGCAGTCATCTAATGAATTCGTGCAATTTTATCAAAAAAGAAGTCTAGCATGACATTCAAGATCAATAGATAAAATAAAACGGAAAAAAAGAGGGAAAAAGGGATGAGAGGTCTTTGAAAGGCTCCATCTTGATCAGCATTCCTCCTTCCTCTCACGTCGACGTCGAAGGGAGATCAAGCTGGGGGAGTACGGCAGCATTTCCCGGTGTGTAAAGCCATCGATTTTAACGATGTCCAACCCCTCTTGATCTTCCGTCCAATCATGCGGGGCATATGCAAGGCTGACGCTGCTACCGTCGTGCTTCAAGTGATCCTGATAAAACACTGATCCTCCGACCCACGGGTCTATGGAACTACGTCGCTCCCAACCAGTGATGTATTTCTTAGTCCAGGACTCCACGTTTCCGTACTCCTCCATCACCCACATCTCCACCCTCATCGTGTCGAGATCACTCACCTGCAAGGCAAGGCATCCTTCCAGAGACAAGACGCAGTCGAAGAAATTGTGATCTACATGGGGAGGGCCTTGCAGCTCCGCAAAGCTTTCCGTCCCTACATCCAGGGAGAGGATGGCGCGATGTCCAACCCAGTGGAGTCTACCATCAACGAGGATGGTCGGATAAGGAGTGGGTCGATCGAGCCTACGATCGGCGGGGAACGTTCCGTATGCCCACGGTAGCCTCCTCCAACCGGTGGGGGTTCCTTGTCCGCCGACAGTGCAAACGTCGCATACCAGATCGCATTCGCCGACGTTCTTTATGCGGTACCTCGTACTGAAGACCTTGTACTGGTCGGTCGAAGCATCGAAACCGAACCCGCAATACACTTTATTGAATAGGAGCCTGCAAG
Organism: Ottelia alismoides; assembly: GCA_037367405.1. NCBI lineage: Eukaryota > Viridiplantae > Streptophyta > Magnoliopsida > Alismatales > Hydrocharitaceae > Ottelia > Ottelia alismoides. Next base: position 134,482 of record JAZKJV010001863.1, on the reverse strand, counting down.
GGGAGATCTCCGGTTCCGGGACTAGGGGCGGCAGCGGGATCCACTCGCCGAGGAGGGGGTTGCAGAGGTACGCGGGGAGGTGGTCTTCGCCGGAGGTCGTCAGGAGAAGGCCGTGGTAGGACTGCATGATGCAGTAGCTTCTCGAGAGGCGACCGGTGGACTCGGCCATTGTGAACTGTTCGTTTGAGCCTGAGGAGGAGGGGGGTATGTAGGTGAAGAGAGATGCCGACGGCTGTGCTTCCTCGTCCGTCGAGGGCTTGAAGTGGCGCATGAGGTAACCGGGGGTGGAGAAGGGGAGTTGGTCGCGGGCGAAAGATGGGTCGAGGTCGATGAGGGCCCTCCACGACCTGCAGACGTGGCGTGCGGAGGCGGTGAGGGAGGCGGCGGAGACGCGGAGGAGGATATCACGGACGAGTTCGGCAGAGAGGCTCTCCATGCTGTTGTGGTGGAAGGGACGTCAATTTACTGCCGGTTATATATATAGAGAGAGAGAGAGCCAAGTCCTACTTTGATACCGACTTTATATAGGATTAGGGTTCTGGTATTAACTTAGAGTGGAAGGTTTTATTTAAAATTTATAAAATTCAAACGCATTAACTTAGAGCCTAAAATTTAGGATTTAAATTCGATTTCGGGTCCAAGAGATCGTTCCTCTTGGTTCCTTACAAGGACTATCGAAGAGCGGTTGCTATAAAAAATTTTCCTAATGTGATAAGTAGTTTAATATTCGTTGTGATATATTAAATGTATAATAATAGAGTCTTATTTGTTGCTTCAATTTTTAAGTTCTCACCGAATATTATATATATCGCTATATATATTTGTCGCAATGAAATATCTAACCACGAATAGTTGTTGGTTGTTTTCTTATAATCATCATTGAAAGTAAGACGAATGATCTTTTTGAGTTAATTCATTCTGATATTTGGGGTCCTTGTAGTGTTGCCTCTACTGGTGGTTACAAGTACTTTATTACTTTTATCGACGATTGTTCGAGAAGCACTTTTATCTATCTCCTTCGTAATCGTAAAGATGTGATTGTCGTCATTGAAATTTTTCTAAATTTGGTTGAGACGCAATATGGTAAGTTGGTCAAGCGGTTCAGATCTGACAATGGTTGTGAGTATTTGTCTAAAGCCCTTGCTGATGTCTTGCAGGAAAAAGGGATTATTCATGAAACCTCATGTGGATATACCCCCCAACAGAATGGGATTGCAGAAAGAAAGAATAGACTCCTGTTGGAGGTTACCAGATCTCTTCTGTTTCAGAGGAATTTTTCAAGGAAGTTCTGGGCCGAGGCCGTCCTCACAAGCGCTTTTCTTATCAATAGAATGCCATCTAGAGTGTTGAACATGAAAACCCCTTATTCTATGATCCAGCCTGGTAGTAAACGTTTTTTTTCTTCCACCAAAGATTTTTGGGTGCTGTGTTATTTTCACAACTCTACACCAGCTGCTATGAAGCTTGATGCACGAGCAACCAAAAGAATTTTTTTGGGATATTCTCCCAAGTAAAAAGGATACAAGTGTTTCAATCCAAAAGATAGTACACTACACGTGACGAGAGATGTTACCTTCCTTGAATATGAAAGATTAATCCCACATACCATCCTGAAACTCCAGATCCCTTTGAAAGTCCCTCCTCATCCTCTCCAGCTCCAGCATGTTCTGCCTCTTACTATTCTCAATCTTCTCGTAAATCTCCCCAAACTTCTCGATCGAATCCGCAAGCATCTTAAATGAAGCAGCATCCAATCCACCACCAGCTCTCTTGACATTCGGCGGCGGAAGACCATCTGAATCATCATCCTCATCATCCCCCATCGACTCCGAGCCAGCAGGGCTATCCATCAACTCGTCCAGACCATTCGGACGGTTGAGACGTGAGCTAGAGTCGGTAAACACAAACTCATGGAAGGAAAGATTAATCTTATTTCCCAGTGCATTCCCTTCAGGGGGAGATGGAAGGACATGGTCAAGGAAATGCTAAAGAACTTCTATCGACTACTATAGATGATGAGTTAGAGTTAATAAGCTCTTCAAATGTGCGAGATCAGGAGGGTACCATACCTGGAAGGCAGGAAGAATGGATGGTCCCTATACTCCAACATCAATAAGAAACTCACCATCTACCTAGTGGGCATGAAACCAACCTAAATCCCTCCTTGGATGATCCAAGCCTCTATTCTACAAATCATGGATCAAGTTCTTCTTTCTGCGAGTGATCTCGAAGATAATAATGATAGTCACATTGAAAATGTTGGTGATCAAAATGTTATTGTTATAGGAGACTCTGTTGCTCATAGGAGAGAACGAAGATAGCTAAAGCCTCCCTCTAGGTATGCGGAGTGCACGAGGTATCGTAACCAAATTTGTTGGCTACTCTAACGTCTGTACAAATTATAAATGCTTCATAACTTCTCTTTCTATGTCTACGATCCCCAAGAATGTAGCATATGATGTTATTGATCCCAAGTGGATGTACACTATGCAAGAGGAGATGGAGGCTCTTAGAAAAAAAACTCTACTTGGGACATCGTAGACATCCCTGAAAGGGTTCACGTGGTTGGCTCAAAATGGGTCTACACCATAAGATATAAACTAGATGGACAAGTGGAAAGGTACAAGGCTAGACTTGTTGCGAAGGGGATTAGTCAGAAATATGGTGTAGACTACTTAGAAACATTTGCTCCTGTGACAAAAATGAATACGGTGTGTGTTATCCTTTCCTTAGCTAATATTAAAGAATGGAAGCTTCATCAGATGGATGTAAAGAATGCTTTCTTAAATGGAGATCTCCAAGAAGAGGTTAACATGCGCATGCCACCAGGCTATGAAGAAACATGAAAGTGCTGCAAGTTAAAAAAGGCTCTATATGGTCTAAAACAATCACCGAGAGCATGGTTTGAAAAGCTTAGAATAGTGTTGATCGGGTTGTGATACCATCAAGGAAATGGCGATCATACTCTCTTTGTTAAAAGAAATACAAAAAAGGTCTCCATTCTCCTTGTTTATGTTAATGATGTGATCATTACTGGAGATGACAAAGAAGACATTATGCGATTGAAAAATGAACTTGCAATGGTGTTCGATCTAAAAGACCTGGGTAAGTTGAAATACTTCTTAGGCATAGAAATGGTAAGGTCAAGTAATGGACTTATCCTAAGCCAAAGGAAGTATAGTTTGGACCTTCTAAAGGAAACTGGAAAACTAGGATGTAAACCTGCCACTACTCTGATTGAAGAGAATCACAAGTTGAGCATAAATGACAGGAAACAATTAGAAGAAAACTCAAAAGGTCGGTACCAGAAACTTGTTGGTAAGCTTATCTATCTCATACTGACTAGACCTGACATTACTTATATTGTGAATGTGATGAGCCAATTTATGCATGCTCCCACTGATTTGCACATGAAGTTTACTGAATGTATTCTATGCTATATAAAAGGAATTCCAGGAAAAGGGCTCATATTTACAAAGAATGATAAGATCAGGATCAATTGTTACACTGACTCTGACTTGGTTGGGTGTATTGATACGAGGAGATCTACTATTGGATATTATGTGTACCTTGGTGGCAACTTGTAATTTGGAGGAGTAAACGTCAATCAGTTTGTGCAAGATCAACTGCTGAAGCAGAATACAGAGCACTTGCAATGGGTGTCACTGAGATGCTATGGCTCCAGATCATTCTAACAGATATTGGGGTTGACTTTGAATTGCCTATGAAACTATTCTATGATAATATGTCTGCCATAAACCTATCCAATAATCCTGTACTGCATGACAGAACAAAGCACGTTGAGATTGTTCGTCACTTCGTCAGAGAGAAAATTTGATTCTAAGGAACTGGTGATGCCATATATAAAAACTAAGGAACAAATTGCTGATGTATTCACCAAGGGGCTCTCAACCACAAAATTCGCAAAGAATGTTAGCAAGTTCGGCATGTATGATCTCTATGCCCAACTTGAGGGGGAGTGTTGAGTCTGGGTGTATTTCGGGTAAGTGGATCTTGGGAGAAGATCCGCTTCACCTATCGTATATACATGTACTCTCCCTTCTGTTTAATATATGAAAAAACAACCAAAAATCCCTAGCCGGAGTGACGACGGGGAACCCTCTTCCTGTGGTTTTCTCCCTTCGACATTGAAGGGTTTCCACGTAAAATCTGTATGTATCGTGTTTGCGTGTCTGTTCTACATATTTCAACCAAAAAAATACAAAATGGTTGAGCATTCGAAACAAAACAACTCCATCATGAGTGAGGTATCCATCAGAGAGCAACAAACACGAGATTCCACCCTCAGATCTGAGAGGAATAAGAAGTATATGAATCTGAAGTAAAACCATCATAAAAATGGGATAAAGAAACTCAAGCAACTATTCGTCTCAAATATTGGTAAAGAGCAACCCAAACGCACCAAGCAAACATGTAATGCATCTTCTATTATTTTTGTGGTAATGACCAGGACACACTACAACGCATTCTTACATCGAGATCTCCAGATCGACCATAAAAAAGAAGCCCTTATGAATTTTATCTGCCAAGAATGAATGGCGTTCATAGAATTTGTCATAATCTCAAAAAAAAATAGAAATCCTATTTGATTAGCAATGAAACATGAATCCGTTATATTTTTTTTAATAGGACACGATTCGAAAAGATGCAGATAGCTTTCAACGTTAGCACGATAGAGACATCCTCGATTAATAGATGATAGGTTCATTGTAACACCTATAACATTGACAAATCTTTCTTCTCAGTGATATGTTGATATATTTATTTCCCTTAAAATGTGACCAAGATTATATGATATATATACACACACAATGAATTCAAAACTCTAAATAGTTAAGTTAATGAAATTCGAATAGGTAAATTAATGGTGACCACTAATATAAAGTATGAGTAACTTGAGAGAGGAAATGTTGGGTCGTCTCATTTTTTCTAACATTAAATATTAGAGAAAAGTGGAGAGAGGGTTCTACTTATGTATTAATATATGAAGGCATAGTTCCATTAGGTTGTGCATGTGTGGAAATGGAAAGGGAGAGTAAAGTTATGCATGGTGATTATGGAAACAACGGGTGGCATTTAAAATCCACGTGTTGCTCATCGAGGGTGAAGAAGGTTATGTATTTTCTAAATTTAGGTCTATACAAGGGAGAGTACCTAAAATTGGTATGATACTTCCGAGAGAAGGGGAATACATGGAGAGAAAGATATAGGGAAGGAGAGAGAGGGGGCGAAAGAGAGGTTGCAAAACAGTTTGCTTGGATTCAGGTTACTATTCTAATATTTATTTATTATCATTCGACACTTGCACGATAGCATACAGTTAGTAAAATATAAGGATAAATTATTGGTACCTTGAATGATAATTTGGGTAGTTAACAATACTAGTAACATATAGAATGAAATGCTTAAGTACTTCAAGTTTTCCTACAGAGATACAAGTTTATACTCAACGGAGTTATTTCATGGTATGCAGTTAAAATTAACAAATTAGTGATGTATTATATATATAGGATATCTTTCAAATGAGACATGGTCCTTCCATCCATAAGGAAGGCCATCAATCTCAACCATTCATAATTAATCATGTGGTAGATATTGATGATATGTTAATATTATTTATAAATTAAGCAAAAACTCATTTTGGTATTTATACATTATCTAAATATAGTATGTACACACCTCAATTATATCATCCATTACCGACACCTTAATTGCTTATTCAAATTTAGAAACCCTAATTTTTTTTGACATCTTGTGTCCGCCTCCCCTTTCTTCCTCTCTAAGCAGGGGGCGGTGGCTTGCGACTTCGTGCGGGACGCAACTTCTCCAGGCGTCATTGAGGTCGAAATTGGATGTTGATGTCTATGCTTTCTCTATATATATCCACCACCTTATCAAACGTCTCCTCATATCATCACCCAATCTATCGAGGATACTATTTCATCAGAAGAACATAAACATGTCTAGTACTGGTAAGAATCCTTTATTAATTATTGATATGCTTTTCACTTGAGTACAAATATTGAATTATGCATGCATGTATTTAATTTTCCGATATATACGATCCGTGCATTTTATTATGTGCAGATGGGAAGAGCTCATGGCCTGAACTGGTGGGCTGCGATGGCTACGAGGCCGTGAAGGTGATCAAGAAGCAGACCCCTTGCCTTGCTATCGTGGTCGTCAAACTAGAGGGGACTGGCATCACCAAGGATATTCGTTACGACGTGGTTTTGGGTCTGGGTGAACAAGATGAGGAATGTCATTGATGCTCCTTACATCGGCTGATCTTAATTAGTAGGGGTGCACATGGATCAGATAAAATCCGTAATCCGATCCAATCCGTTGTCATTGGATTGGATCGGTTTGGATTTATAAGTTTAATGGATCGGATCGGATTGAAATTTTACAAATCCGTTCATTTTATGGATTGGATCGGATTATTGTCAAAATCTAATCCGATCCAATCCGTTAATCCGTTAATAAATAATAATATATATTACTTTATTTATTCTCAATAAAGCATATTATATATTACATTTTATTTGAAAGCTATGTGTAAATATCCAAGCTAGTCTCTTTATAACTTAAACCTATTCCAATTCAAGTTTTACTACACACAACTTGCTGGAAAACCCCTTATCTCACCCTACTAGTTGGTTTAGAAAACAGTAATACCTACCTACAATGTCCTTTAGGCCCTTCCAAAGCTTCTAAAAATAATAATACATAAACCTAAACCCATTCGGGACCCATTACAAATAAAACAGTCACCTGCGCCACACACATATCCACCCTCAGGTGCACACATATCTCCACCGGATGTTGTCCTTGTCCTAGTTGTGTGCATGCACAGCTGGGTCTCCCTTGCGCATGCGTAGTTATCTAGTTGTAGTTCCTATTTGATATATACAAACTTGCAATTTTATTCAAAGTCAACACGATTCTTTTATGATTTCTACGGATCACAAGTATGTTATTTTTATTTAGTTATACAATGATCGGTTGTAATAAATTCATAACAAGCATATATGTTTTAGCTTTTCAAAAAAATTAAGTCAAATTGCTTTCCAAAAATTAAATATTCTTTTCTTTATATTTATACATAATCTCAAATTTAGAACCATGATTTGAATGTCGAGTTCGACTATGCTACAAACTTAATCATAGGTTAGGTGAGCATTAAAAATCCGAATCAATCCGATCCAATCCGTAATCCGGTGGATTGGATTGGACTGGATTTGCATGTTTAATGGATTGGATTGGACTGGAAAAATCAAAAATCCATTATGTGTGGATTGGACACGAATTATGCCAAAATCCGATCCAATCCGATCCATGTGAACCCCTATTAATTAGGATGTCCAAGGCAATCTATTGCGGAGTGGCATTGGCGGTGGATCAGCGGGATGGAGGAGCAAGTCGCGGCGACTCCTAGCGATTGTTGAAGAGGTCGGCGGCGACCTTTGAAGAGGTCGGATGCAGTCCGCGGAGAATTTCATCATGCAAACGACGACGATAAAAAAGTGTTGCACCCAGTCCTGGATGAAGAACGATTCACAGTTTGATACAATGTTGATATGTACTTTACATTATTAATGTGTATGACACAATTTTGATATGTATTATAGTATATGTTATGTATTTTTACAAATCAAATGGTTGCGAATGAAAATTTTATTTTTTTTATAAATCTTGTATATGTTGATGTGCATTACACATTTTGGATGTGCATTATACATTTTAGATGTGTTTTATACAAATTTGGTTTGTATATATTCGCATCAATTAAGCGTGAATGACTACCACAATTTTACAAAAAACTATACAAATTTTATTATACAAAGAACCACACAATCGTTACAAAGAACCACACATTAATTACTAATATGAATTGTATTTTACAAAGAACTATGCAAAATTTACAAATAACAGATGACTTTTTGAATGAACAACGTATTCTACAAAAAACATACAGTCGTTACAAAAGGAATCTTGAATTTTACAAAAAAAAATACGTGATGATACAAACATATGCCCCAGTAATATCGCCCAGCACAAAACTAGATATTTTTTAAATATGGTATTGCGAAAAATATCAAAAATAAAACTAGCTAAATTTAGTATTTCGGAATACTAAATAGTGTGCATAATTAATGCAAAAGTTGATGACCAAAATGCCTTTTGGGCAACAAAATTGAAGGTACCATTGGATTTGAATCCGATGGCCCAGATCGTTGACCTTCCTAAGGATGGAAGGATCACATCTCATTTGAAAAGCCCCCTATATATATATAGGATAAAATGGGGATGCCCCCAAGGGGGGAGCTAACTTGGCTTCCCCACGCCATTTCGTCCCTTTTTTATTTTTTTTTTCCGAAATTTCTTTCGTGGATTTTCATGAATATATCCTACATTATGTCATTCAAATTTCACGCGAAATAGAGACTCCTACAACCTCCATCCAGAAGGGTCATTTTTAGCAATTCTGTTACCGTTAAAAAATGGTTGTCTGGATGGAGGTCGCATGAGTCTCTGTTTCACACGAAATTTTAATAGCATAATATAGGGATATAGTGATGAATATTCACGGAAGAAATTTTCAAAAAAAATAAAAAAATCAGGTGAAATAGCGCGGGAGGAACCAAGTTAGCTCCCCCAGGGGGCGGCCCCATTTAACCCTATATATATATATATGGGATTTTATCAGTTGTGCCCCTCTGAGATATCGCAATATCAGTTATGCCCCTATCTTTTTGGTAATATCAGTTGTGCCCCCGACTTCTTGTCAATATTTCACTTGTGCCCCTCAGAGGGGCATAACTGATAAAAGATTTTTATCAGTTATGCCCCTCTGAGGGGCACAAGTGAAATATTGGCAAGAAGTCGAGGGCACAACTGATATTACCAAAAAGATAGGGGCATAACTGATATTGCGATATCTCGGAGGGGCACAACTGATAAAAACCCTATATATATATATATATATATATATATATATATATATATATATATAGAGAGAGAGAGAGAGAGAGGGCTTATCCACTGCGCACAGGGCGCATTAGCGTTTCAATGAGCACTCATTTTAGGCCTTACACGTGTATTAACAATAACTATATTTCTAATTATAGGCTACGATGTGTTTAAAAAAATCTTATATTTCCTATTATACAACGTCCTTAAAAATTGGAAGACGGTTTTGGAAAGAAGCAATTCAAATAAATGATTCCACGCGGATCCAAACGCTATGATAGTAATAAATATTATTCGGTCAAGTAAATGCTTATTGTGAGATCAGTAATATCAAGACAATGATCAGTAATTTACATCCAAATAGTTACATTGTACAGAATTTAGTAATATGTATAAAATGGTCAAGTAAATGTGTGTTGTGAGATCAGTAATAACATAACAAATGGTTAGTAATACCATTGTCGATGTAATGTGCATTGCATTAACAAATAGTTACTTTCTTACTTGAGCAATGCCCATGACTTACTGACCATTACTTTGTTATTACTGATATCATAGTAGCTATTACTTGAGAATCGTACACATTACTGAACATGTGATATAAGACATGGATATATACATTACTGAACACAAACAATAATTTACTTGATAACTGTATATATATTACTTGAGTATCATCTCTAAATTACTGAATTTTGTTCAAAGTAACAAAACGTATGAAAACTACTGACCTTTTGTTATGGTTTTACTGACATCACAACAAGCACTTACTTGTCCATTGTGTATATATTACTGAAATATGCACCATGTAATAAAATGAATGTATTACTGACCGTTGTTTGGATAATACTGACATCACAACACGCACTTACTTGTCCATTGTGTATATATTACTGAATTCTGCATCATGTAGTACAATGAATGTAAATTACTGACCGTTGTTTTAGATATTACTGATCTCGCACAACTATTTACTTGACTATTATATATATATTACTGACATGAGCATTTCGATCTCGATTTTCAGCAAGAAATAATCGATTCGAATGTTTTCTTTCTAAAACGATCTTCCTATTTTTTAGGACGCGATATAATTGGAATACTACTTATTGTTAAATCGCTTTGCATATTAATCTCCTTCCAAAAACAACATCCTTCGAAATAGGTAACCACTAAATTGGTAATACACGTGTGTGGCCAAGAAATGGTGCGCACCGAAACTCAAATGGGCCCTGTGCGCATTGGATAATTTCCCTATATATATATATATAGGATTTCTTTCAAATAGGACTTGGTGTCCTTCCATCCCTAAAGAAGGCCAGCCTGTTTTTTGTATAAAACAGGATGACTTCAGTAGAATACACATACAGTTTTGTATTATAATGTGAAGTTTTAATGTTTGTATTACATTGCGCAGTTTTGTATGCGTCTTTGTATTTATAGCGTGCACCTATAATACAAATTGTATACGTATTCTACTAAAGTGTTCATGATTTATACAAAAAAGGGCCGGCCTTCCTGAACTCAGAAAGGACTGCGTCCTATTTGAAAGGGCCCCTATATATATATATATATATATATATATATAGGATTTATTTCAAATAGGACGCAGTCCTTCCATTCCTAAGGAAGGCCGCCCCTTTTTTGTATAAAACAGGGCACTTTAGTAGAATACGTATATAGTTTGTATTATAGGCGCACGTTATAAACAGTTTTGTATTATAATGTGCAGTTTTAATGTTTGTATTATAATGCGCAGTTTTGTATGCGGCTTTGTATTTATAACGTGCACCTATAATACAAACTATATACGTATTCTACTAAAGTGCCATGTTTTATACAAAAAAGGGGCGGCCTTCCTTAGGAATGGAAGGACTGCATCCTATTTGAAAGGCCCTATATATATATATATATATATATATATATATATATATATATATTCTAAAGCAAATATACAAATAGTGCATAGTGTTATGCTTTACACAAGAATATATACAAAACATGTTGGATGTGTATATCTTAAATTGGTTGCTAATTGAATTGAACATATTAGTATTCGATTAGAGTTCGTTCGATAATAGTTCGAAAATATGTGTTCGTTCCTAAACAAATTGAACATTACTTCAAATTCCAGTTCAATAGCTTAACAAACCGAACATGAACATAATATATGTTCATTCGATAAAAGTTTGAGTTTGATATATGTATATGTGTATAACTTCATATTTATACACATGATAAATTTAGGTTAAAGAAATTATGATAGTTATTGGACTTTGTACCACTTTAATTTGAATAATTTGTTGTTTTTACTGCTTATCGAACCTTATTATCGAACTCAAGTTTCGAAACTTTTCATATAAATAAGTTTCAGTTAAGTTAAATCACTAGCGAATTATCGAATCGAACTCGAACTCAAACTATCCTATTGAACATTTATCGAACCGAACTCGAACTTCAAACTTCCTTATCAAACCAAACTCGAATATAGACTTGTTCGTTACAGTTCGAATCGATTAGCAGCTCTAATCCTAAGGATGCAAACATTGAAACATACATAGACAATTCATATTTGATTCACTATCGTATCTATTTTATAAATTTTTGCTCCATATTCATAACGGTCATTTTAAATGAAAATGAATACATATATCGTTTTATTTACATGTTATCATAATATATGCTTTCATGTATAAATAGAATTATAAATTTATTAAATCGTCGAAAAAATTAAGGACATGATAACACTTTTTTTAATACCCATCGACATTTCTGTACGCATCAATTTCATGTTTTAAAATGGATCACTGTATGTTTATATCCGTAAGACGATTTTGTTCCTTAACTTATACTCCTAAAAATCAATGTTTATAAAAAAACTATTGAAAACATATACCAATCAGAGTTTACAATATATGTATAATCATTTTTTTTCCATCGTCGAAACTATCAACCAAACATTACCACATTCTTTGAAGCCTATCTTAGAAGATCAACAATAGAGTTGTATTTTTAAATTTTAATGATGATGATTACACGATCAGCATAAATTTGATATATTCCGAAAATGTTTAACCATTTTCCGTATACTTTCCATGAACAATGTTGAAATTTCCTAAAGTACATTTAATTTTTAAAAAAATCAAAATAGAGATACTGAAATCCCTTAGAGGGAACTTTTTCTAAAATAATTATTACTTTAATCTAAATTAAATAAATAAATATGAATTTGAAATATTTATTATTTTAAATATCAATCGGTACCATGGGTTAATTGCACCTACATCCAAGCTATTTTATATATGTACCCTTATCCTAAAGTTGCTATTTGAATAACATTGTACTATAAACTATTAAAAAATGTATATGGACAAGAGTATGAATGATGGTGCAACTATAGCTATTGACGTATATGAAATTATTGTAACATATCCTAAAAGAATATTTATAGATGCTAAGCGGATAAAGAAATTTGCAAATAAAAACATGCTAAGCAGATAAAAAATCCACATCTACTTAGAAATAAATTTACAATAATATTTCTACAAAAAAATGAATATGCAAATAGGGATGCCGACATTTGCAGATATCAATTTGAAATGTGTATATGTATCCACTTTAAAACATATATGGATACATATGCCAAATCGTTGTAATGGATGCAATGACGGATCGAATATGGTGTATCAATATATGTGTTGCATCATTAATCTTTATTACTTTTACAGATACAAATATAAAAAAAATATCATTTTAATTTTTTGGATACGGATATGGGTCAAAGCAGTAGGTATAGGTTCATTTATGTGTGTTGGCTCCTACCATAACGAATGCAACTAGATAATCCATATACTTCTTTTATCATATCCATTTATGGATATATTTATTTATTTATTTAACAACAATAAATACGAATAAGAAATCGATTTTAATTTTCTGACAAAGGTGACAAAGGTTTGGATATATGTATATTTTTCATTTTGGGATACTAATATGGGTATTGATAATCACAAATAAAATATGTATATTATTTCCCTATATTATATATGAATATGTAATATATTCAAGTATATGTTTATGCACACAATAATATATGTAAATACAACAGACACATAAATTCGGTATACTAGAAATCAATATACATATCCAAAAAAAGATACATAATATTGTTAGTGTCCATATTTTAAACATCAGAAACTTTATATTCATCTATATATAGTATATTTTTATGCATATCTATATTCATATCCATTTAGCATATATATATAGAGAGAGAAAGAGAGAGAATATGGTACAATAGTTTTATATATGTCAGTAACTATAGTTTATCAAAATTCATATTTGTATGCATATACATTTTAATAATTTATATTACATAGTTATTTAAAATAGTAACTTTAGGAGGGTATAGATATAAAATAGTTTTTATCCTCTTCCCCAAATCAACACCTGAGTGACGATTGATGCTTAAAATAGTAAATATTTCAAATTCATGTTTATTTATTTAATTTCAATTAAAGTGATAATTATTCTTTAAAAAAAATCCTCCCCCGACGTTGTTAAATTATTATGTCATTTACATTTTAAAGTAAAAGATCAAAGTCTATATATCAAATCTATAAATGTTGTTAAATTATCATGGAATCTCTAAAGATAAAATTAAAAAAATTAAGGCATCCAAAACCTGAGCTTAATTATAATGGCACTAAGGTTTTATATACAATGGTATCAACAATGGCGTAGTCGTATATAGTAAGATTTTAATAATCGAGATTGACTAGCAAGTTTGTCTTTGACGTAAGACCAGCAGTCCACGTCAGTTTTAATAGTTCTAAAAAAAGGTTTGGTGTTAATTTTAGTTTCAGTCATTAATAATCTATTTCTTTTTTTATTCTAGTTAGTTGTCCGTACACCAATAATTTGTTCTAATATTCTACGAGGCCATTCGGTTGAGGGTTACTCTCACTTTCGTGGGTTACCCCAAAACCTATATATCCAACCCACTAGTGGGTCTCACTTTCTCTCCATCAAAAAAATTATATTATACCATTATATCATCTAAAAATCATAAAATATCCAACTTCTACTCATTATTCCAAACTTCAATACAATCACATCACAACAACTACCCACTTTTTCCAATTCCAATACAATCATATCATAATAAATATTCGCTTTTTCAAATTTTCAATACAATCACATCACACAAACCCTCCCAACTCTTAATCCACCAACCAAACACCAAAACACAAAAATGAGTTATCCTCCCACATATAACTCACGAACATGTAATTTGTTTTAAAAGTCACATATATATATAATACTAATAGTTTGTTAACATTAACAAAGTTCTTTTTCTAAAGAGTAAATTATAGAAAAAAATCCTGAACTATATAGGGTTTATATATGATAATTTGTAACTCCCCAAACATAGCCAGATATCTAAAACACAGAAAGTATAAGAGTAAGTTATAAGAGTGAGGGAATATTATTTGAGAATTCGGATTAAGTATTTTTGAGTGATTGTGAACGTGTTCAGACGAGTTTGAATCCAACAAGTCATCAAGGCATACCATCCTCGATAAGGGTCCAGGTACCTAAGCCCATGCGATCGTTACCACTATATATGGTATTATAGCATGTTGCCTCTGATAGTGGGAAAAGTTATCTGATAAGTGGATCCATTTCTAAGTGGAGATAAGAGGAAAATGCGACCTAGAGAATGCAGTTGTAACTACTACTGGAAACAAATGATGGGTCATACGCAGTGAGGACGTTGTTAATATAATTGAGGGAGGTTTGTATCACCCCAAGCATATCAACACGTATAAAACTTACAAGTGCGAGAGTGAGTTAGAAGAGTAAGGGATTACTATTTGACAACTTGAACTGAAGTATTTTGAGTAGCCGTAAAAGGATCCAGATGGACCCGAATCCAACAACTTGTCATGATCAGCTTTCTTCGATAATAGTCTGGGGACCACAAGAGGAGATCCCCTCTGATCCGAGATGGACTCCTTCGACATCGACGACCCCATGTTGTTGGCCACGAAAAGAAGGGATGATAATGGAAAACTTCTTTATTGTTTAATGGACAAGAGGTTCTTTAGTATGTTTAGAGACCTTAAGTTCCGTATCTATAATATATGCAATTTTAAGAGGCTTCATATGTATGTTATTTTTATTGTTTACGGGACAAAAGGTTCTTTTAGTATGTTTAGAGATCTTAAGTTCTATGTCTATGATATATGCAATTTTAAAAGGCTTCATATGTATGTTATTTTTTGAGCCAGTAAAAATTTATTTGGACAACATTAAAAAAAAGTGTATATACTGAAGGAGGAGAGAAGAAAAAGATGAAGTTTAAAAAGATAGATATCAACAACAACATTTCCTATATCCACTTTTATTTCAGGAATATATCTATGCACTTGTTCATGATCATGGTTAAATGAACCCCCCTCTTTACAAATATTTGGAAGATTCATGTTATGATAACTGATTCAGTTTACTACTTGTGAAACATTTCATTATCATAAATATAGTTGTGTACAACAATACCAACTATGAGAAGTTCACTATCTACATGTGATGCGTGAACAAAGAAAGTTGTGTACATTAATCAATAGCTAAGTATGAATAAGGGGGGATGCAATACATA
Source organism: Ottelia alismoides (assembly GCA_037367405.1). Classification (NCBI taxonomy): domain Eukaryota; kingdom Viridiplantae; phylum Streptophyta; class Magnoliopsida; order Alismatales; family Hydrocharitaceae; genus Ottelia; species Ottelia alismoides. The sequence goes on along the minus strand of JAZKJV010001863.1, from coordinate 118,827 downwards.
ATAAGGGGGGCATCGATGCGGTCATGTAGGAAAACTGAGGAGGGAGTGCCTGGAAAGAGGAAATTGGGAGAAGAAGGTGGATGGTGTTGCCGTAGGGGAAGGAGAACTGGAGGCTTTGAGGAGAATGTGGGAGAGATTGAGGGTCGCGAGGGAAGAGGGCATTGTTGTTGACGTCGTCTGGCTGTCGGCGGGGTGATCTGCCTACAGGGCCTATCGAGCAAAGGCATGTATGAAGTTATTGGAGGTGTGTTGGAAGGTTGTCTGCCTTTAAAATCGAGGGAGGGTATGCAATGGTGTAGACCATGATTCCTGGACGGTAGCTCGATCGGTGAAGCAATGACAAGGAGGGTAGGGTTGGCCATTGGGATGGGCCGACCCGACCCGACCCAACCCCGAACCCGAAATTTAGTGGGTATGTCGTGGACCTCAAAATGATCTCGTATTGATTATCGGTCCGACAAGCACGATAGCTTGACCTATACGATATAATTATATCCAATATATTCATGTTTGCTCCAAATACCATAGTTTAACTTTCATATCCTTATTTCGAGTTTAGAATAAATACTTACACCCATTAATAATAATATACATTAGCGTGGATTGAGGATATTATTACACTAATATGCATTATTATTATATTAATATGCACGAATGGAATCTGTATCCTCAAGTGTTAGAGCATGTACAACTAAGGGTAAGTAATCAATCTGTATTGGGTAATAGTGCCTGCGTCTACAATAGAATATGTAATGGTGAAATGAACAGTGGTTTAAGTTGCCATATTTTTTTACCACGTTTCTTTTTCCAACATACAACTAATGTCGGAATCACGAACTAGTTAGCATACTTAAATAATTAACATGCACACATGCATAAGAAACAACGAGATAAATGCGAAAAGAACGGAGCACATGATATTGGTATACATAGGTGTTAAATTGGGCAAGCACGACCCGAACCTGATCCATTTTATTTGGGTCGGGTTTGGGATTGGGCCTAGAATTTGAAAATAAAATGGGCCTGGGCCTGACCTATTAGCCCATATCCTTAAATGGACTTGGGTTGGACCAACTCAAACCCGACCCGACTCGGGTTCATATTCTCTTCTGAATATGAATCCATGTCATTTTGTTGCAAATGCAGGGACTCTTTTTTCATCATCGGATCTGTTAAGTACAACGGGTATGGAGTCTGCCACGGATCCAACTCCAACTCTGCTAGTTGTGGTTGGGGTTCCGACCATCCTGTATATGAGCGTAATCGGATATTCACAACCTATTGACCTTATGGGTTCGAATCATCCTTACAACCTAAAACCATTAGGTTGTTCGGCCTTTGTGACGGTGTTTCCCAAGCAGGGCGATGGCCAATGTATTGGTCCATCCCCTAGATGTAGACGTGGGCATTTGGTCGGTTTAGGTGGTTTGGGTCAATATAATTCGAGTTGAATTTTCTTAGGATTAAGAAAGTGGCCACCCATGACCCAACCAAATTTAAAAAGTGTGGCTATTTGGTCTTGGGTTTGGGCCAATCAGATTGGGTCTAAACCAAACTTTGAAAGAGAAACCTCATACAAAAACCCTATACACAAAGACAGATAAATCAAGTTTTGTATTTATTTTCATCACAAGATGTTGAGTAATAGAGATGGCAAGAAATTCCAACAAAAACCCATATAAAAAGACAAAATACTGTCAAAAGTAGACTAGAAGCAATGAAGATTTACCTGTAAGCGGCTGTGGGTTACCTCCCCCCTTTCCATTTCCATTTCCTCTCCCTCTTGCGCTTGCGACTGCAACAAGCAACAACAGCTTCAAGAATATGGAAGAGATGAGAGTAAGAAGAGCACCTCATGGGTAACGTCCTTTGTTTCCCATACGACAAATGATGTAAATTTTAGACGGATGAGTACCCTCCCTGGTACTTAGGCCTCCATGGGTAGGGTTGTAGCCTACAGCTAGAAAGGTGCAGCTAGAAGGGATTTCGAATTCAAATAACTTAAATCAAGAGACTTAAGTCATCATGTAGTATGCGAGAGGTTAACCCAATCTCCAATTCGATTTTTTAGATGGGCTGGGTGCATTATTTCAGACCTATTAATCAACCCATAAACCAAATAAATATAATGGATCAGGTCAAATCCAACCAAAAACACAAATAATACAATCCATTTAAATACTTTGTAGTGGTTTGGGTGGGTTGTTTGGGTTGACCCAAATAGCGCCCAATCCTACCTAGAAGATCTTCGCTCATAATATCCAGATCTAAGGCAGGGTAGAGCCCGGTACTTCCTGGAGCTTTGGTCTCAGCAGGAGGCGACGTTAGGATGAATGGCTTGTCGTCTCAAGTGGGGTTCGACGTCGATAGTGTAATGGATGAAGCAAGAGAGGGAGTTGATGTAGGGGGAAAGGGATCCAAGAAAGGGTTTAGGAGTGTTGGTTCAAGGCAAGCGGCGGGGTTTTCCTGTTGAGCAAAGGGGAAGGTGGGATCTAGTCTAATGGAGAAGCTATCTCAAAGGATCTCTGATCCAGATAGTCTCTCTGGGACGCTGCATCATGAGACCGACAATCATGTTTGGGAAACTACCTAGCTCGAGCAAAAATTGGGGGTGGGGGAGTTTGCTGGATTGCATGAATTGGAGGGGTGGCTGGAGGCCAAGGTGAATCTAATACAAGAGAGAGAGGTAAGGGTGGAAGAGGAGGGTCATGTCACCCTAGAGATTCCTTCGAGAGAGGAGATGTACTTCAATGCTAAAGGGAGTCATACGGATAAGATGTTTGTGCTTGTGGTGTCTCAGAGAGTGGGGGTTTCATTGGCTAGGGGCTCAATGAAATGTCTGACATGGAACGTTCGCGGGCTGGGCCAACCAGTGAAGAGGATGGAAGTTGGCTCAATGCTAGCTGAATGGAAGGCAGATGTGTTATGTCTGCAGGAGACGAAGATCGCATCATAGGAGTGGTGAGATGGAGCTCCACCTTTGGGTCTCATCTCATGGATTTCAAGGTTGTACCCTTTAATGGTAACTCGGGAGATATTTTGGTGGCATGGAATGATGCATTGTTCGACCAGATGAACGAGATAGTCTTGATGCATTCCATATATGTGATTCTGATCAGCAAAAAGGATCAGTCACGGTTGTTGGAAACATCCGTCTATGGCATTCCAAGTGCATACACGTACACACGATTATGGGCCGAATTGCGAGACATTAAAGCTAGATTCATAGAGGTCAACATCACATTATACTTGGAGGATAGTCTAGGTGGGCGAGTTGCGTGGAACCCAGGTTCGAGTTGTTTGCTGAGGTGGTGGAGGAGCTATGTCTGGAGGTGACTGATACGGCTAATTGCAGATATAACCTAGAGGAGTTCCTTGGCTAGATCGTAGTTTGATCGTTTCATGCTTTCCGTTGAGGCTTTGGAGATGTTTACTCTCACTGGTGTGACATCACTTCTCCGATCTAAATCGAACCATACACCCTTATGCTTGGACACATGCAATGGTAGAGGTTTTTCTTCATATTATTTGAGAGGTGTTGGTTGCTGGATGAGAGGTTTACATATATGGTTGTATCTTTATGGAGCAATGTGGAGGTGGTGGGATATGCTACCGTGAGACTAATAATGAAGCTGGCTGCTTTGCGTCTAAGGTTGATTTCCTTTGGACAGGATTCTCGCATTTCATGGGAGGAGAGAAGGAACGGGAACTGGATGAAAATGGTAAGGTTGGACTCGTTGGAGTATTATAGGGACCTTAAGAAGGAGGGGTTGTGATGAATCTCCATTTCATCACCTTTATTCTATCATTTTGGCCTTAAAAACCTTGGCTAATGCATGTAAATAGCCTCAATTTGCACATAATAGCATCCATTATTTATTATATTATTTGTATATAAAAAAGGTTTTTAATGCCTAAATTATAGAATAAAGAGAAGAAAAGAGAAAGAGTAAAATATTGCAAATATTTTACGACCCTAACCCCGAGACCAAGTCCAGAATGGAGTTGGTCGACAAGGAATAAAGTAGGGGGGATAAGGGCCATAAATACAATAAATACCTCATTTTATTTATTCATTAATTATGTATTTTTGACACCTATTTTATTCTTTATTATGTATTTATTAAATAAAGAAACTTTGTACATAAAAGTTGTAGATAATAATGTAAATAAAAATACAAAATTGAGTTTGTACAAAAATAATATTCAGTGTACATTTTATACCAAGAATAAAAAAGCTAGAAACCAAACTTCACAGACCCATATCTTTCAAATAAAAACTCAAAACATATCAAAATCACTCTAATTGCATATAACTTTTCACAAGCTATTTAATGGTGGTGGTTTTATATTTTTTAGAGTTACTATGTAAAAGTTAGGTTTTGGACCCCTATTGTACATAATACCGATTAAAATATTCAAATTATTCATTGTTTATTATTTTTGCAAATTCTTATTTTTATATTTTTGTAAATATTATTTATAACACGTTTACATATTAAAATTAGAATAAAATCAAAAAAAGGGAAAATAAAATAAGTTTATTCATAGACAAAAAAACATATGTTTCTAGATGTACATAAATAAAGGGAAATACATTCTTTAATTCTTTATTCCTTTATATTTTTAAAATATTGTAAATAATATACATATTCTATTAAAAATATAAAACTAAAATAAAACTCAATAAAATACATCAAAATAAAATAGTATACATAAAACATAAGTAAAATACCTATGAATATACCTATATAATATACTTACCTATGTATTTAAGTGTACAAATAACATCATAAAAATAAAATAAAAAATATTTATACTCACAAAAATAAGTTATAAATAAATAAATTAAATAAATAACATAATAAAGTAAAATATACAAAACAAAATAAAAATGTACAAAATATAGATAATTATACCTATAAATAAGCCACTAAAAATAAACTTGTAATAAAATATACCAATAAATAAATAAATAACGTAATAAAATACTAAATAAAATAATAAACATTTTTTATTTTATAATCAAAAATTAATAAAATCATTTATTTCTTTTAAATAATTATTCTTTAATAACCATGTTGTTTTGTCCTGTAGTGAATCTACATGGACCAATGGCAGGGCTTCCTCTGTTGACCTCTGGTCAACTCACCCTACAGCCTCTGCAGCCCGTCAAATCTGTCAAAGCATGCGTTTTCTCCCATTTTTCTCAACCGATCCATCACTCTAATAACATCGATCCCTTCACGGAAATTACTCCCAAAACAACCCTCATACATGCCCAACCCTTGTATCCTTGATACATAACTTGATTTCTTTCCTAACAGTCGGTCAAATAAGGGTACTCACTTGTTTTATAAACAACTCACTCTGCAGCCCGTCAAATCTGTCAAAGATCCCATTTTCTCCCATTTTTCCTGGGTGTTCCATCCATCTATCACGCCCGCTTCCTTCACAAGAAATGTTCCCCAATAGTCCATGATACACGCCCATGCCTTGTATCCCTTGTAAATACGATAGATTCATTGATTACGACCGGTCAATAAGAGCTCCCCATTATGTTCAAAAATAACTCCACCTTCCTCCTCCATTTTTTGGCCATCTTCAAGCCCTAGAGTTCCACCATATCGGCCTAGTGTGCATCCAGGTGACAGATGGAGGTCCCTTGAGATGGATGGGAGCTCGCGGAGGAGGAGGTGCGCCCAAGGCCACCGTCGGCGGTGACCTCTGCTCCATGAGCTCGCTCAGCTATAAGAGCTGTGTATTTTACGATTTTTAGGTAGCTTTTAATTTCAGCTTTTTCCTCGTGCCATTAGATTAGTGAGTAGACCTTAATTCTAGTGTAAAATCGATTGTTCGTAGTTCGCCGGAGCTCCGCTCTGGCGAACCCAACCACCGTGCTTTGCCCTGTTTCCGACCACCATTTCGCCTTCATTTCATTCCCTCTCGCATTCTCCATCTCCTGACCATCTCAGACCAACCGGTACCCCTTGGGTTCTGCGAATCGATGCCCAACTTTCACCCACCACCAGAGCATCGACGTCCACCCTCCATTTCACGCTAACAGCTTCAATTTTTGGTCGAGGAGAACCGCCTCGATCCGCATGCCATTTTTCTGTGGGTCAGGCGTGCTAGTGAGTTCCAGGATCCACGTTCTGATTCCACTGGAGGTATTCGGAGCTCCTCACCTTCCCCGACCTCGCGGAGAAGCTCCGGTCAACCTCGAGCTATTCTGAAGCCTCCTGGAGATAGAGCTACCTGCAAGGAAGCTAAAAGGACCCCTTGGCGAAGCAAAGGCTGACCGAGAAGCTAGATCTCACCGGAAGAACCTTGCCCAGGCGAGTGTTCTTCCTTGTTCTTCCAGCCTACTTCCCTGCCCTTGGATGAAGGAGTTGTCTCAGTTCGAAGCACAATCAGTGGATGGAGCTCAGCACCGACCGTCTGATCATCTCGGATGATCTAATCACGTGCATCCATCGGTGAAGCGGCATCGTCGCACCAGAAGGCGCCACATGGATAAGTGAAGGCTTCACCGTCGTCCGATAGCGCCTAAGGGGGGGGGGTAAATTGCAAACCTCACCCTTGCATTTTTTGTATTTATTATTTAATATTGTAAATAAAATTTCCAGTTGTAAATAAATGGGAGTTTTGCTAAAAGGACCATACACTTTATTGTAATTACATTATGGTCCTTCCCGCCTCACGTGCAGTCCCATGTGAGGTGTGTACAAATTGCATTGAGCCCCTGACAGTTTTTGTATATTGTAAAATATCCTTTAAAAATTAAATAAATATTTTATTATGTTGGCATTTTTGCACAGAGCTCCCTGGCTTTTATTTTTATTGCTTTTGTGCCCCTGCCAGGACATTAATTTTTGTGTGATTTATGTATTTATTAAAAATAGCTACATAGCTCCAAAAATTCCACAAAAATAGGGTTAGATGCCCCATGCAGTGTACTTACATGCCACACATATTTTTTGCATTTTTGCGCATTTAATCTAATTATTAAAATTAAAATAGAGCTTAAATAGTCCCTGACTAATTTACAAAATACCCACAAAAATATAAAAATGTTTTGAAAAATTCCAAAAAAATTGCATATGTTATATTTTGGTATTTGTTGAGTCTAGAAAAAAACCCCTAAAAATAGTAAAAGAAAATTAGAAAAAATTAGAAAGCTCCAAAATCCAAAAAAATATAAAAAATTCAACAAAAATCCCAAAAATATGTTTTTTATTTAATAATTATCTATATGTAGTTATTTACATATTAAAATTAATTTGGGTAATTTTGGGACTTATTCATTATTTTTAAAAACCCAAATCAAATTCAGATTATGTATTAATCCCATATTCAGGATATTTTTGACTTTAAAAATACATAAAAAAATTAGCAAAAAAACCGAGAAAAATAAAAAAACATTAGAAAAATATTTAAAACCCGACAATAATTTACTTTATAATTTTTTTATATTTAATAGCCTTTATAAATATATTTTTATGTATTGCATAAATAAAGCCTTATATGGCTAAATTACTTTTATAAAAGAAAAAGGAAAACATAAAAAGATAAAAATGTAATAAAAAATCAGAGATTAAAAATGAAATAAAAAATATACAAAATTAAAAATAAAAATATAATAAAAATAAAAAACCCATAAAAATAAATGGACAAGAAAAGAATTAGATAATTTTGCGCATTTCTTTTTACTCCCAAACCGTCTGCTCCCAGTGTTCGACCTCTACTCGTGCTTACACCTATACACATTTGCATGTATAGTTATAATAAATTTTAACTTCATATTTTTAGAATTAAAGGTTTTATTTTGATTGTGGGTTAATTCTTAATTAACCGAGATTTATCGAGCGGCCAGCGCATCGACTATTGATCTGCCTTGTGGATTGATACGACCCTCGGAGAAATCTCCAGTTATCAAATGGCACCGTTGCTGGGGAGCAACATCGTTTGGGTTATTTATTTATTTAAGTCTTCACTCTTGTCCATATTTATTTATTTATTTGCATTACTTTCTTTTTATTATCATTATGAACTGTCTGACGCTCTTCCATGTTTGAATTTGTTGCGAGGGACCGCGACACGACGGAGGATCTCCTAGGAGGACCTATGCACCCGAGCAATGCGGAGCCGACTTTCTGACTAAGCTGGCAGAAGAGAGCAGCCAATTCATATCTGGAGGAATTTTGGAGGCAGATTCGGAGCTTCCTTTTATTATGCAAAAAAAAGTAAATTTATGAGAGAGAGTGACACTTAGCATGTAATAATACAGGACTCTCTACACTCCGACTTCCCGAGGTCCAGTGCCCGAGGGATTGTTCCCTCAGGGGCCTTGATGATTTTGATGCTTTTTTATTTTTATTTTTATTTGTGTTATTTGGTGTGAATGAGCCCTAGCTTAGGATTGTTTGACGTAAACTATGGCTCAAACCCTAATATATATGCATGTACCTATAGATACGATTTTGGGGACTTAGTCAATTTGAAATAATGTTCTTCACGCTAATAGCATCCTGTATCTAGGGTGATTTCCTCGGATTGCATCGCATATAGCATAGGGTTTCAATTCTGTCTTGCATCCCGCATGGAGAGAGCTGGGAAGCACTGTAAGTCTTCTTACTTGGCATGCATCATGGATTTCTTATATGCATGGCTTTTCCGATCTTCTCCCTCTGTTTTTGCTCACCTAGGATGTAAATGGAATTGGAACCCCGTTAGGCACATGCATTGAAAAATAAACAAAAAAAAGTGATAACCAAAATAAAACTGGGACTACTAACCATACTGGATTTTTGAAATAAAATGTAATGGACTCTTTGTCTTGGGGAGAGAAACCCCCTCATTGACGGAGCATTTTATTTCTACGTACACGCTAAGGATTAGTACCCCAATCCCAAAGCCTAATTCCGGTGTGTACAACTTTCTATGATCACCTAACTCTAAAATCGACAAGATAAAAAGACCACGACTCGATCTTCACTGTGTTGAGTAGGTGAATCAGGGGTTCGCTTTGTATATTGACTGTGACTTGGTGTCCATTTGCATTTTCATATCCCTTCGAGTTATCGATCCCGTCCGTGTGAGTCATGCATTTTTCATTTTTGAGTCTCTCTACCTTGCTTATACATATACCTCCTCATTTGCATTGAGTCATGATATTGGCACTTGCGCTCAATCAACTTCGCTCGACCTTTGTGTTCCTCTCCTTGCCCACCCTCCTCGTGTCCCCCGTATCATCTTTTCTATTACCCGGGATTGTTGCTCTTTTAGAGATCGCCCACATCAAGGATTTTTAGACTTACATTGATTATTGGAGTAAGTCGGGCATGTGTTGAGGATGCTGAGATTGACAGGGTGGATCCGACTTTCGCTTTGTGCATAGGAGACTATTGAGGATTTTTGATGATGCACGATTATAGGTGTGATTATTTATTGAGGATTTGTGATCACGCACACCCGATTGAGGATGTGATACTTTGTTATGATTAAATGTTGATATCATGTGTTGTGACTGATTTATCTATCCTGAGGTTCCTACCATCTTCAGTTCGAGGTCTGATTGATTATATGGATTGGTACTTTCTAGCATAGGTGCATGGAACACACATGATGTCTGTCATCTTTTTGACTGATCCATCCTTGATCTCCTGACTCTATCATCTACCTATGGCACTTTGAGGATTCATGATTATCGTTCGTGCCATCTCGGCTGACTGGATTGACTGAGGGACCTGTAGAACTCCCAAGTATGATAATGACTTTCTATCATCGGAATTGTAGCACTAGGTCATGGCTATAGAATAATCAGCAGACTTCGGCAAAACATCTTTAGAGGATCTCATAAATTACCTTCTTTCCTATGAAACCGAGCTCGAGAATAGGAAGAAGGAAGAAGAGAAGTCGTAGAAAAAATCTAGCCCTCGCATCTAACAAGGAAGCCCAAGAAGGATTTGACTGCGATGATGACATTGCATTCATGACCCAACAATTCAAGTCATTCCTTAAGAAGAAGGGAAAATTAGAAGGAGAAATCAAAAACTTCCAATGCGATAAGGTGGGACACACAAAGGACTGTCATCAACTGTAAAAAATCTGTATACATGAAAATAAGTTCGAGGAGAAATCTAAAAGGAGAGCATTGCAGGAACCTTAGGATGAGTTGAGTAGTAGTGAAGAAGAAAATGAAAGCGCGTGCTTGAGATTCGTTAGATTGGTCAAATCTGACTTATCTCATAGGGACTCAAAAAATGAGGTAAGTACACTTTCTTATAATTACAATACCTCTCAAATCTTTTAGAGAAAATATTAAGTTTCATAATATTAACAAGAAACTGGTACAAGATAAATCTCATTTGCTAAATGACTTAAATGTTCTAAAAAAGTAAAATAAATTGTTTAAAACAAATCTTAGTAGTTTAAAAATTAAAATTACTGGCCTAAAAAATTGTTTTTTTAATTACTTTTGAACCTACTCATAAAAAGGGAAATAGAAAGTAGAAAATCATTCTTTTAGCTCTAATTCTTTCCGGAAAAGAAGATAGGTTTGGTCTAAGAAGGATATAATGAAATCTAACCTTGAAGGACCTGGAAAAGGAAGGGTAGTAGAACAAAATTTTGTAGGTACCTAATCTCAAGGAAAACAGAGATGGAAGAGGTCACGTCAACATCCAAGATGCACCTCACGAAGGCTAGATGACTACCTGATGCACAACAATAGATGGATGCCACTGCTATGGAGAAGGTATCAAAATCAGAGAAGTCCACTGCCAAAGACTCTAAGCGATTTGTTATCTTTTTTACTAAGTCCACTGCCAAAGACTCTAAGTGATTTGTTATCTTTTTTACTAAGTTGATCATGCATTGATGATGAGCCCTCGACTCTTATCTTTAAGGGAGAGCCTTTAAACAAAGATAAAAGGAGAGCTCTAGTTTAATGAGATCTCAGATTAAAAAGAATGTTTTCAAAAAGGAAGGAACTTATTTCTTTTTATTCAACAATTGCATTTATTTAAATACTTTTGATTATGTCAAAAAGAGGGAGAAAAGATTGTTTACAAAAATTGTTTGCTCAGACATTATTTTTTCCAAACACTATTCGATGGTTGACCTGATTATTTGCTCCCTCACATGATCTTATGTCCTCCGGATGATTGAATGATTGAATGCTTTCGAGAACCTGAGATGATTTGCCAGCAATCCCAAGAGTTCATTGACTTAGCTTACATGACTCCCCGAGGACTATCTGCGGGAACATGTGACACATTCTTTACGATCTGTTTCACTCACTTCCTGTACTGCCACTCTGTTGAGGTACGAAATTGTATCGTCTGATATGACTATTTGGCCGCTATGTATGATTGTGTTACCGGTCTGTCGGTACATGAGGCTAACTTCTAGGACTCCTTTGAGTCTGCTCTCCTTGACGGTCCTCGCAAGGATGAGCTTCACTTTTCTGATTATTCCTTGCCTAGTTTATAGTGCTCTCCGAGGGTTATCTGCGAGAGGCTATGACACATTTCTATAACTGTGGTCTCATATGCTGGTAGACGAACTATCGTCTACTGAGACCATTCCGATTGACTCTTTTGAGTCTCTTCTCCTTGACGACCCTCGCAAAGATGAGATTTGATCTGACTATTCCTTGATTAGCTTGCATTATTTCCCAAGGACTATCTGCGGGAAAATGCAACACTTTCTTTATGCTTGGTTCCCTTTCACCTCTTGTGCCTTCCATCTGTGAGAGCACAAAACCGAGTCATCTCATATATTCTCCGGTCCCCGCTGTTTGTTGTCTATCCGATCTGTTGGATCTGGGGGACCCATCTGACTTGATTCATTTGAGTCTGCTCTCCTTGACGGTCCTCGCAAGGACGTGTCATCTTCCTCTGATCATTTCATTGTTTAGTTGGCAGTATGCTCCCCGAGGGTTGTCTGCGGGACGCTGTCATGCTTTCTTGATTTGTCGGTCTCTTCTGCATGTGATCCGTCTGATGGATTATGCTCCTTTGAGCCTGCTCACCTTACGACTTCAAGGGTGAGCTTCTATTCTGATTATTCATTGATTAGCATGTACTACTCTCTGAGGGTTATCTGCGAGACGGTACATCATTTTCTTGGTGCTCGGCTTCACTTCTGGTGCTTCTTTTCTGTTGGGGCACGAAGTCGGGTCTGCTAATTTTGGTATTCGGTCTCCTCCCTGGTTGTGTCTCCTTTCTGTTGGAGCACAGAGCCGAGTCTTCTAATTATTCTCTGATCCCGCTCACCTTGAGGACCCTCGCATAGTTGAGCCCTGGTGTGTGGTGTTCGGTTTATTCTTGTGACCTTCAGATTTTACGCCCACCGGATACCACACCGCCACATTAGAAACATCTCATGTCTTCCCGTCATATCTTTTGAGACAATGATTGATTTAAAGGGATCTGTACTGTTCTTTCTTCCTTTAAGTCTTACGGTATCGGCTCTGCTCATTCATTCACTCCTTATGAGCCAATCATCTGATTTATGCTACCGGTCTATGATTTCCTTCCGATCTGCTTGTCCCCGGTAGCTGACACCCACATGATTGCATACCCGGGGGTCTTTTCATCCTTTGATTGCGTCCTCGTTCTTACAGGGAGATGATGAGCAGAGCATGGTACTCGCTCACCAGATACCATCCTGTACTCCACCAGTCTATCTTGTTGTATATAAGTGTTCTGTCTTCTATTCCTTCTTTCTCCCGAACGTTATGTGTGCATATCTTTGTGACTATGCTTAGGATGTACCTTGTCCTAAGTATAGGGGGTACACACCGCGTTGTTCTTTCCCTGTTCAGTTTCGTCACTCCTGTTGTTACCTATACTTAGGGATACTTCACCCTAAGTATAGGGGGAGTGATGTGTACATTCTTCACGAGATTCTCGTATATATGTATATATCTCTATTTTCATCTTTTCTTCTTCTTTTCCTTTTCAATTTTCTTTATCTACATAAAAGGTGTCACCTCTTAGTGTCAGTTTTCTGTACTTAGGACGTACGTTGTCCTGAGTATAGGGTGGTGTGCACCCCAATTCATTCATTCTTTGATCCCCTCCACTGTCCCCTCTCTTGTTGATATGCTCTGTTATACTAATGATTAGTTGATCCTAAGTATAGGGAGGTCGGCACCTTCTTATTTATTTATATCTTCATTCTTTCATTCTTTATTCAATCATTGTTGTATAGGCTTTTCTATACTCAGTACGAGTTATGTCTTCTCTTTCTCTTTTTCGATCTATGAGGACATAGCTCATGCTAAGTATAGGGGGTCGTATATACGATGTATATACTTTAGCCATAACTCGTACTTTCATATTAATTAATAATAAATATGGCTCAATATACTATATATACATAAATAGATAAATTATTTAATAACAACAATCATTCCTCAGATTATTTTTGTATTTAATGATTAATAAATTGGGTTAAAAATATTTTTGCAAAATGATTTGAAAAATGGCGTGAACCATTTGGAAAACTTTTTGTGAAATATTTTCAACCTTTGTAAAAATATTTTTATTTGAAAAATTCTTTTCTTTGTGTGAAATAAAATATTTGAAAACCTATTTGCAAATAATTGAAAATGTTTGGAAAAATATTTTGAAAAATGTATATTTTTTTTGAAAAATCTTTGCAAAATGGCTTTCAAATGTTTGTAAATATTTGCAAAAATTATTTTGTACTATAGTTTTGAAAATATTTTCAAATAAATTTGAGGAATGAATGTATCATTAAAATAGGAAAATATGTATATAAATCAAAATAAAATTATTTATCAATTGTATATATGTACCTATAATAAACTTATCAAAACCTGTTAAATTCTTTAAAATTCTTAACTTTTGTAAAATAAAGAAGCACGCTTGTGTAAATAGATGTAAATATTTTATACTTTATATGCTTAAATTCTTTTGCAAAATTCTTTTTGTAAAAAGATTCTTTGATTTTTTAAATTCTTTTTTATTCTTTGAAAAATTGCATCATCTTTCTGCATTATAAATAGCATTTGCGTATTATTCTTATTCTTTTCAATTGAGCTTGATGATTGAACTAGTCCAATAAAGTCAAAGATTGAAGCTTGGTTGGACCTTACTGCACCTAACTGCATTTAAACCTTATGGGAACTAGGTTTAGGGTACTTCATATCCAATAGGACTTAATTCTTTGAGACTCAGGACTGGGTTCAAAGTCATCTCAACTGACTAACTAGAACTTTTCAAGACGCACGCATGACTCTTGTCGGCCGTGACCTAACTTGGACACTTGCACCTTTCACTTGGCTCAACTCAGTTGGAGTGGTGAGGGGGTTGGATTTGCCAGTCTGAGACATACACGGGTGGAAACAGTAGTCCTCGTCTAGGGAGGGAAGTGCACTCCAACCTGGTCCAGTTTCAATGAAGTCTAAAGACAGGAGAGTGTGGGTTGCAATAAAGCTTCAAAAGAGGGATAGTCGTCTGGCTCAAGAGGAAAAACTCCTTATGTAAATGCTGTTGTGAATAGTATATTTAAAAAAAAGAGAAAGAGAAAGAAAGAAACTCCAAAAAAGTGGTCAGGCTTGAAAATAAAAATAAAATGCGCGCCCGAGTATGTATATATGTTGTATAGAAAATAAGCAAGCTTGAGCATCAAAGTTACACCATATGAGCCTGCAGCTGGATGACTTGACTACACTGGTCTTGCATCCTAGGATAGGTAGCTACACTGGCTACCGTCCATTCTTTTCTCCACCTCCTCCTCCTCTTGAGTTGGATGTCACTTGAACTTAGAAGGGAATACCCCGCTCCTCGAGGGCAGAGTGATGGATTAGGGAATCATTGGGTTGTCATTCTGGAGAAGTCAGACTCGTTGTCATTTCAGTTGGGGAGAGCCACTATCACTTACACTGTACAAGTCAGCTTCATAGTCATAAGGGTTTGCGTATGATGTAGGCTAGTTCTGACCTGGCTATTGAGGAGGTTTGAACCGAGTTCTGTGACTCTCGAAGGCTGTTGTGCTTTAAATTTGGTTCCCAACCGGGTTCCACACACATTCTCACACTAGGTCTGACTTGAGCTCCAAACTTTGACTTTGTATAGATAAAGTTTAAAAATCATGATCAATTCCATTTATTCTTTATTCTTTGATTCGTGCTTTTTCTTTTCTTCTTATTCTTCATTCTTTTATACTTATTGTATAAGTGTTTGCTAGGGACTAGCAAAGGCAAGTATAGGGGGTGATGAATCTCCATTTCTTCATCTTTATTCTATCATTTTGGCCTTAAAAATCATGGCTAATGCATGTAAATAGCCTCAATTTGCACATAATAGCATCTATTATTTATTGTATTGTTTGTATATAAAATAATGTTTTTAATGCTGAAATTATAGAATAAAGAGAAGAAAAGAACAAGAGTAAAATATTGCAAATATTTTACGACCCCTAACCCCGAGACGAAGTCCAGAATGGAGTTGTTCGACAAGGAATAAAGTAGGGGGAGATAAGGGCCAGAAATACAATAAATACCTCATTTTATATTCAATAATTATGCATTTTTGACACCTATTTTATTCTTTATTCTTTATTTATTAAATAAAGAAAATTTATACATAAAAGTTGTATATAATAATGTATATAAAAATACAAAATTGAGTTTGTGCAAAAATAATATACAGTGTACATTTTATACCCAGAATAAAAAAACTAGAAAAAAATCGTCACAGACACATATCTTTCAAATAAAAACTCAAAACATAGCAAACTCACCTCTAATTGTATATAACTTTTCACAAGCTATTTAATGGTGGTGGTTTTATATTTTTTAGATTTACTGTGTAAAATTTAGGTTTTGGGCCCCTATTATACATAATACCGATTAAAATATTCAATATATTCTTTGTTTATTATTTTGCAAATTCTTATTTTTATATTTTTTGTAAGTATTATTTATAACATGTGTACATATTAAAATTAGAATAAAATCAAAAACAAAAGGGAAAATAAAATAAATTATACATAGACAAAAGACCTATGTTTCTAGATGTACATAAATAAAAAAGGAAATACATTCTTTAATTCTTTATTCCTTTATATTTTTATAATATTTTAAATAATATACATATTCAATTAAAAATATAAAACTAAAATAAAACTCAATAAAATACATTAAAATAAAATAGTATACATAAAACATAGGTAAAATACCTACGAATATACATATATAATATACTTACCTATTTAGTTAAGTGTACAAGTAACATCATAAAAATAAAATAAAAATATATTTATACTCACAAAAATAAGTTATAAATAAATAAAATAAATAATTAACATAATAAAGTAAAATATACAAAACAAAAATAAAAATGTACAAAATATAGGTAATTATACCTATAAATAAGCCATTAAAAATAAACTTGTAATAAAATACACCAAAAAATAAATAAAAATCATAATAAAATACTAAATAAAATAATAAACATTTTTATACTAAAAAATTGATAAAATCATCTATTTCTTTCAAATAATTATTCTTTAATAACCATGTTGTTTTGTCTTGTAGTGAACCTACATGGACCAATGGCAGGGCTTCCTCTGTTGACCTTCTGGTCAACTCACCCTCCAGCCTCTGCAGCCCGTCAAATCTTTCAAAGCATGCATTTTCTCCCATTTTCCTGACCGATCTATCTCTCCAATAACATCAATCCCTTCACGGAAATTACTCCCAAAACAACCCTAATACACGCCCAACCCTTGTATCCTTTATACATAACTTGATTTCTTTCCTAACGGTCGGTCAAATAAGGGTACTCACTTGTTTTATAAACAAGTCACTCTGCAGCCCGTCAAATCTGTCAAAGACCTCATTTTCTCCCATTTTTCTTGGACATTCCATCCATCTATCGTGCTCGCTTCCTTCACAAGAAATGTTCCCCAATAGTCCATGATACACGCCCATGCCTTGTATAACTTCTAAATACGATAGATTCATTGATTATGGTCGGTCTCTATGGGCTCCCCATTATGTTCATAAATAACTCCACCTTCCTCCTCCAATTTTTTTGGCCATCTTCAAGCCCTAGAGTTCCACCATTTCGGCTTAGTGTGCATCCAGGTGACAGATGGACGTCCCCTGAGATGGATGGGAGCTCGTGAAGGTGGAGGTATGCCCAAGACCGCCGTCGTCGGCGACCTCTACTCCTTGAGCTCGCTCAGGTATAAGAGCTGTGTATTTTACGATTTTTAAGTAGATTTTAATTTTAGCTTTTTATTCATGCCATTAGATTAGTGAGTAGATCTTAGTTCTAGTGTAATATCGATTGTTTGTAGTTCGTTGGAGCTCCGCTCAACCTAACCACCGTGCTTTGCCCTGTTTTCGACCACCATTTTGCCCACATTTCATTCTCTCTCGCGTTCTCCATCTCCTGACCATCTCAGACCAACCGGGACCCCTTGGGTTATGTGAATCGATGCTCAACTTTCACCCACCGCTGGAGCATCGCCGTCCACCCTCCATTTCATGCTAACAGCTTCAGTTTTTGGTCGAGGAGAACCGCCTCGAGCTGCGTGCCATTCTTCTACAGGTTAGACGTGCTAGTGAGTGCCAGGAGCCACGTTCTGATTCCACCGAAGGTATTCAGAGCTCCTCACCTTCCCCGACCTCGCGGAGGAGCTCCGGTCAACCTCGGGCTATTCTGAAGCCTCCTGGAGATAGAGCTACCTGCAAGGAAGCTACAAGGACCCCTTGGAGCAGTAAAGGCCAACCGTGAAGCGAGATCTCGTCAGAAGAACCTTGCCCAGGCGAGTGTTCTTCCCCGTTCTTCCAGCGTACTTCCCTGTCGTTGGATGAAGGAGCCGTCTTAGTTCGAAGCACAACTGTTGGATGGAGCTCAGCACCGACCGTCTGATAGTCTCAGATGATCTAATCACATGCGTCCATCGGTGAAGCGGCATCGTCGCACCAGAAGGCACCATGTAGATTAGTGAAGGCTTCACCGCCATCCGATAGCGCCTAAGCGGGGGTAAATTGCAAATCTCACCCCTGCATTTTTTGTATTTATTATTTAATATTGTAAATAAAATGTTTAGTTGTAAAAAAAATGGGAGTTCTGCTAAAAGGACCCTGCACTTTATTGTTATTACATTTTGGTCCTTCCCGCCTCACGTGCAGTCCCACGTTAGGCGTGTACAAATTGCACTGAGCCCCTGGCAGTTTTTGTATATTGTAAAATAGCCTTTTAAAATAAAATAAATGTTTTATTACGTTGGCATTTTTTCATAGAGCTCCCTTTCTTTTATTTTTATTGCATTTATGCCCCTGCTAGGAAATTAATTTTTGTGTGTTTTATGTATTTATTAAAAATAGATACATAGCTCCAAAAATTCCACAAAAATAGAGTTATATTCCCCATGTAGTGTACTTACATGCCATACATATTTTTTTGCATTTTTACGCATTTAATCTAATTATTAAAATTAAAATGGAGCTTAAATAGACCCTGACTAATTTACAAAATATCAAAAAATATAAAAATGTTTTGAAAAATTCCACAAAAATTATATATGTTATATTTTGGTATTTGTTGAGTCCAGAAATCAATAACCCCTAAAAATAGTAATAGAAAATTAGAAAAAAATAGAAAGCTCCAAAATCCAAAAAATATACAAAATTCAATAAAAATCCCAAAAATATGCTTTTCCATTTAATAATTATCTATATGTACTTATTTACATAATAAAATTAATTTGGGTAATTTTAGGACTTATTTATTATTTTTAAAAACCCAAATCAAATTCAGATTATGTATTAATCCCATATTCAGGATATTTTTTATTTTAAAAATACATAAACATTAGGAAAAATTCTGAGAAAAATATAAAAATATTAGAAAAATATTTAAAACCCAAAAATAATTTACTTTGTTAATTTTATTTATATTTAATAGCATTTATAAATATATTTTTATGTATTGCATAAATAAAGCCTTATATGGCTAAATTACTTCTATAAAAGAAAAGGGAAATATAAAAAAGATAAAAATGTAATAAAAATCAGAGATTAAAAATCAAATAAAAATATATAAAATTAAAAATAAAAAATATAATAAAAATAAAAAACCCATAAAAACAATAAATGGATAAGAAAATAATTGGATAATTTTGCGCATTGATTTTTGCTCCCAAACCGTCTCCTCCCAGTGTTCGACCTCTACTCGTGCTTACACCTATACACATTTGCATGTAGAGTTATAATAAATTTTAACTCCACATTTTTTAGAATTAATGACTTTATTTTGATTGTGGGTTAATTGTTGATTAACCGGGATTTATCGAGCGATCAACGCATCGACTATTGATCCACCTTGTGGATTGATAAAACCCTCAGAGAAATCTCCAGTTATCAGGTTGGCAAGCCATGGGGTTGTACAGAGGATCCTTGAGGAGGAGGACCGGAAGCGGGAGTGGGAATGGATACATAGATCGTGATAGAAGTAGCTAAAGGAGGGAAATGTGAACACCAGATTCTTCCATGCCATGGCGAATGGGAGAAGAAGGCGGAATTCGGTTCACTATATCAAAGTTGGGGGATGCAACTTAGTGATGAGAAGGAGGTTGCAAGGGCGATTACATGCTATTTTAAGAATATGGCCATACGAGATCAGTATAGTGGATCCATGTGATTGGATCTGGGGGTGAGCTGCATTGCTGATGCGGATGCGGAGGAGTTGACGAGGCCTTTGAGTATGCAAGAGGTTTGTTAGGCATTCTTTGCACTTTACCCATATGGGTGCGCTGAGCTGGACAGGTTCCCGGTGTTCTCTTCAGGTAGTTCTAGGATCTGGTCACTAAGGAGGTGGTGGGGATGATTTCTGAGTTTGCTGATGGAAATTCTGGCTTCGATATCCGTTCATTGATCTTTATGCTACCCAAGAAAGGGATTGCAACTAAAGTGGAAGACTTTAGTCTTATTGCACTTTCGAATGCACTATACTTTATTGTAATAAAGGCGTTGGCTAACCATTTGAGGGGAGTTTTGGACGTGACCATTTCTCCATTTCAGGGTGCCTTTTTTCATGGAATAAAACTCATGGATAGTGCACAGTTTCTGAGATTGTGGCGGATTGGAGCAGGAGGAAAGTTTGGGGATTTACGAGGGAGATTACCTTTTCGAAGGCCTATGATTGCGTGGATTGGCTTTTCCTATGGGCTTCGCTGTTTAGAAGAGGTTTGTTTCAGCCAAGTCTTTTCCTGGATGAATCTTTATCGTCGAGAGTTTTCCGCATAGCTTTTCCACTAGAGATCAATGGAATGCGTGGAAGAAGAGGTGTGCCACGATTGTCTCATTCATTGTTCTTGTGAATGGATAGTCAAGAGGGGTGTACTTCCAGCCGCAATGGGGAGTGCGTTGGTGTTGCCTTACGGCTCCCTCATTATTTGTTCTAACAGAGGATGCTTTGTCAGCTATGGTAGAGCAGGTAATGTTTGGTAGTTTTTGTAGTAGCTACTGTTGAGAGGAGATTTTGATGTTCATCATTCAGTATGCAAACGACACTTATTTCTTTGGAAGGTGGACCGGAGATTTTTGGGGGAATGTTTGTGGTTCTTGACGTATTCGATGTGGTCTTTTGTTTGAGACTTAATAGGGATAAGTCATAATTCTTACCTTTTAGTTTGGTGGAGGAGGAGGTTGAGGTATGCGTGGGTTGGTTGAGATCACCCTGCAGCACCCTACCATTGCGATACCTTGGTGTGCCACTGATTAGTGGGAGGATACAACTGTCAGACAGGTTACCTATAATCGAGAAGATGGAGAAGTGATTGGCAAGATGGAAGTTGGTATGCATGTCCCCCCGCAGTGGCATATTAGTGTTGCTGAAATCGATTCTTTCGACAATCATCATTTTCTTCATTTCGTATATGCTCCTCCCAGTTGATGTGATGAAGCAACTTGAGAGCATCATGAGATGGTTTTTTTACTCTCCTCCGAAAAGTTGAATGGTTTATTTTTTATCGACTTGGGTAAAATCTCCTATTCGAAGGATGATGGTGATCTTGGGGTGCGTAGTCTGGAGGAGATGAATACAGTTCTGCTAGGTAAGTGGATTGCTCGGATTTTGGGTGGGGGTGACAACTTGATCTGTGTTCTGGTGCGGAAGTTGTATGGTGCAGGTTATTCATTATCGGGTCCTTCGGTGTTTGGACTCTCCCCCTCATACTTTTGGCGAGGGATTTGCAGTGTGGTGGAAGAGATCCATCCTTTTTTGAGGTTGGTTGTCGGTGATGGTATTAATGGTGTCGTGAATTCTAACTGCTCTTTTGCTGAAGCTTGGGATGAGCACTATTTTTTCCTCATTTCAGGTTTGGTTTGTCTGATCAGGGGATGAGTGAGCTTGCAGAGATGATGCATGAGCTGGAGGTCATGGAGGGGTCCACAGAGTAGTGTGATTATTGGTGTTTGTATGATGGTACATTTTCTGTGGATAAGACATATCGAGCTCTGAAGGGTCTAATGATTTTTTATCCTATGGGATGTGTGGTGGATTGCAGAATAATTTGGCGATGGAAAATTCATGCGCGTATATTAAGGTTCTCATGTGATTGTTCTGGAGGGGGGACCGTTGACAAGCGACAGACTTACACGGTTCATTTGGGTGGCAGATCCGGCTTGCTGCCGATGTCTGGAGGATGTTGAGTGCTTCTATGGTGAAAATGTGGTGGCTCACGCAAAGGCGTTAGTTGCGAGTTGAAATATATAAATATATACCTCTTCCCCCATTAAACATAGTTGTGAGTTGGAATATATAAATGTATACCTCTTCCCCATTAAACACCATGTACGTTTTTTGATGATTAAATGGTAAAAATTTCAGGCATATACTTATACAGTGAAGGCCATTTTTTCTTTAAAAGAACTATCTACATACTAACACCATTATTTGTTAAGAAATTAACCGTAGTTATCGGATTAAGTTGACTCGCGAGCCCTGTCAGACTGTAAGGTCTAGATCCGGACTTTTTTTAAATAATTATTAAAATAATCATAACTAATTAAATATGCATCATGTCAACGTATTTAAAAAATAGGCATTAGGTGTCGACTTGGGAGAGAGCCGTTGGTGAAATTGCCGATGGTCCCCTTAAGGTTCCCCTTATATAACACCCCCTACCCTCCCCATTTCATCACAACTCCTCTCATCTCTCATCATTTCTACTTCTCAATCCTCTCAATTTCTCTCGAGCGGCCCTTCTTTCATCTAGATTTTGCTATTCTTATTCGAGTAAGAATAAGATTTTTTTCGTAAATATGTTTTCATAAACATTTTTTGTAGGTTTTTTTATCAACAATGGAGAATATTTCTTTGCAGATATTCGGTCATATCTCTCATTTTCTTATCAGATATATTTGCTCTCTTTGAAGACACTTGTTATTCCAAGTAAATTTACATTTATACACATTATTTTTTTGATTCTAGTCTTTAAGTAGATACACAAATTTAGGTACTGTCAAATAAATTTATTGTTGTTTAAATGTGTATTAAATTTAGTGTGTTTCATATATTGTAATGTTAGAATAAACTGCCATGTTACGAATGTAAATAATGGTTCGTAAAAATGAATATTACATTATACTTTAAACATTAGTTAGAATTCAAAAAAATAAATAGTTATATAATAGAGCAAAATAAATATTGTAATAAATAAACACCATTATGTATCATAAATATTCTCATTAATGTTTGTGACATACTTAAGTCCAATAATTAAAAAATGAAAAATATTACACAATTTTAAGAGAATAGATTATTCTGTGTTAATTTATTTTGTAAACTATTTTGAATATTTACAACTTTAAAAACGCCAAAAATATAATATATTTTTCAAAAACCATAAAACTTATGGAATATTTTTACAATATATATTTTAATGTGGGTTAAATGTAGAAATTTAAAAACTATGAAAACTTATGGAAAATTCAAAAACATATATTTTATTGTGGATTAATTATATAAATTGTTGCTTGGTTCGAATATCGAGTGCAGCGAGAGGTTTCGACTTATCGATGGCCAGATCCGACTTGTCGGACACTGCATGCACCTCCAAGATTGGGCGTTAGATTCCTCATTCCATGAACTTTTCAAACTTTACAAATAATGCACATTTTGTTGCCGCTGATTGTGTATTAATTTCTATGTGATTTTAATATTTACTTTTAAGATCAATTACTCTATTGAAGATAGAATTAATTAATAGTTATATTAATTTTAAAAATAAATATTAATATCATATAGAACATTATGTTTTTTTGTTAAACAACCATTTTTATCGTGTAAATATTAAAAATTTAAAATTTTACATAATTTTAAAAATATTAAACCATTATTAAAAATTTATTAAAAATGTACATTGTTGGTATGCTTTTAAATCAAATCAACTAATCAATCCATGTATTTTTTCTTAGATATGGCATCCAACGATGTTCCTGTCTTATTATATTTGGATGGATCGGTTAGTGTCTCAGATGATCACGTAGACTATATTGGGGGCAATAAGCGCATGGTCATATTCTCAGGCCAATTAACATACCTTGATCTATTGTATCGAGTTTCCAAAGCTACTATATTACGCTCGATTGATATATCCTTACATTAACGTGTAAGTGGTTGTATAAAGAATCCACATTCTAAGCAATAGCAATTCAGAGGATGAACCCACCTCAAAAATAATGAAGTCAATCAATAATATGATGTTTATTCACCTTTTCGTAGAAGCTACCACTCTTGCTCATGAATACATGTTGTCACTATAGAGGTAATATAATCACATTTAAATTAAGGAATAATTATATCTTTCCTATCTCTAAATTGACAAACATATAATTCAATCATGTCAATAAACGATTCAATGTTTGAGGATATCGAGGGTCCCTTACAAGTAAACAATGAAGATGAATTGTCGACACCAATATTTGAAGAAGAAGTGAAGAGTCTGAAAATGAATCTCATTCGTTGGAGGAAGAAAACATAAATAATAACACTTGTCATGATTTTGGATACAGTTCACTAGCATTAGCATTAAAAAATGAGGATAAGGGACAGTCTTATTGTGCGAATAATGAGGATGTCAATGAGGTACGGATGGAGGAATTACCCCATGTGTTTGATCATGAAATTGCAAAGGCAGAAGATGTAGCCTTTGTAGAGAGATAAGATGATTTCACCGATAATTTTATATCAGGTTATTGGTTGGGTAGGAGATACAAGTCGAAAAAAGATTTACAATATGATCTACAAAAATGGAGTATGGAAAATCACGTGCAATATAAACCCAAAGCTTCAGACAAGCAAATTTTGACTATTGTATGTATTTTTTGAAGATTGTGAATGTCGTTTGCATGCATCGGAGTGGAAATCCCGTGGGGACTAGTGTGTTTCAGGATGTAAAGGAAAGCGCGTATGCAGAAATATTGTACTTTTACTCAAACACCGTGAGTGCACATTTGTATTTATAGAACAATATATATTATCTTCATTTAGAGCACATGTTAGTGTGATCCCTTGTGCAATGTGTATAAAATAAAAGATGAGTTGAAGACCGAGATTAATTAAATGACAGCTTGGAATGCAAGGAGACATGCTATGGATATTGTTTATGGGAATGAGGATGAGTCCTATCGTAATATACAAAGATTCATTCGTGTTATAGAACAACACAATTCTGGAATCTATATATGGTTCAAGATAGAATAGGGTGAAAATGAGACTACTGTACATTTTCAGACATTGTTTGCTTCATTTGGACCTTGCCGTGGAGCATTCAAATTTTATCGGTCTGTTTTAAGTATTAATGGAACACATTTGTATGGAAGATACGCGGGCCATATTTACATGGCCACACCAATAGATACGAATAATGATTTATTTTCTCCCGCATTTGCTATATTCGAAAAGAACGAGAACATTTCGACATGAAAATGGTTTCTTAATTTGTTAAGGCAAATCATTGACCGCAGGGATATCTGTTTTATTAGTGATCAATTTCTTGCATTGAAGAAGAGGGATTCACTCATCATCATTGTCTTTGGCATATGCATGCGAACATGCACCAAGTTGGACATAAGACTTGCACAATTCAAAATAGATTTTACGCTGTTGGGGAGGAGCCATTAGAAAACAAGTTCAATAGTATGATGTGAGATATTAATATACTTGATAGAAATGATTTCGAGTGGATCGTATCTCAAGGTAATGGTGATCATACTTACTGGTCACTATGTCTAGATAAAGGACATTGTTACAGATACATGACAACAAATTTATCGGAAAGTTTCAATGGAGCCTTCAGAGGATCACGTGATTTGTTGTCATATCACTGATTTTAACCATATTTCTCAGAATTAATGGTTATTTCAATGATCGGCATTACGAGTCAAAGGGAATGATAACATATTTGACCAAGAAATATGAAGACTTACTGGAGGTACAAACCAGAGAGGCAAGACCATGTCACATACGATGATTTTCACTAACACAATTTAAAATTTGTGATCGCGATGGATATGCATATGAAGTCAACTTAAATGATTGATAAAGTGATTGCATGTTTGGCTTTATGCAGATGAAACACTTTGTATGCCCACATGTTATAGCCGCATCTGCACACACGTGTACACTTGGATAACTACGACCTTTGCTCATTATATTATTCCAGTGGTTATTATCGCCAGGCATACAACTTCTTCTTTCATCCGATCCCAGATAATATTACTGAGGAGCAAAAGATGGCACTATTATGCAACCTTCAATTATCGGTAAGGGGAATCCCAGACATCCAATACAGGAAGAATTGGAAATGAAATAGATGAAATGTACACGCGATTAAAATTGTGTAAACTCTGCAAGCATCGGGTCACAATAGATTAAGTTGTCCATGAAGAAACTAAGAACTATTACGACCAAAATTGTATAAGTACATTTTAACTGTGTAATTTTCTTTATAAATGAATTTTAATTTAGTTTGTAATGTTTTAGTAACATGATGGTTTATTAAATACAAATGGCACAAATGGATAGTGTACCCAATCCAGTAGATGCATCAATGTTGTACATGCAGAGTGAGCATCGATCTTCACAACCTACCAACTCGATAAATAATTAAATAAGATTTATAATTTCGATTGAGAAAAAGCAGTACATGCTCTTTTTTGAACTATTGTATTTTACAGATTTGATTTGTATGACATAATGAGCTGATTAACATTATTTTTGAGAAGAAGAGTGCAGTGATAGAACGAGTGTTAGAATTATTAAGATTCTCATGCGTAGTGAACATGAGAAGGGTACGGGTTCGTTTGGTTGCAGGGTTGGGCAGGGTTGGGTTGGGTTGGGCTGGGCTGGGTGAATAGTAAATTGTGAGGAGGGGGTACCCTGTGAATAGTACCCCAACCCAACCCAACCCTGCCCAACCCAACCCTGCCCAACCCTGCAACCAAACGAACCCTACATATAGATCCTTCGTTGTTACTAGTTTACTGAAATGGTAATGACTCAAAACCCATTCATTTTACCTTCGATTTGGCAAGGCGACTGATACATTACAGGATATGGGATTGATCAGTGGGTTGAAAGTCGACGGTCATCATGTTACTGATCCCGATATTCCGACAGAGGGGTGGATGCACTATGTTTGAGTTTGTTAGGTGTTATGTCAATCGTATAAGAGTGGTAAGGTGAAACTGTCATGAATACCAATGAACGTCAAATTTGCCTCTTTAATAATCAGGAATTGTCGTACTATAGGAGACAAATTCGGTTCAGCAAAAACCACAATCTTTGAATGTTGTAGAGTATTTATACTTGGTAAGTCTACCAAGGTCGAACACAGGGACGCGAGCTACTCTATTTATTTATTGATTTTTGATCAAGTAAGAGCAATGTGAATAAATTCTCAATTTCAGGTCTTTATGAAAACGCATGATGTACTATGCTAATTACAATGCAATAAAATGATGTATGTAATTTTTAGTTGATTTTTATGCGGTTATAAAGTGATGAATGAACAATTATGCAAGGTTAAATACATGCTATGATAATGCAAACAATTATGCCTAAGAAAGATTACACAAATGAGCAACAAAATACTGATTGAAATTAGAGTCAAATTGAACATCAAAATAAAGGCAATCATCTAATCAGGGCACACACATATGGAGCACAACATCTCATCTAACATAAAAATTCACTTCATTTATAATAGTGGAAGGTGAGAAAATTAAATATGCCATGATGTAGAGGAAGAAACAAGGATCAAAATGACACTAAAATCATGCAATTTGGACCTACGATGCTCAAGTTATGAAGAAAATAATGCATGGGCATAATTGTAATAAAAATGCAAGAAAATAAAAGGATAAATATTACATTTAGGTCCCTAGAGGGACCTAAATGCAAATACCAAAAACTGTCTGGGCCTCGTTTTAATTTTTCCATGCACGGGGGCATTTTTGCAATTTCCAGAAGCTGCGAGGGTCTCCCTGTAAAATACCCAGGCACGCACATGAGGTACGTGCCTGGGGACCAATGTGTAAATACCAAAAGTACCAGGGTCTTTCATGCAATTTTCCCAAGCTCCTCACGTCCTATGCACGTGAGGAGTCTAGGCTCGGGAGGCGGCTGAGGCTCGGGACGCGTGGCTTCACTTGGTGGTTCAGCTCGAGGTTCGGTGGACCTGAGCCCAGTAGGCTCAGCTGGAGGCTCGGTCCACCACGTGTCATCATCTGAGCCGTCCGATCCATATGATCAGACGACACCTGTGTCTTCGTGCTCCTCAGTAGTTCACCGGAGAAGGCGGGGCTCCGACGACCTGCTAGTGGCTCCTCCGTGCTCCGAGGCCTCGCCAGAAGGTCGAGAAAGAGCGCTAGGGTCATGGCGAGAGACCTGGAGGTGTTGCGAAGCTCCGGAGATGGTTGGAGGTGGCAGTCGATGAAGCTTCGCCGGAGGAGAAATGCTTGAAGGTGATCCGATGCAAAATCCGACCAATCAAGGTACCTGCAAGGGTTAGTCATAGCCGAAGCTTGTGCGAGTATGTGCGAGGTGAATGGTGAGTGAGTGGGGGTCGTAGGGCGTAGGGAGGGTGGTGGCCCAGAGCTCTTCCTCCGGCGGAGCAGAGGAGGAGGTGGCGGAGGGTGTTAAGGTCGTGGAGAAGGGAATGGTGAGGTCGGTGGGTAGTGCGAGGATGAGGATGAAGCTTGTAGGTGGATCGGATGACAAGGGCAGCGGGTGAGTAGGTGGGGATAATTCGAAGAAATAAGGAAAACAAGAAGGGAGGGAATACCTCGTCGGAGAGGGGAATCCGGTGAGGAGGCGGCTTGGGTTGAGCAGCAATCGATGCTCCGGTTGTCGCACGACGAAGGCAGCTAGACTTCGGTGCTCAACGACGCACAGGGCGGTCGCAACATGGTCAGATGACCATGGATCACACCGGGGGACGGTCGTCCATCGTCGCTTCGACGAGACCGCCCTCCGCTGTCACCGGAGGGCGGAGGAAGCTAGGGTGGAGCCCCGTGGATGGTGGATGACGGATATAGGCTGATGGTGTCTATTTGTAGGCGGAGGAGGTCGACGGTTATGGCAGTGGCAAGGCATTTTTGAATGGAGGCTTTGATGGCCGGGAGTTATGGCGAGGAACGAAGGGGGTTACACGAAGAAGGTGGAAGACCTGGCTACGTGGGTCGACCGTTAGGAGAGGAAGAGGTGACCGTTAGGAGAAGGTGGAAGACCTGGCTACGTGGATGGAATGACGATCGGGCGGTTGTGGATAGGGCGCAGGTGAGCGGCGGTGATGTGATCTTATGGAATGATCTGATGGCTGATGATGGAGCGAGGTTGGAGGGCTGAGATGGAGGCTGATGAAGCAGATCCGACGGTCGGGAAGGATTCGGGTGGC
This sequence comes from Ottelia alismoides, assembly GCA_037367405.1. Taxonomy (NCBI): domain Eukaryota; kingdom Viridiplantae; phylum Streptophyta; class Magnoliopsida; order Alismatales; family Hydrocharitaceae; genus Ottelia; species Ottelia alismoides. The sequence continues at coordinate 89,871 of JAZKJV010001863.1, read as the reverse complement.
AAAAGTAGAGGCGGGCCACGTGGGTGGACCAGAGGGCGTCACGTGGTCCAATCAGAAAATTCCAAAAAGCAAATACAAAGAAAAATACAAAAGAAATAGTTAGAGTCAAAGTTAGGAAAAAGTCAAAACATGAAAGTTGCTCATCTCGACGAGATCTACAAGTTTCATGTTGGACAAAAAGTCAAAAGAGGTCATTTGTATTAAAAAAAATATTTTTGGGGGTATTTTCAAGGGGGATAAAACGCCGACTTTCTGATTTTGAGTTGTTTTTGCATTTTTTAGTCTTTTTAATAATTAGTGTATTATAGACAATTACTCTACCTAATTTTTAGGGGATTTTGATGAGAAAATAAATAAAAGAAGAATAAAGGAAATTAAATACAATTAATTAAGGTTAATTATACACAGTATATTGTAGGGTAAAAATAAGGAATTAACGGTGATTTTTATTGGATTAGTTAAGCCAGGGATTTAATAGGTGATTTTTAGCATGATGAATACGAGATTCATCAGATACGCGAGGTCTTCTTTAGTCATGATGATCTGCTACTAGATATTGAAGATGAACATGAAGCAATATGTATGGTTAGGTCACTTATTTTTTTCATATAGGATGCAATGTTCTTATAGATAGCAACGAAGATATGGTGCCTCTAAGGTAGGCGTTTGTAATCCTAAAATCGAGTTCTCAAATGTTTAACGCGTCCACATTAATAACACTTCATTTGTTTCGATAGATACCTACTCCATTTACGTGAATTAGAAGAATGCACTCAATTTACTTGGGGTGTTGTTGCTTTAGCGCACATGTATTCTGAGCTGGATAGGGAATTCAAAGACCGACACGTCGAGGATTTATGGCTTCTTTACAGTTTTGCAGGTATGTAACGTATTCCATATGTCTCGAGTTCTCTATCATCTTGTCTTGATTTATGTCATTTAACATTTTCAATATGCATGTTTGAACATGGGAGCATGTTCATATAGGAAGGTCAGTGGTGCGAGCTGATACGTGGATCCACGGAAGATCATTGGCCTTAAAATGGATAGGTGTATGAAGTTTTAAGGAGAACGTTCAAACTGTAGCACTTGTATTTCACCGTAACGAGTTAGATATGCAATAGGTTAATCAGGTAAATATTCAAATATTATACATGTTTATAAATTTGAATAAATGATTAAATATCTTTTTTAACAAATGTAGATGACTTGAATGCCCTACATCGAGGAAGAAATAGCACATTAGCTTTGTAGAAGTGATCAGTCTGTTTGGATGAGTAGAGTACCATTTTATTTGTTATGTTGTTATATCTATGCATCTGCGAGATCGTGTTATGCGTCAATTTGGGATGTGACACCATGCCCCAACATCCGTTGAGAGGATAAACGTCGTCTCTCGACGCAACAAAATGCGAAGTACTGAAATCTTAGATTGGTCTACTCTACATCGACTTTACGTAGATCGTTAGGAGGATAGAGAGCAAGGAGTAGTTTTTTAGCACAGTGATGCAAACAATAATGTTTACATGCAACGGTATTGGAGTATAAAAAAGAGGTGGATCTATACACAAATTCCACCTCTTAGAATATCTTACCAACCATGGGGGGTCAATAGAAAGATGTATGGTACGTGGGATGATTCTTATTATTTTTTATTATATTCTTTTAACTTATTGAATCATAAATTAAATATTTAGATATGATTCTATCTGAAAGGAACAATCTGGATGAAATTAGGCGATCAACAGGTTTGTCATCGACTATAAAGGTAAAAGTTGAAGATACGATTACATTTTTTTATCAGACAATAAACATATTCTCCTTAATGTATCCATTTCAAGAATATGATCATTGGAACATGCCACTACAAGAGAAGCATACTATTGGAGCATCATGTTGCATTAATTTTTTGATATAGCTTTAGATTTACTTAATATTCTTTTAGTCGACTAAATTTGTAAATTATACGATACAAATCTTTTAGGTATGAGCCATGCATGATATAACAGGAAGGGGTCTCATCAACAATAGGCAATTTCTGAGATTTCATGTGGAATAAAAATCTCTATTCAATTATCTCAATAACTTGATTTAGCGGTCATTTTGTAATTATCTGATAAAACACAAAACTTTTAGGTATAAGTAATGTCGAATATAGCGGACATGAGTTGTCACAAGAGCAACCAACTGTTGAGACTTCAGGTTGTGATATTTTATTTATCTAATTATCTCAACTCAAATTAGGGTTTGATTTTCTTAGATATTTAATAAAATATAAATCTTTTAGGTATGAGTTATACATGTTATACCGGACAAGGGTTGACACAAGAGCAACCAATTTTTGGAACTTCGAGTTATACAATAAGCCCTTTATGAAATTATATCATTCTAATAGGTAATCTTTGATTTATATGAATTTTAATATGAGGTAAATCTTTTAGATATGACCTACGCACAGTAGGGTCAAAATATGATCAAGCAGGCTTTACATCTTCTTTGAAAATTTTTGTATAATCGAATGACTCTTTCTTAAAGTTATCTTTATCTTATGCCAAATTTAATATAATGTAATTATTTTAATGCTTATATGATATGTGTCAGCTTCGAGACTATCACAATTTGTAGTATCGATATTTGTTGATCCTTCAAGTCAATTTGACTTTGGGCTTTCTCAGCTCATACAACTTACTCAAGATAATTCAGAAGCTCTTCAGTTCGAGATATTTGTCAGCATCGGTGAAGATGAGTTAACCAACTTTGAGAGACAATACTTTAATATCCCCATGATAATACCACCCCAACCTCTAGAGTCGTCTCGAAGATCATTGGTGGGAGTAATGATTAATGAACATATATCATCAAACCCGCCCTGACAGTCAACAAGTATAAGAAACAAAGAGATCAAGTTTCACATGCATTAGAACATCCATGGAAGTCATCATCTAGGTCATATCCTCTTGGGCATGTGCCGACACATTAAGAATGGAATATCAAAAAAAGCAGAAAAAGACAACACTTGAAGATAGCCACAAGACGAAGAACGATGGTGACAAATGAAACGACAAAGGACGAGGTGAAGGAGGAGGGGGAGGCCTAAAGGGTATGCTAAAGATATGGAAACTATAGAATATTATAAATTAGCTTATATTATTTCTTGAAAATTGTAATACCTTTATGATTTAAATAAAATATCTGCATTTTTTCTAAAGGATAAATATTATAATGTGAAATGTTGAGCTCATGTATGCCATAGACAATGTCTTGATATCGAACCACTGATTATAAAATACAGATCAAGATTTATCAAAATTTAATGTCTTGGACAATGTATTGCTATCTATTTTTCAAATCACGTGATGAATGTCTTTAGTTTATGTATGTTACGAGATGCGAATAATATATATTCTACACTAAAATCATAAATAAAGGATGATATACGAGGGTCAAATATAAATGTACAACAATTAAAAATAGAGAGATTTTTATACTCAATACTTGTATAAATAAGTATAATAATTTAAAAATGGTATAATTTTTTATAGTTATTACTTGCATAAATAATATTGAGATTTTTAATTATATAAATAAATAATTTAGGAAGATTAAAAATAAAATAGAGAGAAAAAGGTTTTCATGGAAAATGTCCAAATCATCACCTCAGCTGTCGATTTGGAAGCATAATCCAAATCGACACATCCGGTGTCGATTGGAGAGGACCGTTGGGGTTCTCCCCAAATCGAATCCAAATCAACATATGAGCTGTGATAGAAGTCTATTTTTAAAAGACATTGACATGATTTCTATTTAATTAATTACAATTATTTTAATAATTATTGAAAAAATCCCCATATCCTCCCAAGACGAGGAGCTGGGACTAGGGGCCTCTCAGGGCTGTTGATTGTTTAACTGTATTTACATTCAAATCCCAATGAAATAAAATAATTACGCATTAACCTCTCTATGTTTATATTTACATGTTATGCTTTGAAGTTAACTCTTGAAGTTATAAAGTCACGACGTAAATATCAAATGTGGGAAGAATCACATGTAATTACAGTATCTTTCGAGAGCACCCATGTAAATATCCCTTCTCTTTTTGCAGTCCGTGCACGCCTACCGTCTCCCGTCATTCCCGCTGCGTCCACATCCATTCTGAGAGTCCACGTACTCGAAATGACCATTATACCCTCCTCAATGTCCGGGATCTACGCAAGTGCCACTGGATAAAGGATGCGATGTTGACGTTTCCTTTTGGGAGAATTACACGAAAGTTCCTAATTTTAATTTAGAAAAAATCCCACTCTTTGAGCCCCAAAAAAGTGACATTTTGAGACCAAAATCAAAGCTTGTTATTACAAACGATTCATACTTCAATGTATTCATAAGTAGAGATGAGCATGGGCTTAGCTAAATCAGATCCTGAAGGGTCCAGGTCTAAGTTCATTTTAAAAATACGACCTTAAATCAGGATCAGGTCCTTAATTTTTCCCAAGCCCATGCTCGATCCGATTCTTATAGATTGGACAAGCCCATCTCCTCCCATTAGATATTATTAACTTTGAATCTTTATTTCAAGTCAATCTGAATTCAAGTTAGACAAGCCAAACTTGTTTAAAACTTGGGGATTTTATCACTTGTGCCCCTCCGAGATGTTGCAATATCAGTTATGCCCCTATCTTTTTGGTAATATCAGTTGTGCCCTCAAAACTTGCTCCGTCATCAGTTGTGCCCTTCCGTCAGATTGACCGTCTATGAGTTGACTTAACCATGGTTTTTTCAAACCTTGGTGCAGTTAAGAGGGGTATTATTGTCCAGTCCTCTTCTTCATCTTCTTCCTTCATTTGTTCTTCTTTCTTTTTCTTCATAATTTCTCTCTCTTAGTGACACCTTCATACATCCATGGAATCTCTAAAATTTTTGCATTTTCACGGATATATCATTCATTGCGGATCAAACGACAAATTTTATTGAATTTTTTGATGATTTTTTATGAATCAAATTATCAAAAATTTATCAAAATTTAACAAAAAAAACTAACTCCAGTTCCACCCACAGCACAGGCGGAGGAGGAGGGCGGAAGGGGGGCAAGGGGGAGGCATAGGCGGCGGGGGCGGCAGAGCGACCTGGGGGCAAGGGCGGTGGGGCGACCTGGAGGCGGGGCGGTGGGGGGAGGTGGGAGGGGCGAAGGCGACAGGGGGGGGGGGGGGGGGGGAGGGGGCGGGGGGGGAAGGTGGGGGGGAAGGTGGGAGGGGCGGAGGCGACAGGGGGGCGAGGGGGCGGTGGGGGGAGGTTGGAGGGGCGGAGGCGACAGGGGGGGCGAGGGGGCGGTGGGGGGAGGTGGGAGGGGCGGAGGCGACAGGGGGGGCGAGGGGGCGGTGGGGGGAGGTGGGAGGGGCGGAGGCGACGGGGGGGCGAGGGGGAGGTGCGGAGGGTGAGGGTGACGGGGGGAGGGGTGGGGGGCGGAGGGGGGGAGACGCAGGGGTGTTGTCGTCGGGTGTTGTCTCCGGGTGCTCGTCGGGCTCCTCCTCCTCGTCCTCGGCTCCCGGGAGGGGCTTCCGTGGGGATACGACGTCCTCCATGGGGGCATGAGGAACGCGGACTGGAAGAGGCAGGGGGTGCGGGGCTGGGAGGGGGTGCAGCCCAGGGAGAGGGGGAGCAGGGGGCGACGCCGGCAAGGGGAGGAGGTGCGGGGGGGGGAGGAGGTGCGACGCCGGGGAGGGGAGGGGCTGCGAGGAGCTCGGGGCGGAGAGGGAGGAGGAGGAGGTCGGAGGAGGAGGAAGAAGATGGGAAGAGGAGGAAGAAGAAGAGGTTGGGGAAGAGGAGGAAGAAATGACCATATAACCTTTTAAAAAAATAATTCCGCTTATGTCCTCAAAGTTAACGTCCGTTTGCACTGTAGATGGACGGTCACTAACCCGAGGGGCACAAGTGATAAAATAGCAAGTTTTGAGGGGCACAACTGATATTACCAAAAAGATAGGGGCATAACTGATATTGCAACATCTCGTAGGGGCACAAGTGATAAAATCCCTAAAACTTATACCATAGAGGATTTCTCATTTTTACACAAGTGCACTCAACGTTAGATACCATGAACGTCTTTTATGTCCAAAAATTAATAGAGTGAAACAAACTTACACAGTTAACAACATCAGACGCACCAGATCCTGCATGTTAAGAATATGCATAAGGCTCATATTGGGTAGAATCGATAATAGAAAATGTTCTGATGAAAAGAGACAAATCACTCCTATGAAATAAGGGTAGAAGAATACGCGGCAGGTGCAATATGTACACAGTTGAGATTCTCAAATGACACACACACATAAATGCATCATAGAAAAAAAGTGGTAATCAAATCCTGGTCCATCTCATAATCTCGTACCAATTTCAAGATCTTGTCTGGGATGAGCAGCAATAAATTTATGCGACATGGACGAAATGATGCTCTCATTAAGCACAATCGATAGGAAGTTCAACCGTTGAGTTTCTTTAAATCCATTCGTCATATCTGCACCAAATGGATTGAAATAAAAACAAAAAAGAGAATGCACGCCAAATAGCTGAAAGCGTCAAATTATGTAACCACTAACAAGTTCAAGAATAAGTTGACCTCAAGGAAAAAGCAGCAAAATCTAAACCAGAGATTAAATAAGGAAAATTAATTCTGGATTGAAATACAATATCAACTCATATCCCACACCTAACTTTCTTAATTTATAAACATCATATGAAGACATGATACAAGAACAGAGTGCACATACAACATGTGGGAGTTTCGGAATGTGTAGGATGTGGTAAGGGGTTCAGACCCTCTTCGGATCGAGCTCCTGGGTCGGGCCGGGTTGGGCCAAGCCAAATCCGAGCACAATCTCAAAAAAGTGGGCCTAAATATTGAATCCAAGCCCAACCCAGTGTTCATTTGGATTTGGACCGGGTCGGACTTTTTGGGTGGGCTTTGAGCTATAGATCGGGTTGACTCAGCCAAATGCTCATCCCTCTTCATAAGTATCTGTAACGTCCCGAGCTTAGACCCCCGGTCCGTTATCAAAGAAATCTGACCTTGACAACATGTTGGGTTCGGATCCAAATGGAACCCACGTTGACAATAACCCAAAATGCTTAAGCTCGAGTTATCAAGTAGTAATCCCCAACACTTATAAATCACATCCACACTTTGTGAGTTTTAGATGTGGGACTATATTTGGGGTTGGGATGTTGCAACCTCCCCCACTTATTTTCGCAACGTCCTCGTTGCGGTATGGCCCATCACTTATTCCTAGTGATAGTGGCACATGCACGCTCTCAACTTAGGTCCCTTCGGTTAGCCCTTTCCACTATAAGAGGGAATCCACTTTGATACCATTTGTAATGGAATGGGTTGGGCTGACCGGCGGAAGTATGCAACATTTGGTCGCCCAACCGAACCGTTACCGAGTCATGCATGATAATCAATGAGCAAAGAAATATAATATTTTAACTAAAGTCCAGTAAACATTAAAGTTTTCTTATTACAGCTTCAACATAGATGACATTGCAAAAGAACCAACAATAAAACTAGCAAAATCAAAGTTCCAATGGGCATAATGACATCATTCCATAATCAAGCCATCAATGATCTGTATCGGCTCAACTTCACGACGACAGATAGTTTACCTTGAACTAGCAACTAAGTCAAACCTCGTGTTCCCCTGAAAAAAACCACACATGTTATGAGCCTAACGCTCAGTATGTGCCGAGTTGGGGTGAAGTCGGCTAGCGAGGAAAAACAAGTCTTCATGTGTTATTTTAAACCGTTAGAAAATATAACCTCTTATATGCAATCAGTTATCAACACATCTATACAATTTGCATAATTATCTTATTGCATATGATGTTAATTTGTTCTCATATACTATCATTATGCGACTCATAATTTCACATAAACATGCATACGAAAGGTACTCCTTCCTAAACTGTTCGTTGAAGTCATAATTTCATATATACTCTTAAAGTTTGCTATATTTGCATATGTGCCTTAACATTTTCATATTTTTCATTTATACCCCTGGAATCTAATGTAGTTGTGCATGTGCCCCTTACAATCATAACACTTACACAATAATGCCATAACATTGCCATAACTGCATATTATATCTTAACAAATTCAGAAATGTACATAAATCCTTGGTTTGTTTAGTGATTGAAGTTGTCTTAATTGTTAAATCCTTAATGATTTTAGTGGCTTTGTTGGCTTTGGTGATTTTTTTGCCGACACAAGCGGTCTATAAACATGGCTTACATGATAGTGTAGCTACAACTGTAGAGGACTTAGCTTTTGCCTCCGTGGTTCCTTGCAACCATACATCTCTTGCGGCATTGCCTCCTCAAACTTACGATAATTGAACTCTAGAGGTGACTTCTACCATTAGGTGTAGCACTTAGCTATACTTATCATCGTCATGCCTTTATTCATATATATGAAGGAAATTCTGAATTTTTTAATATCATTTTTCTTTCTATGCAACAGTGATTCACAAACATAGCACTACATCTAATACTCACGAAGTATGGGTGTGCTTTCTAAGTAACGTGGATTAGTACTTGACAACTTGGGCCTAAGCATTTTGGGTGGTTGTCAACGGGTCCATTTGGATTCGAACCTAACAAGTTCTCAGGGATAGTTTTCCTCGATAACGGACCGGGGATCTAAGCTCGGAATATTACAAATGGTATTAGAACCAATTTCCCTCTGATAATGGACATGCCTACCCGAGAGGTGAAGCCACCCCTATAAAGGGATAGGAGGAAATAGCTACACGGAGCGTGCAACCATCACTTTCATTGAGAATAAGTGATGGTCATGTCGCAAGGAGGATTAAGTGGAGGTAGCTGTTGTTGTATTTAAAGCATGTAATTAGTCTTAAAAAGCCTATGCAATTATAATAAAGCTAATTTGGTCTCAATTGAGAAACTAAATGTGTTGGAGGGAAAGTTGGGAATTCCGAAATTTAAAACAACGAGAGTTATAGGTGAAGGTTTAGTACCATATCTAGTGTTTCTAAACTTTTGGTGGACTTATATATGAGTTGCACTCCAAACTCTTGTAGCAATAGTAGAGAGGAGGAATGGAGGGCCACACGTACGCGCGCTCCGTTCCGTCTCCGGCTTCAGCATCAGCTTCAGCTCGGTCTTAGGCTCCGACTTGAGCTCGGGCTCGGGAGAGTCAATTCAGATCTCAGATCTCAATACTTTGTAGTTTTCATTTGGTTGGTCGATTAAATTAATCAGATGGATTAATTTAGATTTGATCGCAATGGAAACCTGACTCGACCCAAACGACTCGTTTTAGCCGCGGTTTCGAAATTCGAAGGGACATGCTCGTTGAGAGGCATTTTTGGAAAATAAAAAATACCACGCGGTAGGGCACACAAGCTTATTTATATTCTCATTCTCTAACGTCGTTTTCTTCACTTGCAAGAAAACTCCTCCACACTGCCTTCTCTATTTTTTATGTTCTTCCTCTCTTGGATGCGGTTCTCCGAGGTACATTCGAGGATGATCTTGTCGATGTGTGCAGACAAAGTTCGTGTGCCATCAAATCCTGGGAGTGGATCGCCAAGTACCCTATGTACCGGTATTACGGGGCGATATCCTCATTAAGTACATTCCATTATATTGACGCTTCAGTAATTTCTAATCTAACTAATTTATCGTTTTATTTGCTGCATTGCATTTATTATTTTGCCTTTCCTAGATCTCCTCCTATTGATTTATTCCGAATAACGAAAATAGTTAACCTATGATTCTGTTGGTTCCTGCGTGAATATCATCATTGTATTATGAATCGGAAATGCTTGATACCATTTGTGTTAATCTGTAATGCATTGATTCATATTGATCTTGATAACTATTATTTCATTTATGCCATGTTATTAATCCCGTTTAAGACAATCTTAGAGAGGATATCCGGAACTGCTTTTAAAATCATGTCGGAAACAATGTTAAATCGAGGGTGGATAAGACGGGTATGCCTGAGAAATTCGGTGATCACAACTTCAAGCGTTGACAACAACGCATGAAGATCTGGTTAACCACTATAGGATAATTTCTATATTTGAAACCTATTGTCCTACAGTGGAAAAGGAAAATCCCACACCCGATAGTCAGAAGGTGAAATCTGTGTGGAAGGAATGATATCGTATATGCCATGATTACATCTTGTTGGCTCTGTTCAACACGTTGTTTGACGTATATTGTTCGTCCACGCAGACTGCGAAGGGTTATGTGAAGATTTGAATCGGAAGTATAATACTGAAGATCTCAGTATTGAGAAATACTCCGTAGCCAAGTTCTTAAAGTTTTCCATGACCGAAAAAAAGTCGGTTTCTAAATAGGCACACGAGTTTTTACTCATGCTCTATGACTTAGAAGATGCCGAAATTAAACTTACAGAAAAAATTCAGGTCATGTGCATCATAGAAAAATTCTCCAAGTCTTTGGAAGACTTCAGAATGACCTTGAAACATAGAAAGAGGAAAATTTCTATGCATGATTTGATGGTGGCAATTGCCATAGAAGAGGAACACAGAAAATAAAAGCATGTGGTTCCTGTCGAAACTCATGCTAAGGACAATTTCATGACCTCAAAGGACAAAGATAAAAAAGAGAAAGGGTAGTAACAACAGTAAAATGAAACCAAAGGACAAGATACAGAAAAAGACAAAAAATAAACCATACTGGTAGTGTAATCAGGCTGGGCACTAGAAGAAGGACTATCCGTCCTTAAAGGCTCAACCTAAGGTTGCATATGCGAGTCCATAAGTGAATATTTCACTAGGACTCGGAGCTAACGAGGGGTATGTCTATGTAAAACTTGAACTATACCATATTCATGATACAAATGAGTGGCTCGTGGATAAGGGAGCCAATGCAAATACTTATTCTTACATAATTTTGTTTTCTTCTTATCATATCTGTAGTGGAGGGACTGTAAAGATGGAGAACGATTCTTAAGCAAGGGTGCTAGGGCCAGGACAAGTCAATTTGAGGTTTTCCTCTAGACGTGTCTGGACGTTGTATAGAGTGTTGCATGTTTCTGACATCAAGAGAATGTTTTATCTGGCTCTATCTTAGTTAGAAATAGTTTTGAACTGAACTTTAAATGTAATAAAGTTGTTATTCCGAGTCATGATATTTTTTTATATAAAAGGCTATTTGGTAGATTTTGATTTGTTGTTTAGAATTAGATGTGATTCAGTAAACATTGATGGGATGAATGTTTTGAATTCTGAATGTTCTAATTCGGTGTCTCGTGTAGTTAATAATCTATAATCTTATGATCTGTGGCATGGTAGATTGTGACATGTAAATTTAAATTTAGTTAAAATAATGATGAATTTAAAAATGATCCCTAAACACATTCTTGATAAAACTTACAAATGTGAGATTTGTGTGCATGCAAAGACACTTAGGAAGTCTTTTCAGCATATCTCTAGAGATAGCGAGATCTTAGATCTAGGGTACATGGATATTTGTGAGTTTAATGGTATATTAACCAGAGATAATAAGAAATACTTTACCACTTTTATAGACAATGTTAGTAGATACTGTGATGTGTACCTTATGAAAACCAAGGATGAAGCCTTACAGAAATTTCTTATATCTAAGAATGAGGGTGAGACATAAACATGAAAAGTACTTAAACACCTTAGGCCAGATAGAAGAGGTGAATATACCTCTAACTTGTTTGATGAACAATGTAAGCTGTTTGGCATAGTTTATTAAGTTATAGCCCCATATTCACCGCAATCAAATGGGGATAGCAGAACTGAAAATAGAATCTTAGCTGACATGATCAATGCTCTCCTACAGAGTTCTGGACTTCCAACCTATATGTGGGAAGAAACCTTGAATACGACCTGTCATATTCTGAATATGGTTCCTCCAAGGCATGTGGAAAAGTATCCATTAGAATTTTAGATAAATAGGAAACCGAGCTTAAGATATCTTAAAGTGTAGGGCTGTCTCGCTAAGGTTTTGGTCCATAACACAAAAGAAAGAAGCTTGACCCTAAAACTGTTGATGCGATTTTCTTAGGTTACTTGGAAAATAGTTATGCATATAGGTTCTTGGTAATTCGGTCCGAGATACCGGACATAGATGTCAATACTATTGTTGAACTCCGTGATGCTATCTTATTTGAGGATGTCTTCCATATGAAGATTGAGATTCCTCAGAATCTGACCATTGAGAGCCCCCCACATCAGGATCTATTCCATATTAGGTGGAAAGGATAACAAATGTGGGGACTGAGATTCAACCGGAATCCAATAACTTTTCAGAAGAGATTGAGCCAAGGAGGAGTAAAAGACCTCAGATAGCCAAAGATCAGGGTAGCAACTTTGTTGTCTACCAGATCGAGGGTGATCCACCAAGTTACAAGGAAGCCATGGCTTCATCTGAAGCAAAATAATGGAAGGAAGCCGTCAAATCTGAGATGGAATCTATTATGACTAATGGAATTTGGGAAATTGGTTGATTTACCCAAATGATGCTCTACCATTGGGTGTAAGTGGGTATTTAAGAGAAAATTTAGGCCTGGCGGATCAATTGAAAAGTATAAAGCCACATTAGTTGCAAGGGCTTTAGGCAAAAGGAAGGTATCGATTATTTTAATATATATTCTCCTGTAACAAGGATGATCACAATCCGGATGCTCATAGCATTAGCATATGTATATGATCTCTCTATCCATCAGTTCGATGTGAAGACTGCCTTCTTGCATGATGATCTTGAAGATGAGATCTATATGGATCAACCTGATGGGCTTGTGACTTTTGAGAATGAGGGAAAAGTTTGCAAGCTTGTTAAATCTCTTTACGGATTGAAACAAACACCAAAGCAATGGTATGAAAAATTTGACAAAATATTTTGTCTTGTGGCTTTAAGGTTCATGAATATGATAAGTGTGTTTATTACAAGGTAAAAGGTGATGAGTGTATTTTCTTGTACCTATATGTTGATGATATACTTTGTTTGGATCACATGCATGGATTATTAATGAGACTAAGACATTCTTGAGTAGCAAGTTTGAGATAAAGGATATGGGTGTTGCTGATATGATTTTGGATCTCAAACTGACAAGATCAGCTGATGGGATCGTAGTTTCTCAATCTCACTATGTTGAGAAGGTACTTGAGAAATTTGGATATCAAGATTGAAAGTTGTAAGCACTCCTTTTAATTCATTTAAAATGTTTTTTAAGAATAAAAGTGGAGTACATGTAGCTCAACTAAGGTATTCACAATTGATAGGAATTTTGATGTATCTTGCGAATTGCACGAGATTTGATATTTCATTCTCGGTTGCAAAGCTGAGTAGATACAGTAGCTGTCATGACTGTACTCACTTGGAGGCTCTAGATCGAGTTCTAAAGTATTTGAAGGAAACTATTTTTCTTAGTTTGCATTGTGGTAGACATCCATCTGTACTAGAAGGATATAGTGATGCAAGCTACATCGGGAAAATAGAGGAGTTTGGGAGTAATAATGTTACTGGGTATGTTTTTATCCTTGGAGGCGGTGCTATCTCCTAGAGGTCTGCAAAGCAGACCATTCTAACTCGACCTACCATTAATGCCGAGCTGTGTGCTTTGGAGACCATTGGAATTGAGGCTGAATAGCTAAGGGAGCTTCTTTAAGAGATTCCCATGGCAGGTCAGCCAGTTCCAGCGATTTCGTTACATTGCGATAATATAACAATAATTGCTAAGATCAAGAGTTCAAAGTTCAATCAGAAAACAAGGAGACATATACAAATCATACTTAAGACGTTAAGGGAGTTGGTGTCTCGGGGAGTGTTGGCTATGGATTTTGTTGGATCCAAAGACAACACGGTAGATCCATTGACTAAGAGACTTGATAAATCTTTAGTCCTAAAGTCTAAACTTGGGATGGGACTAAAACCTATTGAGAGTTCCTCTATAGTAGCAACCCAGCCTATCTAAGTGGAGATCCCACAAAGTATGTCTAATGTGGTAATAACAAGCTATTTAGAGAATTGGTTGGCACTCTTAATTTAATGCTTATGCATGACCGTCTTATCCCTGAAGCCTGATTGTCATTTAAGCTGCATGTTCAGGAAGTGCATAGGCTCTGAATGGGTTCAAGCCTTCGAGCAGGATATTAGCAGTGCATCCTTAGAGAATGCCACCTATATGAGTGTTACTGTGGGCCATAGTTAAAGGAAGATGGTCTTTCCTGCACACACTCATGAAATATAATAAGGGTGCACCAAAAAAATAGTACCACCAATACCAAAAAAATAGTATCACATCTAAAACTCACGAAGTGTGCGAGTGGTTTATAAGTGATGGAGATTAATACTTGACAACTTGGACTTAAGCATTTTGGGTGGTTGTCAACGAATCCATTTGAATCCGAACCCAACAAATTGTCAGGGCTAGTTTTGCTCAATAACAGACCATGAACCTAAGTCTGAGACGTTACAACATCTTATAGGTAAATTTTAAAAAAGAATCTCTTGATTTTTAATTACATATTTTATTTTTAAAATATAACAAAGAGGGTAATGAGATTATAATATAGAGTTGAATATAGATACAGGAGGGTGAAAATGGCTTAAGCATGCATTTGAGACAAAATGAGATTGACCCTTTTTTGGTACAATTGTAAAATGATATCAGTGACAGGGTATTTGATGCATAGTCGGGGTCTTTCTTTTGTAATTTACCCATAACTAATATATCTCTAGCCTCTATGTCGTATCATAACAAATATAAAATACACAAGGTTTTGATTATAACTATAATGACGATGGCTTTAGAAGCCTAATCAGATACTATTTATCAAAATATTATGTTCCTTATGAGATTTTATTTTGATTTCGTGTAGGGATTAATATTTATATCATTTACCGAGGAATCTTTGTAAACTAAGTCAATATAACCCCTCACATTGTTGTAAAAGTCAGTTGATTAGGCTGATTAATCGGTTCAAATAGTCGAATGGGGGCGGGCGGGTGGAGGGGAGGTAGCCGACTCGAGTATGCCTAATCGAATAATAGTCGGTCACAGCCGACTACTCGACTGACTTTTACATAGAGTTTTTTTAAACTTTTTGTTTTTTAAAAGCAAACTTATTGTAATATGCCTAATGCTATATTTAAAGTTAATTACTTTTTTTATTTCATTATGATATTATAGAAAGCGTACAAATCTATGCATATATATATGAATATATGTAAAAAATGATTTATATAATTAAAATAATTTAAAAAATTCAAAACAGATTAATGATCGACTAAATCATATTAGATCGTTAATTAATTCTTAGTAAGTGACTTCACCGACAGAGTATTAACTACCAATTTTTACAACTTTACCCTCTCAATGTAAAAAATAATGATTTCTTCCCTCAATCTGGATACAAGTGGTAATCGATCAGATTCTTTAGTCCTAATCTCAAATGTAGGAGAAAGGAATATGAATATAATACGACAAATATTTCCAATTGTCGCAAATCAAATAAAGGTAAAGCGCAAAAAAGAGCCGTTGCGTCCGTTCGCATTTCCTAAGACCGGAGGCGGCAAGATCGACGGTTGGCGCGTCAGATTCGCCCGGGAGCATAGGTTGAACGGTCACGATCAAGCGAGCCGACAAGAAGAAGCCGGGACCCGCAGAGTGGCATATCCGTAAATAGCTCCATAGAAAGGGGTAAAGGCGAAGACCGGGCCCAGTGTCGCAGGGTGCAAAAGCTGCCAGTGATGATTTCTATTGGTTGGGGGCTTTTCTGAAAAAAATTCACCATTTGTTTTTACACAGTAAAGTTACAAGAAAAGCCTCAATTTTGTGACAAGAAAATATGAGATTTTTTTCTACAACACCAACATTTTAGAATGTGGGAGCTGAGACTGAGACTAAGCTAGCATCAAACTTGTCCTCACAACTCGAATTAAATATAATCAAGAGGGTCTCACCACAAAAAACCCATTTTGGAGAGAGAGAGAGAGGGAGTCAACTGTGGCATTCCCACATGTGCTAAGCTGGAACTCACTTGAATTGCTTAATGGGAGAAACCTTTGATTGATTTGCACCAATTGCTTGCATATATTATATGATTGTTAACTCGGTCATTTAAGATCGCAATAATCAGATAATGATCTCAATATGCAATTCACTAAAAACAATTCCAACAAGCAAGAATTTCCTCGCATCGAGTCGATCATGCTACATACATTGCTTGGAATAAATGAACTACTCATCATAGTCAACTACTGGTTCGTAGCTCGAGATAAAGAGACTTCATCTTAGGAAATACATTCCAGAATAAATGGTCATATCATGATTAAATCAACTATTATATCTTGTGTCTCGAGTTCTTTCTCGAAAGATTGTTCAACAACTTGACCCTATAAGAGCATCCACAAATATTTCCAAAAATGAGGGGAAATATTTCCACAAAATTTGACCTGTCCTCTTTATTTCTTTCAGTTGGGCTTTGGCCTTTGGGCCCCACAATCCTATCTCTTTCCCTCTTGAACTCCTCTTTGCTTCTCTCTCTATCTCTCCCCCTCTTTCTCTCTCTATTTGTTTCCACTCCTCAGTCCCCCCATTCGACTCCGCCTTTAATTAACAGATGAGCTTGTGATCACCTTTCCACCTTTGATCAGATCTCCCAACTACTCCTCCTCCTCCTCTCAAGATTGGTATCTCTCTCCCATCTTTTCGTCTCTGTTGACCACTATCACTCTCCACACCATGTGCACAGTGGATATCTGACCGTTCTTGAGCTCCAGATCTGAGGAATCCCCGGTTTTTGATCGGTTTTGATGTTAAAGGTTCGATCTTTATGGCTTGTAGTACGCGCATTGTGGTAAAATTCGAATCTTGCCGCCGTTTCTGCTTGGATTTGGATGGTTGATTGCGTCGGTGGTGTGAAATTCCAATTAGGGTTTTGTGGGTCTGTGTCTGTTTGCGTGGTTTTCCATTGTGGGAAGTGGTGCGTGATGGCTTAGTGGTGTCTGAGCTGTTTGCACATTACTACATGGTTTGTTTGGGGTGGTGGTTTAAATGGCATTGTCTGGCTTTTAGATGTGACGGGCATAGGTTAAGTTGTTTAAGAATTTTCTAAGGGGGCTCGGATATATTTGAGTAAGATATGCGAAGTTGGTGAGAGCCACCTTCCACCTTTTGTGGTTTGTTGTGAAATTCTCTACTTTGTTTGAATTGGGCAGTAGAATAATACATATGGTAGTGGTCTTAGATTCTGGTTTCACTTGTCTGCAGGAGTTCCTTGGGGTCTGGGTTTTGAAGATCTGAGTCGTGGTGTTCTGAATTGCTGCTGATGGGGAAGTCTCCTGCCAAGTGGATAAAGACTGTGCTGTTTGGAAAGAAATCTTCCAGATCCAGTGCTTCAAAGGTAAAATGAGGCATCTGTTAAGGTCTTGTTCATATGTTGCTGCCTTTTTTTGTCGCCAATTATGTTATCAAGTTCTCTTGATAGCATTCACATGGTTTTGGTAAAGACCCTTTTTATGCCAAATGCTTGCGAATCTATCTCATTTACTAACAGCTCTGATATGTATCCTTTTGGAATTTAAATTTGGGCAGACCATATATTTTTATCCGTCTTAGCAGTTCACGAGTAGTATCATATTATGTTTTATTTGTAAAAATACACGCCTTCATTGCTCGTAACTCTTATTTAAAAAAAACGGTTATTGTTGCGCATTTTTATTGCTCCTGTCTCTCATTTTTGCTTATAAGAAGAGTAATTCAGTCCTAGTTTGGGAATTTCTACTATCTTAATTAAAAAAATCTATGGTGAACGACTCACTTTATGATCGATGTTATTGTAATATAATCAAGATTGCAACTTCTCCAAGTATGAGAATTATGGTCAGCACGTATTTAGTAGTCCACCATAATTATACAACAACAACAACAACCAAGCCTTTTCCCACAATTAAGTAGGGTCGGCTACTAGTCCACCATAATTATAATTGGAAAATTTCAACCCGTCACAAATCATTTTATTTATAGAAATTCTAATAGATATAAATGTTTTACCACAACCTCAGATGATTAAACAGTTGCAATATACAGTCTGTGCGCTGTTCAGTAATGTCTCGTCCTCTTCAGTTAATCAAAGGAGATATCGTAGTAATTACTTCAATATGTGCCTCTTTAGTCTGTAGGGGCGGCTGAGAAGTTTGACAATTAAAATAAAGCTATATGGAACATTTTTCATGAGTGTGCAGTTTTTCATACAGATCTCCAGGAGACATTTTTCATCACATTGCTTTAAAATTGGCTGATGATATGAAAAATTTCAACATGAATATCAGGAGTGTGCAGTTTTTCATACAGATTCCATGTCCATTGGTCTTGTTCAGATCTATTATTGTTTTGCATGAATTCTGGAAGATTGTGACACCTTCTATATATATATATATGCAATTTCTGATGGTGTTCACTTTCTTCATGAAGAAATCTGCGAAGGAACGGGAATCCAAAAACGGTCTATCTACTCTTAGCGGGGGCTCTCCTGTTATATCATACCCATTACCTGTCACCAATGACCAATCTGCTACATCAGAATCATGGAAAGAACCCCCATCTAATTTAATTTCTGATGGAGTTTCTAGATTGACTGTTCAAGAAGAAGAGACGAAAGCAATCCCTGATTCTTGTCAGACAGAGAACATAAACAAAAATGAAGAAGATGCTGCCATCAAAGTGCAGGCAGCGTTCAGGGGTTACTTGGTAAGAATGTATAATATGTTGTTCAGCACTTCCTATTTATCCATTGTGATGTTCATGCATTTGCATCTCTTTGCTTATGAGTATCTTGGATTCTCATCAACCTGTTGCTTTACTTAGCAAACACTTAAGACTATGTTGTTCAGTACCTTGTTATCATCCACCTTGAATGTCATCATTGGACTTTAGGTTTGATCTTGCATTCTCACATTGTTTTTACAAGAGGTTTTATTAATTTGCCAAAATTTGTGGTTATAGTTTGTTCAACAGTTCTGCTGCAATCTAGAATTGATATCTTGCCATTTGATTCCCTTGTTTAGTTTGATGTTGGATTTGTTGCTTAGGTTTTATGTGCATTTTGTCTTTGAGTTTTTTTGCCAACGATCCTCGTTGTTTCTTGTCTGTAGAAGTGTCCTTGTTCTCATCGTGGTAACCATGCTCTGGTTTACAATAAGAAGTAAATGAGATTTCATTTTTACCATTTTTCAAAGAGTGGTAGAAAAATTGTTGGATGCATGTATAGCCTATGCACATATACTCAAATGCATACATTTATTGTTATTCCCAACAGTTTCTTTTCCAATCTTAACTCCACATGCACTTTTTCTTTTATACGCAGGCAAGAAGAGCTTTTCATGCTCTCTGGGGTGTTATAAGATTGCAGGCCCTTTTCCGAGGGCACCTTGTGAGGAGACAAGCTGTAAGCACTTTACGCTGTACTCAGGGAATTGTTAAGTTGCAGGCTATTGTTCGTGGTTGTAAAGTGAGGCAATCTGATATTGGTCTTGAAGTGCATGCAAAATTCTCTGAAGCAAATATTGGGGTAAGTATTTAATGTTCTGTCATAAATTTTTTCTCAACACTTATTTGCTTTTCCTGTCAGATTTTGTTTTGTTTAGTGTCTTAGGGGGATTTCTTGAATGTCTACGCTTTTTAAGTTTGATCTACTCTAGTTTTCTACTTCTTTCCTTGAAGAACAGCCTCACATTATCCGTCTTGGATTTAACCTATGCAGCATCCCTGTGTGATCAAATAAGCAGTTTGAAAAAAAACCATCTGAGCATGGAGGATGTGATGTGCCTAATAAATTTGATGTTTTGGAGCTTGAAGCCATGTGATTTTGTATTGATGCTATCATAAATACTTATATAGTGGGTATCCTGCTGTTACCAGCATTATATAATTAATTTCACATGCTGCACATATTATACAAGAGTTAATATTTAGCGCATGCATGATTATTTTCTCAAGCACCTTACTTTTCTTCCCGTCTTGATCTCTATTTCAGATTAACTATCATTGCGTATGCTAACTTTTTCTTTCTAATTTTGTTTTTCGAGTAGATTATCTTGTTTTATATTTTAAATCTCCACATCTCCAGGGTGCAAAGAACGTTGAATATCTCAGTTACAACTTGGCACATCAGACTGTAAATTTGTCTTCCAACAGATTCGTCATTAAGGTAATTAACTTTTACTTTGCATCTGGGGACTGACTTTTGTGCAATGTATTCCATATGAAGTTTGTCTTTCAGCATCTGGTCATTGCATATATAATGTGTCATCTACGACCATTTAGTCCCATCTGTTATATAGCACATAGTATTATCTGGCAGGTCCAAGGACTTCATTTGGATAACTACGGGAGTAGTTATCCTATTCCAATAAACTGATAGGGGTTTATATGAGCTTTTAATACGTTGACTTGTTTATATTTGGGTTGCTTGTGCTGACTCGTATCTTTCAAGTGACTTTTCTGCATGGTATGCCGACCTCTTTATTTTCAGAATAGTTGACACATTGGTTATAAATAGGGTTAAAGGATGTTGACTTCAACCAAAACCAATATACTCTCAATAATGGACTATATTGAACCTTGCAGAAACCAATCAACCATGGGAATTGTTGATGGTGCCTAGAATTATAACTGATTGGGTCTAGCAGCCGTTCCAACTAAGGAACAATCAATTGGATCTTGCGACCTCGATAAATGACCGGATCCATTTACTTGGTTATCTGATTATCTGGTCAAACTTGGAAACTTATTTCTTGGCCTTCACATCAATCTGTTCCAACTAAGGAATAATCAAATGGAATAACTACAGTTTGGAGTTAGCATAATAGAAAAGGATAAATGCAATATTATAGTTTGGAGTTAGCATAATTTGTGACTTCACAAATTCTCTATCATAGTCAATTTAGCAAACAAGTCATACCTACATTTCAACATCTATCTCTATATCTAACCAACATAATATCTGACCCGTAAGTTAGCCCATCATATTTTCCACCAAATTGAAAAGGCATAATGCACATATCCAGCTTCAGGTCCACAAATTCTACCAAACTAAATCTACATGCAAAAGTTATTACCTAAAAAGTATCCAAATTATCAAATTAGCCCATAAAAAATTGTAACTTTTCATGTGATACTATTTACAATCTTCTCCACTTTTATCCAAGCCAAGGTTAATTTGTCGTTGGTTAAATTAGGCTTCCATCAAAATGCATGGCTTAACATAGTGACGTTCTATCATCATAAACTTCTGAATATTTATTGTATGAGCTATTGATTGGTACCCTTATAATTCACACATTTTTTCACGTCATTATTTCTTGAATGGTATCACTGTGATTTTTCATAGTTTGGTATTTTCTTACTTCCCCTGGTAATATGAAGTAACTTCGTCAGCCATGTAATACTGTCATTCTGTAACACTGGGTGATCCTCATCGTCACCATTCATGTTAAAAAAGGCAAAGTAAATTCTTTTGTCTTTCCTTTATATTATTCACATGTCACTTATACTCTTTCACTCATCGTTGATGCATGGCCCTTCTTGCATAATAATCTTGATTTTCCACTCTTTAACCTAACTTGTAAAAGTTTCTTATCCAACTCATCTCAAAAATCCTTTTTATTATTTATTCCAATCCTCTTTGCGATGCTTATGCACAAGTTGCATTATGAATCTCTACTCTCGACTTTGTTAGCAATGACAATTTGATTTCCAATTCTTTTTTACTTTTATCACCCTCTCTATTGAGTCATTCCACACAATGATGCAAGCCTTATTATGTGTTTTATCCCATCTTATACTGTATTTTTTAAAATACAAAACCATTTATTTCGATTTCCCTATCATTATCTTTGATTCTCCTCAACATTTTCTCCTTTTAGTATCTCTTTTTTTTAATAAAATTGAGGTGGGTTCCAAGCTTGGGACTGCACCCTTGTTGTCCTAAAAAACATTTTATCCTTTTCTGAGAAGCGCACAGTTTGTCTCATCCAAGTCCCACCAATAGACTATGGGTGACTATGTGATAATCCAATATCCTATTCTAATTGGAACATGACAAGATCCGATTAGCCTAACTTTTTATCTCTCCCAACTCTTAGATGCTTATTCACGAGTATAATTATATCTGAAAGGCTTGACTACATTCGCGTATCATGTCTCAACAAGGCGATGAGTTTTTTCACAGTGTTAACATCATCTCCGTGATTTTCAAGCAAGCAAACAAAAGCACTTCTATGAAAATAATCAATAAACGTAGTGAAATACTTATGTAGTGAAATACTTATAGCCACTAGTGAGATACAACATTAGATGGGCCCCCACATTGATATGGACCAATTCGGAAATTTCATTTGCTTTATTCTTAGAATTAGGATACCTGACATGAAAAACTAGGATTTCCCAGCATTAAAGGAAATGATTTTTAAGCATTCCTTTCTTTTTTTGGTCCTACATGTTCTCAGGACAACCACATATCAATCTTTTTTTTTTGAAAAAGATATCCCTGGCAGTCTTATCTTGAAGAATGAGAGGTTCGATATTGCTTGAGGTAACATTGATAATCCAAATCTTAATTTAATTGTCCTTAAGTTATTACTATTCCCACCAGGCATGGTCTTGCTTCCCTTGATGCAATTGATTCTTCCTCTACCAACAATGACCATTTCGATGGCAGCAAATCGGGTGAGATAGTTGTACTTGCTCAATGTTAAGGTTCTTATTGGAACCAGATCACTCTTCATATGAACCTAAATATCCATTTTTTCAACTTTCTTCTAAGAAGACATGTAACACGAGAACAGGCATTTGGTAAATGATCAACAAAGAGCTTCAAGTACCACCATCGAAGTTGCCCTAGCTTCAAGAGATTCCACCAATGCTACGTTATGCACCTCGAGTATTGTTGTCACTACCCTAACCCCAACGACCATCATCAACATTTGAGGTTACAACGTTGGAACATCGCAACTGTTGCCACTGGATCTGTTGTTGGATGTGTTGTTGCTCGCTCCTTAATCATTGGCGTCACCGTATGACTTGGAGATATATACCATGGAGAGTGTATTTCACAAGAAATGGAAAAAGAGTATCCCATATGAGTTTGTTAGGGAATACCCCCATCTAAGTAGTTTGTCCAAAGATTAAGATTGGGAAGTGCTTATTGAGAAAGGAAATTTAGTGAAGAGATACAATATTTGCACTTATGTCCTAAAGTGCAAAAAAATTTCAAAAGAAAGGTTGATTTGGAGTTGTGATAAAAAATCTTTTTGCGAAGTAAAAGAATCAAACAACTTTAAATCTTCTCTTGTCACATCCAATATCAACCAACGTATGAGGATCTGAGTTTTTCGAAGCGGTAGAAAATTAATGTAGGGTGAAATTAGGAATCCTAGCAAAAATTAGGGTTGTGATTAAATTAGGGTGTGTTTGGATAGATTGTTTTCTAGAGGATAACCCTCCAAATAAAGGGTTATACCCTTTTGTGTATTTTGGTATTTGGATAGATGGTTTATTGTTGAGAGAGTTTGTTGCGATGTGATTTTATTGAAGTTTGGAAAAAATGATTAGATGTTGACAGTTGAGTATTTTATAATTTTTACATGAAAAATGGTATATAATATTTTTTATTGGAATGGATGAAAGAGCAATCGGTGATTTGCTGTATTAAATTAGAGTGTTTTCGAGTGGGCCCCATAAGAGAGGGAATAAAATATACCGGTGGGGCCCACCAGGTTGGAAATAACCTTGGGGGAAAATCTGGGGATTTTTGAGGAAAAACCTGAATCTCAATCCGAACAAGCACTTAGGGCTGCTGTACTTTTAAATTTATTCAATTTGATTCGATCTTATTTAAATAAATGAGATTAATATCTAATTAGTTTAAGTTATGTAATTTTAGGAGTCTAATAAGGATTTGTTAGAGTTAGTTTATTTTTTTTTTTGTGATCCCATCATATATCCTATATAAAGAGGCTACTAAATGACAATTTTTGAACGATATTAAAAATTGCAGTTTTCTCCACATCTCTCTTCTTCTTCCTCCCGTGCATTTCCGTGCGTTCTCCACCAAAAAACATGTGTTACAGACATGCTTCTACCTTCTTCCCTTCATCCCCTTTTCTTCTACCAATCATCTATTTTTGACTTGTTCAAAGTGGGAGTGTTGAATTACAAATTGCTTCCAAGTTAATGACCTGTAGATGAAATCTGCTTGATTTGTATATATAAATGTATTGCCCATTATTTTCCATTTAGAAAAAGTTAAAACTCATGCCTCCAATAGAGATCGAGGGATTCGTATGGCCACATTGTTTTTCCCTTTGTCGCGGAGATCTTTTTTGTTAAATCATTGCATTTTTTAGGTCGTTGTGTTTTTGTTCTTGGTATGGTCGATATTTGACAATTCATTATGCATCTCCTCTTATATAAATGTGTGGGTATGAAGAGCCTAATTCAAGTAAGATGCAACCTGCTTTACCTACTCGACACAATCTGTAAACAAAAAGATACATACTATCCTCGGATTTTTACTACAAACATTAATATTAGAGTAAGATAATTACAAAAAAGTCAACACAGGTTGCATCAATGGTCCTCTCTTGCAAGGACTAGTTACATCCTGAACCAAAAAGACTTGCACTTATGCAATCATTATTTTCTTGGATGTTGTAAACAAGTAGAACATCATAGGAGAAGTCATTTTGTTTTGGATGTTGTGTTGACAGAAATACAACTTATGGACATCACATGCAGATGTAGCTGCAATATTTATGGAGGTTGTCATCATGTCGAAAGCTGATAAGTTATACGTTATTGGGTAAGCGGATCTTAGACATGGATCCATCATTCTTGTGCTTTTTATGTATGTCTCGAGTTGTTATATGGGTTAGTAGGTCGTGGATGGGGATCCAGTTAACCTTATGGGACTATATATGTAAAGCATGCCCCTTCCTTTTCTATCAAGAAAGTGGACAACTCTAGTCGCCTACGACTGCTATAGTCTGCAATCCCCTGGTTCTTCCTGAATCATTCATGTAGTTCATTATGCTTTGTTAGAAAATCGGAAGCAGAAGTGAACATGGAACAAAATCTGTTGGGAAACGTGAATGAGATGTTTATTCCATAGCCCTAGGCTCTCTTATATAGGAGAGTAGCCTATGGGTAAATTACATAAAGAGGATAACAAGAAAATAAAATAGCAAAAGACACAATAACTAAGTATGCGTCAACACTCCCCTCAAGATGGAGCATAGATGTCAATCATGCTCAGCTTGGAAGCACACTTCTGAAATGGGCCACGTAACAATGCCTTGGTGAATATATCTGCAGTCTGGTTCTCTGAAGTAACATGGGATGTGGTAATGAATCCTTTCTGAATCATATCACGTATGAAGTGGCAATCCACCTCAATATGCTTAGTCCGTTCATGGAATGCATGATTGTTTGCAATGAACAAGGCAGCCTGATTATCACACTCCAAGTTCATAGGAAGTGGTATGTCTAAGCATAAATCTGTCAGCACCGCTTTCACCCACATCATCTCTGTAGTAGCCTGGGCCATAGCCCTATATTCGGATTCAGCACTGGATCTAGCTACCACAGTTTGCTTCTTGCTCCTCCATGAGACTAGGGCATCTCCAACATAGACAGCATACCCTGAGGTGGACTTCCTATCCTTAGGACATCCTGCATAGTCTGCATCTGCGCATGCTGAGACAGAAATCCCCTTTCCTTTCTTGAATAGCAGACCTTTACCTGGAGAAGATTTGAGATATCTAAGTATCATGTGTAATGCATCCATATGCACCTGGCGTGGCTGCTCCATGAACTGGCTCACACGGCTCACTGCAAATAATATATCTGGCCTAGTGATCGTGACATATAACAATTTGCCTACCAGCTCTCTGTATCTTCTCCTGTCAACCTCCTCTGTGTCATCATCATACAGCTTCATGCTAGGGTCCATTGGTGTCGTAGCAGGTCGACACCCTAGCATACCTGTCTCACTCAGCAGATCTGTGACATACTTCCTCTGTGACATGACTAATCCATACGGATTTCTGGCAAACTCCAGCCCCAGAAAATATCTAAGGACTCCCAAGTCCTTGGTGACAAACTCGGTCCCCAGCCTTTCTTTTGCCTGCTTAATGCCCTGGTCATCATCGCCTGTAATCAAGATATCGTCAACATAAACCATGATTACAACAATACCTCTTGCCGTCTTCTGTACAAACAAGGAATGATCAGCATTGGAGCGTTTATATCCTTGTTTCTCAAAGAGGTCTGACAGCTTCTGGAACCATGCTCTGGGGCTCTGCTTAAGGCCATAGATAGCCTTATGTAATCTGCAAACCTTGGAACACTCCCCCTCAACAGCAAAACCTGGTGGCTGTTGCATGTAGACTTCCTCCTGAAGGTCGCCATACAGAAAGGCATTTTTCACATCCAGTTGATAGAGTGGCCAGTCTCTAGTAACTGCAACTGATAGGAGGATCCGCAGAGTGGAATGACGAGCCACCGGGGAGAACGTGTCAAGATAATCCACTCCATACGTCTGTATGAATCCCCTTGCAACTAGGCGTGCCTTGTACCTGTCAATGGAGCCATCTGCATTATGTTTGACTGTAAATACCCACTTACAACTCACCGGGTTGACATCCGGTGGTATAGTAACCAAGCTCCATGTTCCTCTAGACTGAAGTGCCGCCATCTCTTCCTCCATTGCTAGCCGCCATCGAGAATCCTGCAAAGCCTCATGGTGATTTCGTGGAATATCTGTAGCTGAAAGTGCCAATGCAAATGTCCTGAATGGTCCAGATAGCCTCTCAAACGAAACCACAGCTGATACTGGATACTTGGCACAGCTTCTCTTCTGCTTGCGTAGAGCGATTGGAACATCCAGATCCTCTGTGGTAGCACCCTGCTCCTGTAATGCATCCTGTTGAGAACTGTCGTCAGATCCATCAACATTAATATTTTCATTACATACCATAGGCGAGCTAGTTGACTGGTCAGGGCCATGAGCTTGATTCGGCCGCCGGGTGTAATGGAATGGTAACGGGGATATTATTGGTGGCGGTGGTGGTGGTGGTGGTGGTGGTGTTGGTAATGGTGGTGACGGCTGTGATGTTGGTGGTGCCATGAATACGGTATCAGGAGATAATGGTGGTGGCTGCATGTTCCCGGATTCTGAAAAATACATGATAGATTCAAAGAATGTAACATCTGCACTGATCATATACCGCCGACGCACAGGGTCAAAACACTTGTACCCCTTTTGAGTTCTGGAGTACCCCACAAAGACGCACTTGACAGCCCTAGGAGAGAGCTTGTCCGAACCGGGCGACAACTGATGGACAAATGCGACAGACCCAAACACACGAGGGGTAAGAGTGAACAGATCCTTGTCAGGATATATAAGTGAGAAAGGAACCTGTTCATTCAAGACAGACGAGGGCATACGATTTATAAGATAACATGCAGTAAGGACTGCATCACCCCAGTAGGAATACGGAACATGACTCTGAATGAGAAGTGACCTTGTAACATCAAGAAGATGACGGTGTTTTCTTTCTGCAACCCCATTTTGTTGAGACGTATGAGCACATGATGTTTGGTGAACAATCCCTTTTGAGGAGTAGTAGTTGGCTAGATTGTTGGTGCACAACTCTAAGGCATTGTCAGTTCTCATAATTTTGACCGTTGTGGAAAAAACATTCTGAATCTCATTTAGGAAGTGAATAATAATATCTCCAGCTTCAGACTTATTTTTCATTAGAAATACCCATGATGCTCTAGAAAAATCATCCACAAATACAATATAAAACCTGTGCCCCTGATGATCGGGAACACGACTCGGACCCCAGACATCGACATGAAACAACTCAAACTTGGAGTTACTACTCCGACCTTGACTACTGGGAAAGGATGACCTGTGATGTTTTCCCAACTGACACGCCTCACACTGAACAGTTGTGTGAGAAAGACTATAGGGTAGGACTAGACGCAACTTCTGAAGCGGTAAATGACCAAAACGCAGATGCCACAGGAGAGGAGATACTTGTTCTGCGGGAGAGGCTGTGATTCCGGCAAACGGGGTCTGGTTCAGACGATAAAGGCCTGCTTGCTCATAGCCATGACCAATCACGTTGCCCGTACGGATGTCCTGAAAAATCAAAGAAGATGAATCAAAAATAGCTCGACAATGGAGATCCTTCGTAATCTGACTAATCGATAACATATTCATGGAAAAATACGGTGCATGCAAAACATTCTTGAGCTGCATAGAGGATGTCAATCTAATCTCCCCCTGACCCGTGATAGGGGAATGAGTGCCATTGGCAATCACTACTGTCCGTCCTGGAGGAATCTGAGTATATCCTGTAAGTAGACTCTGGTCGCCACATAGGTGATGTGTAGCGCCCGAGTCCATGATCCATGGTAATGTATCCGATCTACTACTGTGGAGAGCAAGTGTACTACCTGAAGTACTCGTAGAGGCAGAAGCAGAGGCAGCAGCCTCAGTATGATTCTCTGTCGACGGTGCTGGGCCAGACGGTGGTATAATGCCCCTAAGACGGGCAACCAGATCATCAAATCGCTGATCCAATGTAGCTGCAGACGGGGGCTCTATCTGCTCAGCAGCTCGTGCGGATGCAGGAAATCCATGCTTTGAGTAGCATGTATCTTCAGTATGTCCGACTCGGTGACAATACGAGCACGTTGGCCTAGTGCGACCACCCCTTCCTCGGGGAGTACGTCCACGGCCCTGGTAATGTGAACCCCGGCCTCTGTTGGCCGCCATGGCTGAGGGATTCTGACTCGCAGCTGCTGAAGGTACCGTGATCCTACTCAATCTGTGAAAAGCCTCCTCCATGGGAGGAATAGTCGAGTCTGCCAAAATCTGTGAACGTGCTGCCTCATACTCCGGATCAAGTGCAGCGAGAAACACACCCACCATCGTCGCATTCCTATATGTCTTCTGCTGTTCTGGCGTGGCGGTAAGAGGCATGAAGCTGTAGAGCTTCTCAAACATCCCTCTCAATGATGTATAGAGAGAATGTAAAGGTCGGCCATTCTGCTTTATTGTGAATATGTCATGTTGTAACTGCAGGATCTTCGTTTCATTCTTCGCCTGAGAATACGTTGCTGCCAGGATATCCCACATGTCTTTGGCCGTGGGTTGATGTAAGATGTCATTGGCAATTTCAATAGCCAATGTACCGGATAGCCATACCTTGGCATATGCATCGTCGGCCTCCCAAGAGGCATGAACTCCAGTCTTCTCTGCAGGCTCTGGCTCGGTAAGAATGTGCTTCTTACCTGTAGACTTCATCATGCTCATGAACTGCATTGCCCACAGTTCATAGTTCGTACCATCCATTTTAACAATAGGCGCTGGACCACGAAATGCGCCAATAGACGGGATCTCTGCCTTGCTGTCCGACATACTGGAAACGGAAGACTGGAGCGACTGAAAAAGAAATAATCTTTGTCTACAGTGACATAACCGGGATTAGTTGCGTGTGTAGACTTCAAGCAACTAACCCCATATAGATCCGGATCTGTGCCCTAGGGTTTTGGGAGTTAGGGCACGTAAGCACGTGCGTGGGGCACCCGCGCACGCACCTGGAGTGTCACGCACGTACTGGAGCGCGCTACTGGAGAGCCACACACGCACTGGAGCGCACAACTATGCACGCAATGGTGCGCACAGTTGCACTGGAATGGTGCGCACGGTGCTGCGCGAGTGGAGGCGCAAGACTTGTGCTCGTAGGCGTGCGGTGATGCACGCACAGCGTGTGAGGCTATGCGCTGGCGTGCGTGATGCACGCAAAGGCGCTCGAGATACGCAGGATGCGCGCGCACAGGCGCGAGATGAGTGCGCACAGGCGCGCACAGGCGCAAGATGCACAGGCGCGCACAGGCGCAAGATGCGCGCAGGCGCTGCTGGAGTCGATGCGGCGTTGCCTGCGCAGATCCGGTGGAGATGATCGGCTAGGCGGCGCTGACTCGAAGGAGAGAAGGAGAAGAGGGGCCGGCGGGTGGGGTTAGGGTTAGGGTTAGGTTTCGAGAACTCCGGTCTAGGACCGTCGCTCTGATACCATGTTGGGAAACGTGAATGAGATGTTTATTCCATAGCCCTAGGCTCTCTTATATAGGAGAGTAGCCTATGGGTAAATTACATAAAGAGGATAACAAGAAAATAAAATAGCAAAAGACACAATAACTAAGTATGCGTCAACAAAATCATAATAGAAAAGAACATCGGGATTTTTACGTGGAACCCTACTCCGTGAGGAGCGGGATGAAACCACAGGAGAAGCCCTCAACGGGGCGTGTTAGTCTATTGACTTTCTCAATGAGTACAAGAGGTCTGGGGCTCCTTATATAGCCTCTCCAGAGCCTCCAAGTCCCACCACTAAGCGATATGGGACTAAACACATGGATGGGGTAAATGGATCTCCTCCAGGATCCATTTACCCTGCTACAACTCAATAGGCGCATACAACTTATGCTCCAACACTCCCCCTCAAGCTGGAGCATGCAATGCTCAGCTTGGACAAACAGACAGAAACTCAACTCAACGCTACAAGACACTACGGACAATATCAACCCAACGCGCACATTGCTGCAATCGAGGACGTTGCTTCTCATGCCGTGCAGGTGAGGAGGACGAACGGGCTGGAGTGTGAGTCAACTGAAGACTCAGAATCTGACCGTCGAGTCTGAACTTGCGCCTGAAGTCTCCTCATCGAAGAACTGAGTCTCTCCCATCTGGCTCAGAGAATGGTGCACTGCTATGGTGTACCTATGATACCACATGAAAACCCTTGCCCTCAATGGCATAGGGATTGGTCCTCTGCTCTGGAGTCCCTATGGCTCACATGAAAACTCTGGCCTGACAACTAGGATGATGGGGACCTCGAACTGATGATGGCAACATATGCTCATTTGACAATGACCGCACACTCGTGCGTGTCTGAAACTGGAGACTCGGAAGACAATCGTCGAGTCTGAAACCGAACTGTAGAGTCTGAAATCTGATCGGTCTGGAAATCTGCATGTGAATCTGGAATATCTGAATATGGCTGGAAGAAGACCTGTGACTTTACATATACTCCCCCTTTCTCCCATACTTGTCGGAAAACATGGACGCCGACCAAGTTGGGAGAAGATAACAATGATGGGGATAAAACAAAAATCACTTAGCCGATTACACATTTATCGGCTTTCAAAACATTCAATTTTTTTTTCGAAATATTTTTTTTAAGCCGTTGTTTTTTTTCGGCTTTTCTCTCTTCCCCTTTTTTTTAAAAGCCGATCAACCCTTTTTTTTTGAACTCACGGTTTTTTTTAAGCTGGGCCTCAACCCATACTTATTTGCAGCCCCCCCTTTTTTTAAAAAAAAAACAGTAGCAGCCCACTCGGCTGCCCTTTCATATGCATCACTTATTTATTTATTTTTATTTTTTTATAAACCGGGCCACCGAGCCCTAATTCCCACGATGGGAAGCCGCCCCCGATGATCTATTCTGCCGCCACCGAGAATGGCGATGGTGGTCCCTAGGGTTTCGACGAGGGGAACCTCCCTCGATTTCTGCCGCAACTGGGAGAGGGAGGTGCGTGCGGCCTGGGCGATTGGCAGCGCTGCTGAGGAATCGCCGGCGCAAGATCGGAGAGGGAGGTGCGCGCGCTGCTGGGGATTTCGCGCGCGGGGCTTCGCCGCCCCTGGAGGAGGATCGCGCGGGAGGGAGGCGACTGCCGCCTGGTAGCAGGAGGTCAAAGTGGAGGCGCGCCGAGAGGAAGGAGCACGCCTTCGACCTGAGACTGGAGCAACCAACAGAGGGGCTGTGCGCGACTGTAAAGATCTTCTTCTAGGGGCTCTGCTTCTGCACGCGCGCCTGGAATTAAGAGAGATGACGCGCCAGATGAATCATGGAGATCGGGGACTGAGCGGATCTCGCCTGGTATGGAGATCTGCTGGATGGGGGAAGCTCGGGGAGGCGTCGCCTGCGCTTGGAGCCGCCATGAGGACTGAGCGGGATCTCGCCTGGTAGGTTCGTGATGCGGGGGACATCGCCTGTACTCGCGCGCCTTGGATCTGAAGGACGATGCGCCGCCTTGGGCTGCAGGTAGTGGTGCCGCCTGCGTGAAAAGGCCGCCGCCTGAGTGCGGCTAGGGCTTCGGTGTAGTTGCTGCCGCCTGCCAGCGAAGCAAGATCGCCTGCGTGATGGGAGCAGGCCTAGGGTTCCTGCGACCTGGAGAATGGAGCCGCCTACTGCTTCGTGTTGTGCTGCGACCAGGAGCACGAGGAGGCGCAAGAGTCTTGCGCGCCTGTGCATGGTGGAACATCATCTAGGGTTCCGAAGAACCCTAAAATAAAATCTCTCAACAAAATATGAATATTAACAGTACACTGATCTTCAGAAATACAACTCGAATCTAAAAAAATAAAGAACATGAAATCCTCGAGAATCAAACCCGCTCTGATACCATGTTAGAAAATCGGAAGCGGAAGTGATAACATGGAACAAAATAAATAATAGAAAAGAACAGTGGGATTTTTACGTGGAACCCTACTCCGTGAGGAGCGGGATGAAACCACGGGAGAAGCCCTCAACGGGGCGTGTTAGTCTATTGACTTTCTCAATGAGTACAAGAGGTCTGGGGCTCCTTATATAGCCTCTCCAGAGCCTCCAAGTCCCACCACTAAGCGGTATGTGACTAAACACATGGATGGGGTAAATGGATCTCCTCCAGGATCCATTTACCCTGCTACAACTCAATAGGAGCATACAACTTATGCTCCAACATGCTTTGTGGTTTGATTGCTTGCTTGCTTCTATTTCTTAGTCGTGCCAGTCTATCCAATGAGCAACTGTGCATTTTTGTGGAGGCTCTCTATGTAATCGCTACATATTAATGCAAAATGGAAATGGAAGATCAGGAGAAGAATAAGGCTAGCGGCGTGATTTTTGATGGAGAACATGCAAAGAGACTCGAAAGAGATGGGGAAAGAAGGTGAGAGAGGTAGAGAGAAACCCTGATTTCTAATATCATTTAAAAACTGTCCTTTATATACCACCTATTAGCTTCTTTTTATAGGATGGATGATAGGATTATAAAAATAAATAAATTAATTAATAAACCCTAATTAGATTCCAAAAATAACTCAACTTAAAACCGAGAGATCACATGTGATCTCCTTTATAAAAATAAAGTCAAATTATGGATTACATGAATGTGTCATAGTTGATGTCAGATTAGGAAACACTCGGGACTGGTACCTTCTATTTGTACCCTTCATAACGAAATGATACTTCCCCTGGTTCGATCTTGAAATAACAAAGAATACATTTAACATGTCTGAAAATGAACGTGTCATAGGTGATGTCAAATCTGGTCATGATGGAAAAGATAAGATATCCAACGTGTCTTTGATATTTCCCTTTGGTCTCGTTAAGTTGTCATCCATCTTCAAAACTCAGATTTGTGACTAGCTTCCATGGCTGTTGAAGCAGGTTCAGGAGGGGGCATGTGTTACATATGTTAACCTGGAGGTTAAGTGTATTCTCATCCATGATCAATTAGCCTGAAAGTAATTTACAACTCAAATGATGAAATGTAATTTTGTAAATTGTCTCATTATTCGTTATTTCCTAGTTGTTTTTGTTGCATTCACTTACAATAAGAAAGAACCATCAGCGTTTGGTGCATCACTTACATTTTGATGCGCCTCTTCATTTCCTTGGTCTTCGTCATGACCTCAAATTTCAGCGAAATTCGGTCGAATTTTTGCCAAATATCGGTATCCCGTCGAATTTGAAATTCGACCGAAATGGCCGAAATGACCGAAATATGGGCGCTTAATATAAAAAATGACCGAAATGATCAAAATTTCGGTCGAAGTTCGACGGAAATTCCACCGAAATTCTGTTTCAGTCGGTCACCGAAATGGTAACCAAAACTGATATTTAAGGCCTTAGTCTTCGTTCAGTCATATTCCAGAGAACTATCCCTTCCCAACGTCTCTACCGTGGAGGCGCCTTTCTTTTATCAAATCTCGGGGACATGGTCTAAATTATGAGGCTAATATTTTATCATGATATCGGATCCCAAGTTTCTATGGTTTCCTTCTTGGGGTCAACCCCAACGTAATGTCTCAAAATGCAGAGGCCATAGAGAGAATTTTTTCTTCCATCTAAAAAAGAAGAGCAAAACAAACATAGCATGCTCAAAAGTGAACCAACCCATTGGACTACTATGAAAAACAACATCAGATTTCAAAGTAGCTTGAATCCAATTCAAAAAATTCCCCTAATTGAGCACATCTAGCATATTTTTTCCACTGTAACAGGATTCTTATAGCTGACTCCATTGAGTTCACCACCATAGAACTCAACAAGATATTCGTCTTCCTTTGCTTTCCTCTCCTTTTTCATCCTTCATTATTGTCGAGAGTTATTTTGTATTTGCTTATTTTTTCTCTATTATATAATTTTCCCTCTAGGATTTCTCCTCTCAGAATGTGTTGTGTTTTATGTTATTTTTTATCCTTCATTATCTTCGAGAGTTATTGTCAAGAGTTATTATGTAATTTTTCATTGTAACATGTACTATGGAGCTGCCATGTTTTTTGTGTTTTTACTCATTGTTTGGCATATTTCATTTTTTAACACTTAAAAACTGACAATTCGATGTCAATTATTTCCTGAACAATGACGCCGATTGTTTATTGGAACATTAATGTCATCTTTTTATAAAAAATTAGACATCTGAAAACCTGTGTTGCTAAAATTGATGACATTCTTTCCGGATCTAATTAAATTGTCAACACCATATGTTTTTAGTAAGAAGGTGGCATCTTGTTTTTTACTATTCCCTCCTTTGATCTATCTGAATGTTTTACTTCCAAGACTGATTTCTGTCTCTATTCAGTGCATCATTTGATTTGCGGGTTGTTTTTGTGTACCAGCTTCTTTCCTTGACACGGAATTCCAAATCCCTGCAAATGCAATATGCCAATGGTGAGCCAAATTCGTTATGGAACTGGCTGGAGAGATGGTCTTCTACCCAGTTTTGGAAACCGGCTTCACTGCCAAAGAAATGCTTAGATTCAAAGCCAAAAGGACGTCTTGTTGGATATGCCTTAGAGACAGAGTCAGGCAAGCTAAAACGTGGTTCTCGTAGAAACTATTCTTCAGATAATGGATCTATAATTACCACCTCTGAATCTGAGAAGAGCAAGCGTAACTCAAGGAAAGTAAGTACTGCTGAAGTAATCCCAGAACAACAACAGAGTGAGCTAGAAAAGGTCAAACGCAATTTGAGGAAGATAACGAGTTCGTATGCTCAAGCTTCTGATACAACTGAAGGTGAGGGTGAGAGATTGAAGAAGACTGTTAAAAGTGTTGCTAACGGCCGGGCAGATGGTTCTGAAATAGCCCTCTTGAACTCCGCTGAGAAAGCAAAGAAAGATAATACGCAGGCTTCTGAAACCAACCCTACTATAACTGTTCAAAATCATGACTTTGAGGTAGAAGTCTGCATGGAAGATGATACAAAATCTGCTTCGGATCCTAAAAAAGAAGAGCTAATTGCAGTAAAACCAATTAATCAAAATGTGGTCGTCAGCCCTAATGATGATAGCCTTATCGCTGATTCTCATCTCCAATTGACACGTGAAAATCATTGTCCAGTAAACGGACAAATGACACACGGGGATGGAAAGGTTTGTGAGGAAACAGATAAGAAAAACAGGAGGGCATCTTTCTCTGCAAAGTTAGAAAATGCAGAAAATGGTTCACCAATTACGCCGACGCTCCCAAGTTACATGGCAGCCACTGAGTCTGCAAAGGCCAAACTACGTGGTCAGATTTCTCCTAGGTTCAGCTCAGATGGAATTGACAAAAACGGCTTTGTCCGTCGCCACTCCCTTCCCTCTTCTACCAATGGCAAATTGGGCCAGAGGACAGGTCAGAATATTTTGAAAGTGGGTAGAGGTGACAGATCTTTTTCATCCTCCAAAGATGGAAATGGTTTGGCTTCCACTCCTGAATTTCCTCCACCTTAATTTTCCCTCCTGCTTATTTCTTGTTTCAAAGGTTTATATTTATGGGGATTTGGGAGTGGGGAATAAGGTGTTTTTTTTCAACAACCCAGGTGTATTAATTTTTTGTAGTTTACTTGGTAATCCGCTCTACCTAGGCTGAATGAGTACACATTTTTTTGTAGAAGGCGTTAGAACCAAAAAATTTGAAATACAAACGAACCCGACACTTTCTTTCTTGAAAAAAATCTTGCACACTGGATCATTACCTGTTGATATGCCTTGATTCCTAACCATCTCGAGGTTGAAGAACCATCATATGCACTTCCTCTTGCCATACCATATCCCAACAAGAGGGGAGTCTCATTGGGGGGGGGGGGCAGCACCCCCTACGATTTTTTTAATGAGCGGTTCTATTTGTATTCGGGTATATGGATCCGTCTGTACAAGAGTAGTATATAAACTCCCTTAAGTTTATGGCTCTTTACATCTTCTTTGTTTCTTCTTTCTCCGCATAGTGAAAACCGATCGCCATCGCTCAAAGATGTAGTCTAGTTACGGGTGAACTTTGTAAATCTGTTTGTTTACGTCTCGCTTGATTGATCTTGTTTGTACGTGTTTGCTTCCGCGATTCGCAATTAATTGCTATTAGAGCATCGAGCTGCGTTAGGATCTCTAAGCAAGATAGTGTCCCACAATCTGAACATCGAGAAGTTTACATGGGGGAATTGACTCAGTTTATGACATGTCAAGATGTGTGGCCTTCTGAAGTAGCATGGCATCTGGGCATTGTTGGACCAGGGGATAGCAAATGCACTCGAACCCTCCGAGTTGACGATGCAGGAAGAGAAGATACACTCGACGATCATATTGTGTTTGGCGGATGAGATCGTCATGGAAGTCGTTGATGAGAAAATCACGGCCAGCCTGTAGTTGAGACTCGAAAGTCTTTACATGATGAAGTCTCTGACCAACAAGTTGCTGTTGAGGCAATGTCTATTCTCTCTCCACATGCAGGAAGGTACATATCTTAGAAAACATCAAGATCACTTAAATACATTGTTGATAGATTTAAGAAATGTAGAGGTTAAGATTGAAGATGAGGATGATGCATTGATTATGTTGATTTTTTTCCACTTTCATATGAGAATTTTGTTCAATCGTTTATAGAAGTTAATCGATAACCTTAGAAGAAGTTCGTGCAAATCTGCATACACATGAATTTCGGCATATGTCTATTGAGAAGCATGACTGTAACATTGCAAGTTTGTTTTATGACTCATGAAAAGAGTCATGCCGGTTCTGGCTATGTGAAGAGAGAAAGCAGAAGTTCCAAGTCGAAGAATCACAATTCTAAGGACATCTACAATTACTGTTAGAAACCTGGACATTAAAAGAAGGATTGTCCGAAGAAGAAAGCAAAGCCACGATCGCTGCCATGGCTCAGGGAGGCGCAGATTCTGAATATGATATGGTTCTCACCGTCACAGATCAGAAGATGACGAATAGCAAATAGATTCTTGATTCAGACTATTCTTATTTAATGGATATTGAATTTACATTTATGAGAAGATAGATGGTGGAAACGTCATCGTGAGGAATGATGCATGAAGCAAGATTGTTGGAATCGGCTCTGTGAATATCAAGATGCATGATGGAGTCGTGAGGACGGTGACAGAAGTACATCATGTTAGAAAACATCTCTTAGAAAACATCAAGATCACTTAAATACATTGTTGATAGATTTAAGAAATGTAGAGGTTAAGATTGAAGATGAGGATGATGCATTGATTATGTTGGTTTTTTCCCCACTTTCATATGAGAATTTTGTTCAATCGTTTATAGAAGTTAATCGATAACCTTAGAAGAAGTTCGCGCAAATCTGCATACACATGAATTTCGGCATATGTCTATTGAGAAGCATGACTGTAACATTGCATGTTTGTTTTATGACTCATGAAAAGAGTCATGCCGGTTCTGTCTATGTGAAGAGAGAAAGCAGAAGTCCAAGTTGAAGAATCACAATTCTAAGGACATCTACAATTACTGTTAGAAACCTGGACATTAAAAAAAGGATTGTCCGAAGAAGAAAGCAAAGCCACGATCGCTGCCATGGCTCAGGGAGGCGCATATTCTGAATATGATATGGTTCTCACCGTCACAGATCAGAAGATGACGAATAACAAATAGATTCTTAATTCAGACTATTCTTATTTAATGAATATTGAATTTACATTTATGAGAAGATAGATGGTGGAAACGTCATCGTGAGGAATGATGCATGAAGCAAAATTGTTGGGATCGGCTCTGTGAATATCAAGATGCATGATGGAGTCGTGAGGACGGTGACAGAAGTACATCATGTTTTTAATCTGAGGAATAACCTGATATCCCTTGGAGTCTTGGACTCTAAAGGATATATGCCACTGAAGGCAAAGTTGTGTAGGTTGCCAAAGTTGAGGTGGTTGTCATCAAGGGCAACAAGCAGAAGACCATATACATCATGCAAGGGTCTACAATTACGGATTTTATTGCAGCGACGTCTTAAGCCGTGAGATCGTAGTCAGAATTGTGACATATGCGGTTGAGACCCATGAGTCAGAAGGGACTCATTGCGGATCTTAAGGGATCCAACCTGGAGTTCTATGAGCATTACGTGTTCGGGAAACAAAAAGGAAGCAATTCATTAAAGATATCTATAGGATAAAGGAGATGCTCGACTACATCCATGCAGATTGGTGGGACCCTTCACTGGTCCCGTCTTTGGGAGGTGTCATGTATTTTCTGTCTATTATTGACGATCATTACAGGATGGTTTAGATATAGATGATATCACAAGAGCGATGCATTTCAGACCTTCAGGCAATAGAAGATCTTGGTGGAGAATCAGACTTCTAAGAAGATTAAGCATCTTCGTACAGATAACGGGTTGGGGTTCTGTTTGTCATAGTTCATGACTTCTGTAAGGAGGGTGTTGCGTGGCACTACATCGTCAGAGATACACCACAATAGATTGTAGTTGCAGAATGAATGAACATGACGTTGCTGGAAAGAGCAAGGTGCATGCTCTGTAATGCATGACTTGGTAGAGCAATCTGGGCTAAAGCCGTGAATACAACTTGTTACTTGGTGAATCGGAGTCCCACGTTCGCTATTAGCTGCAAGACACTCATGGAGGTATGGTCTGGTAATCATGTTGATTATTTTGTTTTACGTGTCTTTGATTGTCGTGCATACTATCATGTTACTGAAGGGAAAAGAAAGGGATGTTTACAGTATATGGCGCATGTTGAAGTATATAGAATATGGTCCTCTTCTGAGCATAAAGTTATTGTTAGCATGAATGTTACATTTGATGAGAAATTCATACTTCACTCGAGAAGTGAGTTTGTTGATAATGGAGCAATGATGATGTGCATGAATAGGTAGAGTTCGACCTGATGACAAGTAGTGATCTTACAGTTGATCACACTATTCCTGATTAGGTTGTTGCTGACAGTGTTCGGAAATGCGGTCAATGCAGCTGCATATGCGTATTCGATCACTTGACCGAAGCGCATATGCCATATGCGACAATATGCGGTCAAAACGTATATGCGGTCCGCATATGCGGCCGCATATCTAATAGGATTCGTGTTAATCCATGGCATGTTGATGACACATTCACTCGATTTTTTTCCGAGCAACTCGTATATCATCATTTGCATTGATGTATCTTTTCATTATTCTCGTATATGTTGCATTTGGGAATATAATCTAGGATATTTTTTCTCTTATCCATTTTTTCCATTGTTCTCAACAATTATTAATGAATTGTTTACTACTTTTTGAATTTTCTATATAATGAAATTCATTCTAATTCATCAAATAAAACATGAAATAATTGACTAACATTCTGACACTTTACATTTTTGTGTTTCTAATAAATTTTATATGCAAGCAATCTTCCCCTATATTTTGTGTCAACATATTTTATCCCTTGGAGATACATATATGTGTATAATTTTGGGTGTATGTACCTATGATTATTCTTTAGCTTTTGTTATCTATAGGATCTATATATACATTAAAGTTTTTCTTATAGAATAATGTATTCCCCGTTGTATCCAAATTTGTATATATATATATATATGCATTAAATTCAAAACACACTAAAAAATAATCATATATTTTATTGATTATATTATCTTATTTGAAATTTTTGATTTTGAATTTTGTTAGATCATCAACTTTTATATATAAACACATTTTATTGTTTATTTTATAATATTTTAAATTAAAATATTATAAATCGCATGAACCGCATATACTTCCGTATACTCCTTCGCATATCCGCTTACTCGCTTTAGACCGCGTGACCGAACGAATACCGCATACCGTATTTCTGAACCTTGGTTGCTGAACAGCCTGAAGCTTAGCAACCAGAGGAGAGGCAACCAAGTGTTGCTACTGACCAACCTCACAGAGAGATACATCCACCACAGAGATACAAATTTAAAGACATGGTTCTATTTGCACTACTTGTTGCAGAGGCATAGTTTTCAGAGCCCTTCACTTACATGGAGTCCATAGTTGGTGCAGAATCTGAATAGTGGATTGCTGCAATGAGTGAGGAGATGGAGTCTCTTCACAAGAAATAAACATGAGAGCTTATCAAGTTGCCAAAGGGGAGGACGGTCGTTGGATGCAAATGCGCCTTTAAGAAAAAGACAGGAATCTCAAGCAGCAAAGGTATCAAATACAAGACATGCCTACTTGCGAAGGGTTGCAGTCAGAAGGAAGGTGTGTACAACGAGATATTCTCTCCCGTTGTAAGATATACATCCATCAAGGTGCTACTAGCTCTTGTAGCACATCAAGACTAGCTGGAGCAGTTAAATGCGACGGCAACTTTCTTGCATGGTGAACCTGAATAAGACATTCTCATGAGCCAATCAGGGAGATTCACATTTTAAGGCAAAGAGGACCATGCGTGCAGATTGAAGAAATCCTTATGTGGGCTTAAGCAGTCTCCCAGGCAGTGGTACAAGAAGTTTGACAACTTCATGACTGATTATGGGTTCAAAAGGAGCCCATACGATTGCTGTGTTTACCGTAACAAGGTGGAAGATGGCCCCCTCATCTATATGTTATTATATGTCAATGACATGCGAATTGCCGCCAAGAAGAAGAGTACCATAGATGATCTGAAGAAGCTCCTTAGTTCAGAGTTTGACATGAAGGACCTTAATGGAGCAAAGAAAATTTTAGGGATGGAGACCATTAGAGATCGTGCAAAAGGGAAGCTTTTATTATCTTAGAAGAACTATTGAGACGGTTTAATGAGATTTGAGATGTCTACAACCAAGCTTCTAGGTACTTCATCTGCTGCGAGTACTCATCTTTCAGTTTCTTTCGACCTCAGTCAGACAAACACAGAGAAGGAACGCATGTCACGTGTTCCCTATGCCGACACAGTTGGAAATCTTATGTATGTCATGGTATGCATAAGATCTATATCGCTCATGTTGTGAGCTTTGTTAGTAGATTCATGGGCAATCCAGGGAAGGAGCATTGGCATGCAATAATCATATTTTTCGCTATTTGATAGGAATATCAAACATTAGCCTCATCTATAGAAGTGATTCAGAGTGTTTGGTTACTGAATATTTAGATTCAGATTATGCTGCAGATGTTGATGAGAGGGGGTCAATAACATCAATTGGGGAGTTCTGTCATCAGTTGGAAAGCTATCTTACAACCATCAATTACTTTGTCTACCACAGAGACAAACTACATGACTTTGACAGAAGCTGCAAAGGAAGACATATGGCTGAATGGCTTAGTTGGAGACCTCGGTCTACAAAAAGATCATGCTATAGTATATTGTGACAGTCTCAGTGCAATATGCTTATCCCTCAGGTGCATCATGAGACAACCAAGCACATAGATGTCAGATTTCACTTCATCTGTTCTGAGAAGAGGATCAAGTTGAAGAAGGTTGGTATAATAGATAAACCAACCGATATGTTCACAAAGGCAGTTTCTAAGAGCCCCAAGGAGGGGTGACGGTGGCACGACGAAGCTTCGCAAAGCTTCTCAGAGGATTCAATTCAAAGTGATGATTCTTGATATGCCTTGAATTCTAACCATCCCTAGGTTAAACCATCGTATGCACCCTATGGTCCCTATCCTGGATTAC
Source organism: Ottelia alismoides (assembly GCA_037367405.1). NCBI lineage: Eukaryota > Viridiplantae > Streptophyta > Magnoliopsida > Alismatales > Hydrocharitaceae > Ottelia > Ottelia alismoides. Next base: position 47,577 of record JAZKJV010001863.1, on the reverse strand, counting down.
AATACCCCAACAAGATAAGGGTATTCGGCTATATTGATTCGTTTATTTCAGGGATCCATATGTATGGGAGTAGTATATAAAATCCTCTTAAGATTAGGGCTTTCTTCATCCTCTGTATTTCTTTTTTCTCCACATAGTGAAAACCGATTACAGCCGTCCAAGGACGTACTGTAACATCCGGATCTATATAAACCTGAACCTGACCCGATTAGAGTCCGTATAACTCAATAAAGTTATTAATCAGTGTTAGATAACATAAATCGATCAATTGATTGTGAATCAAAAGTCGTTCGGGCGAAATCGATCAAAAATCGATCGCATCGTAATGCGTGCCCGAAAAAGCCGCGACGCAAATTCGGAAACCGCGAAACAAACCGAGACCACCCAAAAATCCGGTTCGGCAAAATAAGACCAACGAAATCGACCGTTCGTCGATCGGAGGTCGTTTGATATTTTAAATTTGTAAAATTTAATAACCAATCAAGACCGTATCCCGGAAATTTCGGAGATTCATCTTCGACCCGAAGTATATGAATATTATACTCATTTTGATCGTCATTCAGAGACGGTCAAAACAAGTTATTATACATCGAAATCAGATACTCGACGCACGAATACGGACGACTTTGGTCTTCAAAAAAAAAGAGAAATAAATGTTTAAAAAAATAATTTTTTTGTAGCTGTACAGGACAGCTGCTGCTCTCAGCCATGTGGCATCCCCTTTCCCCTCCATTTGGCCCTCAAAGCCTTTCCATTTGGCAAACAAATAATGCCCTCTCCCCCTTATATATATCACCCAAACCCTCTTCCAATTTCTCTCAACTTCCCAGCCGTAGAGCCTCCATTCCTCTATTTTTGGGTGAAAAAAAAATGGGGAAGTGTTGCTGCTGTCCATCCTTGCTCATATACATTTTGAAGCTCTTGCAAGCAAGATCAAGACTAAAAGAGGTACACCTACACCTTCTCTTGTTGCTATCCATGAGATTTATCCTTATTCTTTATTTTTTTTTCTTTCATTTCTCTCTAATCCACCATTGTCGGAGCTCTTGGAGCCCTCCTACTACAGCCTATGGGCTGTTGTCCAGCAACCATTTTCCTTGAAGAGGTTGCTGCTCACATCAGCATGAAGGCACGATTGATGCAGCAGATGGAGCAGTTAAGTTTCTTAGATGCTGGAGCTGCTCCTGTTCAAACCAAGCTGCTGCTGCTAGCAGCTCATGAAGCTGCTGCTTCTGTTGAAGCCATGCCTATAATTGTTGCAAGCAGCCATAGCTGCTTCAACTGATATTCCTAAGGTACTGGAACCACTTTGCTGCCAGCAGCTCTCTAAGAATTGCTTCAATCGGCCATTTACTGACTCCAATCAATGGCGTTGAGGCCAACAACTATCTAAGACTTCCTCTTGCTGCTTAAGTTGAAGCTAAAAACTACCATTCAGCAACTGACGAAGAAAATGCTGCATGCAAATGTTGATCTTCTCCAAATTTGAAGATCAATATAGGTACATCTTTATCCATCTCTTGCTGCAATCCATGTTCTTAAACAATTATTCCATCCTTTGACTTATATAAAGTTATAAACCAATACTCCTGGATGGTTAAAAATCAAGAAAAGATTAAAGTGTTCATGTATTAGTCCATGTTTTTGTACAATTTGTGACTTCTTCTTGCTGCCTTTATGCTTATTAAAACTTAGTTTCAGAGTCTATTATATTACCTTTGAAATTAGATGAAATGATGAAATGTGATATAAATTTAATCAAAGTTTTGAATCAATTTAATAATTTCCAACATAGGTTTAAAGATAGATGTAAATTGGGGGTTAGGCTCTTAAAGTTAACCCAGCTAATCAGGTTGACCTGTGGCCTCCAAATTCTTTTATTCCTGACAAGAATGGGCACTCTATTATCGATAATCACTGCAAACCAAAATTTGCATGGAACATAAGATGAAGCTTTTCTAGATGGCACATTAATGTGTGATTTGCATGGAACATAAGATGAAGCTTTTCTAGATGGCACATTAATGTGTGGTTTGGACAAAATGGGGAAGTAGGATGGTTCAATGAACTGATGCCTGTGGGAATGAACTTGTTTAACAAAACATTAGGGTATTTCATAGAAATGAAACATATCCTAGCTGAGCATTTGAGTCTCACATGTTGATAAGGATTTAACACATACTCCTTGTGTTTGTGGATTTATCTTGATTTTTATATGACAAAATAGCCTATCTGATTAGGATGATGTGTTCTTATAGAGGTTTACTTAGTTGACATATGTTGAAAGTTTTACACATTTGGTTCCACCAGATTCAAGACTTCCACTCTCATATTGAAGTTCCAAAGAGAGGACTTTTGTGCTCCTTGAGGAATTCTTGGTCAGGAGATTTTCTTCATGTTTTCCAGAACTCTAGTTGTTTTTTTTCCCATGCTTCGGGTTGCAACCGATTATGTTAAGATTGATCAGTCGGCAAGTTACTCTATCAAAGTACTCTTCTGGACTGTTCTCTAAATGTGAGTTGTGATCAATCACCTTTATGGAATGATCTCTCAATCATATGTTTTATAGTTGATCACTTCCCAAACCTATAATTGGTCACTATTTAGTATTATTTAAGAGTTAGTCAACCACTCTCTTCTTATTGATCAATCAACCTACTACCATGTCTGGGGCCTGAGCGATAACCTCCATCCTCTTGATTTATCACTGATACTCCTCTTGCATTCATGATGTCGTCTGAAGAGAAGTAAAAAGGTCGATATTGGAGAACAATTAAGATGGAGAATCATTTAGTAAATATATATTTTTTTGGACCAAGAATAATTAACCCATGTGGTCACTTATAAGCAATATGCTATTGTGAATGATTGGGGGTAAATTGGCATAAAGTAGCGTGCAATTGAGACTAAATTTAGATATAATAAGTAGCTTTAAAATTTATAAGTTAAAGAAGATAGGAATTGGAAAGTTATATTTTAGAATCTAAATCCAAGATCTAATGAATAACTCCGAATCCCATGATTTAAATAAGTTGGTAATCTGACATTGATCGAAATGAGAATTCAGATCTAATAAACAACTTCTAATCTCAAAAAAAAGATCATTAGGGTATTTCATAGAAATGACTTAGAAAATCTTTATCAATAAGTAGGCTGCCTAGTTATGAGATAATCTATGATCAAGGACTGAAAATCTTTGTGATCAATCATTTAGGTATGAATCCCTAATTAGGGATCACTGTTCAATAAGATTGTCAACAAGATGCTCTAGTCTGTAAAGTTAATCACAACAGAAATTGAGAAATGATGAGAAATTAAGTCAGTGATGACGATTCAATGATGACTAGTAATTAAAAGTGCCAGTCATGGTAACCTTTACGCCTGACTGTGCGAGGGGGCGGTGACCCTCAGCTGGGCGGAAGATTAGGAAGCCCAGTTAGGGCAGCGGCCGCTTCGTGCGCGGGTCTAGGATCCCAGTTTTTTTCTCGATTTTTCGCGAGCGCTCGCAGTTTTTACGCCTCTCTGGGATCCACAGGTTTTCTTTTAAAGACCGGTTCCGCTGACCCTTGTTCTTTAGGGTACCTAGGCAGGAGGACCCTTGGTTTTAGTTTTTCGAGCTCGTTAGCCCGTACCGGTCGGGCCGGTTTTTCTTTTAGAGCGACTTTTCTAGAGAGTCTCTCTCACCCGTCTCAGTGGCGTAGTTTTGGAGTAGACCTATCCCTCTATTGGACCGCCCTTCCAATTAGAGGGCGAGACGGAAGAGCCTTTTGTAGGCTACTTCACCGCTTGAGTTTTGTTTATTTTTCGCCAGCAGACTTGGCGATGCTACATCCGAATCACCCATGTATACATCTGAATCCTCTATGGCTACATCTGAATCAGTTACAGTTGAATTTGAAAAAGATACATTTGAGATTGGATTGAGTCACAATTGAGTTTGGCTAAAGTTGAATTGCAGTTGAATTGGTTACATAGAAGTTGGTTCTAGTTGAGCTTGGTTTCCATTAAGCTAAGATCCATCATATACCCTTACTATGATCAATCCAAAAGATTCTTAAACATCATTATAAGCATTTAATAGAGATAATGATCATATCAGAGTCTCATCATTTACATTCTCAAGACCAATCAAACTTATATTATAATTAAAAAAAAAGGCAATGACTTAAATATGGACCATATGATAATTACATATAAATGATTATGTGGGAAATGAGTGTAGGATGAGTAGACTGGGGTTATACATACCAAACAACTTGAAAGCTTGTTTCATTGCAAGTAGCTTTAATTTTTAATTGTCAAGGCCAAATTACTTGCTTTCTTTTGGAACCACTAAATTTCCTGTTATTTTAATTAATTAAGATTTACTCAACAATTGTTGATGTTCTTTTCTCCCTATTCCATGGATTGCAGGCAAAATACCTGCACCATTGTATTAGGAGAGTCGAATGTCAGTTTCTGCAGTAAAACATATCAGGTATGTATGTTATAGTTTGTTCAAGATATTTATGCTTTTATTTCTCTTCTGATAAAATTGGGATACATGTATATAATGCAATTTCTGTTGTTACATATAAACTGATATGGAAATTTATGCAATATAAGTGTGACATGTTATAGTTCTGTGGCCTGTTAGTTAACGTGAATGTCAGCCGTATAAAAAAAAATTTCCCAAAATTTTCAGTACTCTAATGTGATCTTTAACAAACGTGATACTACGGTGATATGTAAACGAGTATTCCGATCCGCGAGAGCGGGCCTCACAGTTTGGTATCAGAGCAGTGGTACCCTGCTACATACATTCGTAGTATTATAGTTCCAATCGCATTAGGTATTGGATAGCTACAGTTCTTTGACTTGTCGCGAATCTGAAAGGGAAATATGACATTCAAAATAAATGACCACATATGTCACCAATTGCAATTTATTTCCATATTGTATCCTAAGAAGAGAAAAAGCATAATAGAAATATCCGCGAACATCAACTATTAATGATATTGGTTCTTACATAGAATCATGGCGTCCTGAACCGGTCTTTCTGTGTTTTAATTGATTCTGGAACGATGAATGATCTTTGAACTTCTAACTTCAGTTGGTAGAGATGCAGATGCCTTAGATCATCCTTGTCACATTATGGGCCGTGTGGCTAGTTGATCATCATAAGACTAATAGTCTGATAGCTACCAATGTTGATTGGTGGACATGAGACAATAGCAGACTGTCTGCTACTACAGCTCAATAAGTTTGACCTAACTTTGTGTATGAATTGAATGTCAGCTCATCATGCCTTGGGTAATTAATTCATGAAGACGACTGTCTTCAAGATTCCAGACTTACCCGAGTCTACCTATAAAGGTACATTACATGACTCCAAAATGGAGTATATCTCAGTATTGAGAACTCAAAGACTTGTTAATTAGGGATGTGATTCATATCTAGCAATTGTCCGAGAGACGTCTGGTAGAGAGCCGATGGCTCAAGACATTACGATAGTGTCAAATTACCCTATGTGTTCGCTAATGATTTGTCAGGTTACCACCTGATAAAGAGTTCGAGTTCGAAATTACATGACTACGAGATATACAACCAATCTCGATAACTCCGTACCGCATGACACCAACCGAGTTGAGAAAGGTAAAGGTGCAGCTACATGAGTTACTTGACTAAATGACATCCTCATAAGAGTGCGTCCTCATCTACTGTCATACCTCCGCGATTCAACAGTCTTTGGAATTGCATAGTAGAAGGATATAAGACATATCCTTGAATTTTAGACAGATGCATGCGTGTCATCAAGGACAAACGTGATGATTTTGTGAGGACTAAGTCTATTTTGTGGAAGGTTGGCTAGGTAATTGCGCCCAACAATGAGTAGTTGCGCAGAGATATTCTTGATAAGGCACACAATTCACGATTGTCTATTCTTCTTGGTAGCACAAAGATGTACCAGGATCTAGGTCTACATTCTGGCAGGACGGAATGAAGCGAGATGCAACATGTCGTGTTAGCAAGTGCGTGATCTATCAGATGGTCAAGGCAGAACATAAGAGACCACCATGGTTGTTACAGTCTCTCCCCTTTTTCGAATAAAAGTGGAAGAACACTTCTATGGATTTTGTCACGGGACTAGTAAAGACAATAGGTGGTCACGATGCTTTTGGGTCGTTATTGACAGATTGACCAAGTCAGCTCATTTTATACCTGGCAGCATAATCTACACTCCATCTAGGTTAACTAGATGGTATGTGCAGAATATTATCAGACTTTATGGTGTACCACGTGAGGTAATGTCTGACAGAGGCTTGAGATTTACATCTCACCACTGACACCAGTTCATGTCAACACCACAAACAGAGCAAGCATAATATTTAGACCCTTGACAATCTGTTACATGCATGTACTTTAGTGAGGAAAGGATCCTAGAAGGACCACCTGTCGTTGGTAGAATTTCTATACAACAACCATCATTCTAAGTATTGGTATGGCAACATTCGAAGCCCTATACAGGTGGAAATGCCTCATACTTCTCAGTTCGTGTAAGATAGGTAAACACGCTCTGTAGCTCGTAGATCTCTTAGAGAAAACTACTACGGTTGTTGATCTCATAAGGTAAAGGTTTCTGACGACTCAGAGCCGCCAGAAAAGCTATATATATCGTCGAAGAAGAGATGTAGAGTTTCAGGTAATCCAACATCTTCCCTTTATCCATTCTATATATAACTTATGAATATCCAATTTATTCTCTCACACTGATGAAATATCGGTAAACACATATAGGAGATTGTGTATTACTACATGAAGGGAGTACAAAGATTTGATGGTCATGGCAAGTTGGCGCAATGATATATTGGACCATTTGAAATTTTTACTCATATGAGTAAGTTAGTATATCGAGTAGAATTCATCTGCAGTTGCCAGTCAATTACGATGTCTTTCATATATCCAATCTAAGGAAGTATGTACGTGATCCTCGCCACGTCATCATCTGCGAGAACCATGATGTGGAGCTAGACTTGATATACAAGGAGAAATCAGTATAGATACTCGATAATACTGTAAGGAAGCTTCACAGTAAAGAAATTTCCCTAGTCAGAGTGCTATGGCACCGATATGGTGACAAAGAAGCGACATGGGATATCAAAGATACGGGCAAGATACCTCAACTCTTTCAAGTAACTGTCAAAACAAGCCCATATATTGAAAGAATCATGGCTTGTTTTCCCTTTGAGGTTTTTATGGGTTCAAAACCCTTTGAGGTTTTTATGGCCATATGAGATACAAACAAGACAAAAAGTAACCTTGACTCGAGTCTCGAGGACGAGACTCCCTTTGAGGTTTTTATATTTGTAACATCCGGATCTATATAAACCTGAACCTGACCCGATTAGAGTCCGTATAACTCAATAAAGTTATTAATCAGTGTTAGATAACATAAATCGATCAATTGATTGTGAATCAAAAGTCGTTCGGGCGAAATCGATCAAAAATCGATCGCATCGTAATGCGTGCCCGAAAAAGCCGCGACACAAATTCGGAAACCACGAAACAAACCGAGACCACCCAAAAATCCGGTTCGGCAAAATAAGACCAACGAAATCGACCGTTCGTCGATCGGAGGTCGTTTGATATTTTAAATTTGTAAAATTTAATAACCAATCAAGACCGTATCCCGGAAATTTCTGAGATTCATCTTCGACCCGAAGTATATGAATATTATACTCATTTTGATCGTCATTCAGAGACGGTCAAAACAAGTTATTATACATCGAAATCAGATACTCGACGCACGAATACGGACGACTTTGGTCTTCAAAAAAAAAGAGAAATAAATGTTTAAAAAAATAATTTTTTTTGTAGCTGTACAGGACAGCTGCTGCTCTCAGCCATGTGGCATCCCCTTTCCCCTCCATTTGGCCCTCAAAGCCTTTCCATTTGGCAAACAAATAATGCCCTCTCCCCCTTATATATATCACCCAAACCCTCTTCCAATTTCTCTCAACTTCCCAGCCGTAGAGCCTCCATTCCTCTATTTTTGGGTGAAAAAAAAATGGGGAAGTGTTGCTGCTGTCCATCCTTGCTCATATACATTTTGAAGCTCTTGCATGCAAGATCAAGACTAAAAGAGGTACACCTACACCCTCTCTTGTTGCTATCCATGAGATTTATCCTTATTCTTTATTTTTTTTTCTTTCATTTCTCTCTAATCCACCATTGTCGGAGCTCTTGGAGCCCTCCTACTACAGCCTATGGGCTGTTGTCCAGCAACCATTTTCCTTGAAGAGGTTGCTGCTCACATCAGCATGAAGGCACGATTGATGCAGCAGATGGAGCAGTTAAGTTTCTTAGATGCTGGAGCTGCTCCTGTTCAAACCAAGCTGCTGCTGCTAGCAGCTCATGAAGCTGCTGCTTCTGTTGAAGCCATGCCTATAATTGTTGCAAGCAGCCATAGCTGCTTCAACTGATATTCCTAAGGTACTGGAACCACTTTGCTGCCAGCAGCTCTCTAAGAATTGCTTCAATCAGCCATTTACTGACTCCAATCAATGGCGTTGAAGCCAACAACTATCTAAGACTTCCTCTTGCTGCTTAAGTTGAAGCTAAAAACTACCATTCAGCAACTGACGAAGAAAATGCTGCATGCAAATGTTGATCTTCTCCAAATTTGAAGATCAATATAGGTACATCTTTATCCATCTCTTGCTGCAATCCATGTTCTTAAACAATTATTCCATCCTTTGACTTATATAAAGTTATAAACCAATACTCCTGGATGGTTAAAAATCAAGAAAAGATTAAAGTGTTCATGTATTAGTCCATGTTTTTGTACAATTTGTGACTTCTTCTTGCTGCCTTTATGCTTATTAAAACTTAGTTTCAGAGTCTATTATATTACCTTTGAAATTAGATGAAATGATGAAATGCGATATAAATTTAATCAAAGTTTTGAATCAATTTAATAATTTCCAACATAGGTTTAAAGATAGATGTAAATTGGGGGTTAGGCTCTTAAAGTTAACCCAGCTAATCAGGTTGACCTGTGGCCTCAAAATTCTTTTATTCCTGACAAGAATGGGCACTCTATTATCGATAATCACTGCAAACCAAAATTTGCATGGAACATAAGATGAAGCTTTTCTAGATGGCACATTAATGTGTGATTTGCATGGAACATAAGATGAAGCTTTTCTAGATGGCACATTAATGTGTGGTTTGGACAAAATGGGGAAGTAGGATGGTTCAATGAACTGATGCCTGTGGGAATGAACTTGTTTAACAAAACATTAGGGTATTTCATAGAAATGAAACATATCCTAGCTGAGCATTTGAGTCTCACATGTTGATAAGGATTTAACACATACTCCTTGTGTTTGTGGATTTATCTTGATTTTTATATGACAAAATAGCCTATCTGATTAGGATGATGTGTTCTTATAGAGGTTTACTTAGTTGACATATGTTGAAAGTTTTACACATTTGGTTCCACCAGATTCAAGACTTCCACTCTCATATTGAAGTTCCAAAGAGAGGACTTTTGTGCTCCTTGAGGAATTCTTGGTCAGGAGATTTTCTTCATGTTTTCCAGAATTCTAGTTGTTTTTTTTCCCATGCTTCGGGTTGCAACCGATTATGTTAAGATTGATCAGTCGGCAAGTTACTCTATCAAAGTACTCTTCTGGACTGTTCTCTAAATGTGAGTTGTGATCAATCACCTTTATGGAATGATCTCTCAATCATATGTTTTATAGTTGATCACTTCCCAAACCTATAATTGGTCACTATTTAGTATTATTTAAGAGTTAGTCAACCACTCTCTTCTTATTGATCAATCAACCTACTACCATGTCTGGGGCCTGAGCGATAACCTCCATCCTCTTGATTTATCACTGATACTCCTCTTGCATTCATGATGTCGTCTGAAGAGAAGTAAAAAGGCCGATATTGGAGAACAATTAAGATGGAGAATCATTTAGTAAATATATATTTTTTTGGACCAAGAATAATTAACCCATGTGGTCACTTATAAGCAATATGCTATTGTGAATGATTGGGGGTAAATTGGCATAAAGTAGCGTGCAATTGAGACTAAATTTAGATATAATAAGTAGCTTTAAAATTTATAAGTTAAAGAAGATAGGAATTGGAAAGTTATATTTTAGAATCTAAATCCAAGATCTAATGAATAACTCCGAATCCCATGATTTAAATAAGTTGGTAATCTGACATTGATCGAAATGAGAATTCAGATCTAATAAACAACTTCTAATCTCAAAAAAAAGATCATTAGGGTATTTCATAGAAATGACAGAAAATCTTTATCAATAAGTAGGCTGCCTAGTTATGAGATAATCTATGATCAAGGACTGAAAATCTTTGTGATCAATCATTTAGGTATGAATCCCTAATTAGGGATCACTGTTCAATAAGATTGTCAACAAGATGCTCTAGTCTGTAAAGTTAATCACAACAGAAATTGAGAAATGATGAGAAATTAAGTCAGTGATGACGATTCAATGATGACTAGTAATTAAAAGTGCCAGTCATGGTAACCTTTACGCCTGACTGTGCGAGGGGGCGGTGACCCTCAGCTGGGCGGAAGATTAGGAAGCCCAGTTAGGGCAGCGGCCGCTTCGTGCGCGGGTCTAGGATCCCAGTCTTTTTCTCGGTTTTTCGCGAGCGCTCGCAGTTTTTACGCCTCTCTGGGATCCACAGGTTTTCTTTTAAAGACCGGTTCCGCTGACCCTTGTTCTTTAGGGTACCTAGGCAGGAGGACCCTTGGTTTTAGTTTTTCGAGCTCGTTAGCCCGTACCGGTCGGGCCGATTTTTCTTTTAGAGCGACTTTTCTAGAGAGTCTCTCTCACCCGTCTCAGTGGCGTAGTTTTGGAGTAGACCTATCCCTCTATTGGACCGCCCTTCCAATTAGAGGGCGAGACGGAAGAGCCTTTTGTAGGCTAATTCACCGCTTGAGTTTTGTTTATTTTTCGCCAGCAGACTTGGCGATGCTACATCCGAATCACCCATGTATACATCTGAATCCTCTATGGCTACATCTGAATCAGTTACAGTTGGATTTGAAAAAGATACATTTGAGATTGGATTGAGTCACAATTGAGTTTGGCTAAAGTTGAATTGCAGTTGAATTGGTTACATAGAAGTTGGTTCTAGTTGAGCTTGGTTTCCATTAAGCTAAGATCCATCATATACCCTTACTATGATCAATCCAAAAGATTATTAAACATCATTATAAGCATTTAATAGAGATAATGATCATATCAGAGTCTCATCATTTACATTCTCAAGACCAATCAAACTTATATTATAATTAAAAAAAAAGGCAATGACTTAAATATGGACCATATGATAATTACATATAAATGATTATGTGGGAAATGAGTGTAGGATGAGTAGACTGGGGTTATACATACCAAACAAGTTGAAAGCTTGTTTCATTGCAAGTAGCTTTAATTTTTAATTGTCAAGGCCAAATTACTTGCTTTCTTTTGGAACCACTAAATTTCCTGTTATTTTAATTAATTAAGATTTACTCAACAATTGTTGATGTTCTTTTCTCCCTATTCCATGGATTGCAGGCAAAATACCTGCACCATTGTATTAGGAGAGTCGAATGTCAGTTTCTGCAGTAAAACATATCAGGTATGTATGTTATAGTTTGTTCAAGATATTTATGCTTTTATTTCTCTTCTGATAAAATTGGGATACATGTATATAATGCAATTTCTGTTGTTACATATAAACTGATATGGAAATTTATGCAATATAAGTGTGACATGTTATAGTTCTGTGGCCTGTTAGTTAACGTGAATGTCAGCCGTATAAAAAAAATTTCCCAAAATTTTCAGTACTCTAATGTGATCTTTAACAAACGTGATACTACGGTGATATGTAAACGGGTATTCCGATCCGCGAGAGCGGGCCTCACACGTACCCTAGTTATGGGTGAACCTTGTAAATCCATGTGTTTGTGTCTCGCTTGATTGATCTTGTTTGTGCATATTTTCTTTCACAATTTGCAACATTTCTTTGAAAGAAAAAAGAGCCTCCATCGTGGAGGTGTGTACTCAAGAACTTCACCATTTATCACCTCAATTCAAAGTACATGCCTAAAATAGGCAATATGAAAATAAGAAATTATACTTTCCAGCTCTCTACAAGTGCCAATGTTGCAATAATTGTCCAGAGTAAACTGAATAGTCGGTCCGACTACACAGTGGGGGGGGGTGCCCGACTGAACAAAATATTCGGCCAATAGTCGGCCTCACTGCATAGTCGGCCCGACTATTCACACGATCCACTTATTGAGCAGAGCCTTCATCTCCTCCAGACTACAAACTCCAAGGCCCCCATCATCCTTTGAGCATGTTATTGTCTTCCAGTCATCCAAATAGAAATTATTTGACTGCCCGAAGGACTAGAAAAACCTCCTCATAATGCCGTCAGTATCCTCACCCTTACTGGGAGCAACCTATATGAGAGGAGAAAAATAGGTATCATAGACGACATTGACCTCGACAACTCAATCCTGCCACCTCTAGACAAATAAACCGACTCCATGATTTTTTGAACCACCCCACAACTTAGTATCTCCTCTACGTCCAACTCCCTGTCATCCTCCAATAAGTCCAGTCTCACCAGCCCCTCTTGGGCATGACTCTTTTTCAAGCCTCAGTCCTAGTAACCTTCTTGAAGTCCAGGAGCCTACGATGCACCGTCACTAATTTCAATGCCAATCTCGCAGTAGCTAAATCCTCCACCTCCAAGTTCGTCCAAGAAAGCAATCAGGTCGCGGAAACCTTCCTCTAACATCCAGCATCTCTCAAATCTAAAGTATGATGAACAACCTCTACCACTCCATGTATCCAAACACATGGGCATGTGGTCATATTTCGATCTTGGAAGCAAAATAGTAGCCTCCAGACTAAACATCTTCAATGCCTCGATCGACAAGAGAAATCGATCAATCCGCGGTCTGGAGGAAGAGCTCTTCCAAGTATACTTGCAGTTCGTTGCATTAAAAACCTCTAGATTCCGCTCCTTCACTGTATTAGCGAAAGATCGAGAGCTTGGATCTTGAGCACCTCTCCCACCAGTCCTATCCTCCGTGTAGGGAGTGACATTGAAATCTCCACCCCCTACCTATGCGGCCTCCGTAAACTTCTCTCTAGTGCTCCACAACTTTTCCCACAATACCGCATTAGGTGGTGCTCCCGAAATGCCATATATCGATGAGACAACCATACGCGAATGATCCGCCTTACAAACCAGGAGCACCAAGACTGAATGTGCCATCTTCACCTCATCAATCAACTCGAACATGTTCCTATTCCACGTTACCACAACTCTCCTTGAGCTGCCACTTGCTAACACCGCTCTGAAGTCCATGAGAAGAGGTCTAGATGTGGTGCTCCATCTTACAACTTCCCATGACTCAATCTTTATTTCCTGAAGACATGCCACATCAATTCTCCACTCAACCAACATGGAGCTGATTGCCAACCGTTTCTCAGATTGGCCTACCCCCCACACGTTCCATGATAAGATTTTCGTTGGGAAACCAATGGGATCGTCCCCACCATCTGAATTCCAACAATATGTGCTACTTGTTCAAAAATCCTTTTTGTATCACCCCCAACCACAACTGAGTTTAGGTTTGATAGAGTTTCTACTGTAGATTTCCTAGCTTCAATCTCCCTCCCCTCTTCCCTGGAACTCACTTCCTCTTGGGCCACAAAACCCCCTTCTTCCTGCCCATCACACTCCACGCCAGCATCAAGAGAAGATCCTTCTTTGCGACACATTCCAATCTATTTGTTTCCCAATTAAGATTGTTCGCTCGTCGGTGTTTACCAAAAAACATCGTACATGCGGTGTCATCTTCGACAACATTCCCGGTTATCCCCTCTTCTTCGCTCCGATGCGTTCAACACCTCTCCTCACCTTCGCATGACGTGGAACTACCCCATAGGCCCTCAAATTTAGGGGGCTTCTGACCTGCCACCGCTCCCCTTGACAATATTCTCTTTTGGGTTGCCTTCGTGTCCTAGTCCCTCTGCAACCTCTTGCACAACTGATTCCGTTTGACCCAATGCCGCAATGGTGTCTTTTGAATGGAGCAAGTCTTCGTCACCATGTTCCAGAGATAGTATACCATCTATTGGGTCGAAGAACTCATCGAGGTCCGAAGCTTCAAATCCGAAGCTTGTAATCGAGAAGATCGAGGTGCTCTGATCCGAAAAGGGTGTTTGGGCTAAATACTGAATCGTTGGATCCACGTTACCTGATAAGGATTTCGGACTCAAGGGAAGACCCGAGATTATCGGGTCATCAAGCTTACCTGATGTCACAATAACCACTTCGAGTCCCATAACTAAGGCATGAATATAGATGGAGACACTTTTAGGGTTCACCATTAATGTCTTTGGATTGCCTCCACCGATTATTGCCTTTTCTGTTACTCTTGTCGAAGATTGCATCTTTTGAGTTTCTCCGATGACCGCCGACCTTTCCTTCGACGCCTCTATCGTCTCCCTACCTCCATGGGGCTTCTTGTCCAAAGGGACTTGCCAGATCGACATCAGCCTACGTTGGAGCCATAACATCGCTCTCATTAAAATTACTGGCTTGGAGCCCCGCATCATCACGACCACCTCCGGCTCCTTTCCAAGCCGTAATCCAGAACAATAGCTTCACGACTTCACCATGCAGCAACGCCTCTCGGAGAACCTCCACCTTCCGACATCTTAGTGGCATGCCGATAATCTTCATCTTCCACGTGTCGACACCCCCTGGAGCATCGTCCAAGTATCACGATCTCTACCATTGGCTTCACCTCCTCGATTCCGTGGTAAATAGCCCTCGATGGCCCCTTTCAGCACTTCCTTAGCTCATGCGGATGAAAGCCCCTCACACAAAGCAACCCTCCCGGAAGTTCAAGCATATCAACCCCCGCCCCGACCAACCTTGTCTTCGAGAGTCCATCGTGGATCATTCGCAAGGTCTCCTCATCGCCTTCCTCGATCAAGACTCCTTCCAGTGGTTGCTCTAACTCCGCTCTCTTAGAAAGACTAAGGAATGAACTCGTGAAATCCACTTTCTATCGGACATGCTTATCAACTCGAGTCGCCTCTATCGCTTGAGATGCCTTCTTCGTTGACCAGGAATCCTTAGCCGCATAGTTCCTCCGAAGATGACCCAGGCGACCACAACGAAAGCACAACAGCTTCGCTACCGCACATGTCTTTGAAAGGTGGTCTCCTGCGCTGCAACAAAAGCACCACCTCCTGCTTCAGTCTCCCCAACCTTCTCTGTTGATTTGCAACGCTCCAAGGTCCCTCCCCGACCAACTCCATGACAGAGTCATCACCGACCTCACTCTCACTCGTATGCACTTCTTTGCTACTATGGTCGAAGAAGATGAGCCTCCGATGACCTCCCCCCCCTTTGCTCCATCATTCACGATTCACAACATTACTTAAAGTGAAAATCACATTGCCTTTTTTGTACTAACTTCACGGGGGCAAATTTTAATATGAAAAATTTAGGTTATTTAAAATTCATTTAGTTGACTTTTTTGTGCAAACCTCTCCCAAAGGCTCATATAGTGTGATCTTGTTTGCAACTCCTATGATCTTGTTTAGTCAATGTGTTTTTTTGTCCTATTCAATATATATGTAAATTAAAGCTTTGATATCTTTGGACTCCTATTTTAGTTGTTATAACTTATGGTGACCGTCGTTAGGATTAACATCTTTACTTTATGATAAAATTAGAATTGTAATATGGTAGAATAAAATTCCATGCAATCTTGAAGGAGGTTGATTATATTTGACCGAATATCATTAAGATCCTATCTAATAAGCTCAATGTTGCAAAAAACGGCAGACTCGATCTATTAGTCGACCAATTTATGCTAGTGGGAGGGGAGGGCTCGATTAGTTCTAATAGGTCATTAGTCAGAAGCCTCGATTAGTCGGTCGATTTTCCACATGGACATACTTTATTTTTTTTTGCTTTTAAAAGCAAATTTAATCTTAGATGCATAATGTTTGATTTGAATTCAACTATTTCTTCTATTTTTTATGATAGTTAATAAAATGCAAAAATCTATGCAAATATATAAGAATATATGCAAAAAAGTTGTTTTATATATTTAAAATAATTTAAAGATATCAACCATATGATAGCATACGTTATGGATATTTTTGGGGAGGTCTCGGGACTGGGGCTGAACAAAGACAAGTCCAAGGTCATCCCGGTTGGTGTCACGCAGGAGGAGGCTCAGGTTCACTGCCGCATTTTGCGCTTCCGGAGGGATCTTTTCCGACACTTATTTGGGGCTCCCCTTGGTTGTTGGGCGGTTGCGGGTGGTCGATTGGAAGGTCGTTGTTGACAGGGTGGAGAGTAAGATGGTAGGGTGGAATGCAAGAACGCTTTCCAAGGGGGGAAAGCTGGTCCTCCTCAAGCACGCTCTATTTGTTGTCTCGATTTTCTTATTCTCCACGCGGTCGATGTCGATGGGGGTGTGGAAGAGGCTGGAGGGGTTATGAAGCATTTCTTATGTCCAGACGAAAGGCAAAAGGGTGGGGGGTTATACCTGGTAGGCTGGGATATGTGATGCTGCCGAAGAGGAAGTGGGGCTTGGGGATCCACACTTTGGAGCTCATGAATAAGGCCCTGCTGGCGAAGTGAGCCCTTAGAATATGGGGAAAGTCGGATGACCTGGTTTGCAAGGTGATACAGAGCATCTATGGGGTCTGTGGTTCGTGGAGAGTGGAGGCATGCAGGTGGCCTTCGTCGCTTTGGAGGGGGGTGTCTAGTGTGTTACCGGAGCGTGGTGATCTCGTGAGACCGGTGTTGGGCGATGAGAGCGGTTTTGGATTTTGGAAGGATGATTGGTTGGGGATGGATCCCCTCAGTGAGAACTACCCGCATCTCTTTGCCATTGCGGGGGACAAGAGCGCTTTGGTGCATCAGATTTGATCGGGGAGAGCTTGGTAACCTTCCTTCACTACTGCTATGTCAGACTAGAGGTGCGATGAGTTCGTGACCCTCTTGAGGGATCTGGCGGACGTTGGTGGCCCCGGCGGGGGCATGGACCATTTTACTTGGAACTTGGAAGGAGGGGAGATTCACAATTAAGAAAGCTTATTGGTTTTCGGCAGGGCGCGCGAGGAGTGTCAGGAGGAGGACACTTGGGACTACATGCTTATTTGTACTAGCAGAGTTCCGATGCGGATCAAGGTCTTCATGTGGCTGGTGAGATGCAACCAGCTATTGTCAAAGGCACGCAAGACAAGGCTGTTGGGTACTGGAGAGATCCTCTGCGATAGATATGGCCTTGAGCAGGAGGATTCGAAGCATCTCTTTTTTGGTTGTTGTACCTCGATCACGGTATGGGAGCAGGCGGCTATGCCCTGGCTTCACTCAATGGACAACGTGTCGTACTGGAGTTCGGTAAGAACAACGTGTGGTAGCTCTCATGAGGACGCGACTAGTCCTTTTGCCTTGTTGTGGGCCATTTGGTGTGCTAGAATGAGAAAATCTTCCTGGATCGTCTGTTTCTTTGTGAGAGGGCTTTGAGGCATTATAGAGCACAGGTGTATATGTGGCAAAACATGTAACTCTATTATCACCGTTTTAGGTTTTGCTTGTAGCGTATCTGTACTCGGTAGCTCATTTGAATGAATAAATTTGCGGTGGGTTCCAATCTTGGGCCACACCCTCTTTCCTCTAAAAAAAGATATCAAACTGCTAATGTTCGACTAAATCGGTTTAGTTGCCCGATTGTCGATTAATTCTTAGTCAGTGATCCCACTGATCGAGTACCAACTTTTGTAACCGTGATTGAGATTGATGGTTAGAATCAATTTAAGATTGTATTGGAGCATATAAAAAAGGGACAGAGTCATTCTCTTGAGCATACCAAGTACATAACACAAAACATAACAAGAGAGAAGGGAGAGAAGAAAGCGAGAGAACATAGAAAGTTGTAATTGTTATTTTTCTTAGTGAATTTTCTTCTCTGTTGATTGTAAGAGGGTTCGACGACAATTATACAATATGTCCTCTTCTATACGAGCGTTCGTGGTGATTTATTGTGCATGCGTTTATTTGTCCCTAACAACCAGTATAAGAGGATGTTTGACATCTTTTGGAGGACACGATGCAACATGTGCGCATTCCTCAAAAGCCATGAAGAACCAACAAGGTAGTCACTTGAGGAAATCGATGAGAATTGTCGAAGGGACATGCTAGGAGTGGTTGGATAGAGATCATGCATGAATGCACGACCAAACTTGTAAATATTGGCCAACTTTAATCAAACCCTAGAGCTCTCTTATATAGGAGAAAAGGTCTATGGGTAAATTACAGAAGCAGGACAATTAAAACTAAAAATAACATAATTATTCTAACACTCCCCCTCAAGCTGGAGCATATATATCTAACATGCTCAGCTTGGAACAACATAGATGAAAAGGACCTCTAGCAAGAGCCTTGGTGAACATGTCTGCAATCTGCTCTCCTGATGATACATAAGAAGTCGAAATAAGCCCCTTTTGAATCAAGTCCCGTGTATAATGACAATCCACTTCAATGTGCTTTGTCCTTTCATGGAAGGCTGGATTATTGGCTATGAACAAGGCTGCCTGATTATCACATTTAAGATGCATAGGAAGAGGTACTTCAATAGTTAAATCAGTCAAAACAGATTTGACCCACATCATCTCAGCACTACCTTGGGCCATTGCCCTATATTCTGACTCTGCACTGGATCGAGCCATGATAATTTGTTTCTTACTTTTCCAAGCTACTGGTGAGCTGCCAACAAATACAATAAAGCCTGAAGTAGACTTTCTATCATTAGGGCATCCAGCATAGTCTGCATCAGCACAACCTGTGACAGATATAGAGGTATCTTTTCTAAACAGAAGGCCATCACCTGGAGACGACTTCAGATATCTCAAGATCATAAAAACATCATTCATGTGTGCCTATTTGGGTTGCTCCATAAATTGACTTACCCTACTAACAACAAAGGATATATCTGGTCGGGTAATTGTGACATATACCAACTTCCCCACGAGCTCTCTATATCGTCTCTTGTCCACCTCCTCAGAGTCATCATCATAAAGTTTAACATTAGGATCCATAGGAGTAGTAGCTGGTCTACATCCTGCCATTCCTGTCTCAGATAACAGATCAGTAACATACTTCCTTTGTGTCATTACCATGCCTTGCTCATTTCGTGCAAACTCCAATCCCAAAAAGTAACGAAGTGTACCCAGATCCTTCGTAACAAACTGCTCACTAAGAAAATCATTGGCTGCTTGAATGCCCTGCTCATTACTACCAGTGATAACAATATCATCAACATACACTAAGATGATCACAATACCTCGCTGGTCTCTCTTTACAAAGAGAGTATGATCTGCTGTAGATCTGATGAAGCCCTTCTGTTCAATCAACTCCGAGAGCTTCTGAAGATGACACGTGTGTAAAGCAGGACCACACGCAGAGGGGCTCACGCGCAACTGGGCGCTGTGCACAGGAGAGGCGCCAGAGGAGGTCACGCGAGAGCCTGGTGAAGCGCAGGAATGCCGCCAGAGGAGGTCGCGCGGTGGAAGGCATGCGCAGGCGGGGCGCGAGAGGCTGAGGCACGCCGCCGCCGCGACCTCGGAAGACGCGTGTACGTACACACGGTGGAAGAGGCGGCGACGCCGATCGGAGGAGAGAGAGGAGAGGCCGGCGGGTGGGGTAGGGTTAGGGTTTCAAGAACTCCGGTCTAGGACCGTCGCTCTGATACCATGTTGAAGGGAATAAGCAAGATAAATTTAATCAAACCCTAGAGCTCTCTTATATAGGAGAAAAGCTCTATGGGTAAATTACAGAAGCAGGCATTGTTGTAAAAATCCCCCGACTGGCCCGACTAGTAGGTTCGACTAGTCTAGTCGGTGGGGTTGCCGACCGAATACCGACTAATTCCGACTAAGGCCAACTAGTCTAGCGATTTTTGCTTGGAGATGCCATTTATTTTTTATTTTTGAAAGCAAACTTATTCTAATATGCTTAATTTTTATTTAAATTCAATTTTTTCTTTTGGTTCATTATGATAATATAAAAAATGTACAAATCTATGTAAATATATAAGAATATGCATACAAAAATGATTTATATATTTAAAATAATTAAAAAATTTAAAACTGATTAAAGCCCAACTAAATCCGATTAGTCATCCGACTGCCGATTAATCCTTAGTCAGTGACCCAACCGACCGAGTACCGACTACCGATTTTTGCAATCTTGGAAGCAGGACAATTAAAACTAAAAATAACATAATTATTCTAACATAGGCCGACTAGTTGACCGGTTAGTTGAGTTGGGGGAGCGGGGTAGCCAACTCGACTATGCCTAGTCGGTCGACCCCCATGCTAGTAGGGTATGGTTGCAGGGGGAATGTCAGACAATTCTTCAACTGGGTTCAATAGAACAAATGGGTAGGATTCATGCATGTCAACAGTTCATGCTATTCAGTTTTGTATTATTGTTAATGCTAATGCTATTGGTTACTATAAACATCTAGATGGGGTTGATTTATTTTTATATGCTATTTATACACACTGCTATATTTGTTAGTATATTTATGCTACTCATTTTATGACTGTTAATTATTTTAATAGCTGTAGTATTCTTGTTATGTTTTTATTAATGCATTATAGTACTGAAAATATCTAAATCTATAAAAATATATGTATAAAAGTTGATTAATATCTTTAAAATAATGTAAAAATTCACCGACTAAATCCTGTTAGTATCCCAACCGCCGATTAATCTTATTTAGTAACCCGATTGATCGAGTACCGACTGCCGACTCCTACAACCTTACGACTCCTACAACCTTATGCATACCAGTGTGATCAATAGTGATTTAATCGTAAAAGTCATAAATGTGACGGTTACAGTTAATCTATGTCTATATCAGTGGCGGATCTAGGATTACAAAATGAGGGGGGAACAATCACAAACAATAGTAATAATAAATAAGAATTACAATATAAAAAAAGTATAAACATCGTATGCATATATATAAGAGTTTTTTACATATTAAATAAATTTAAAAAATACACACATGTATTTAAAGTTGACGACATCTAGTTTTTATATCTTGAAAATAATTCATAATATTATCATCAGCAATAGAATCAAATATTTCAGTTTCAATGTATTCATCTCCCATCCGAATATCTCCCTTTCAATGTATCCGACAAGGAGCAGGATGCAAACATATGCGGTTATATTCGTATCAAATCCGCGTCACCGTATCCCTTTTGTATCCATTTCAAAGTGGATATAGATATGGATATCATTTTGATATCTGCAAACATCTGTATCAGTATCATTTTATCTTTTTTCATATATAAATTTAGTTGTAGATTTATTTTTAATCATATATAACATAATTTTATACTTTCTTTCACCATATTTAGTATACTTTTTATAATATAAGTATATTTAGTATATTTATATCATGCACTTTTTATTTATTTCATGTATATTTAAGTCAATCCGTAAGGTACTTATAACAATACTCGTATGCGATCAATATCTATTTTATATATGTATCTATTTTTAAGGATATGGTGACATGTTTTAATATTGATCCGTCAATATCTATATCTGCATCTGTGTTCGTATTAAAAACGGATAAGGATATGGTAATACCGATATCGTTATTTATATCTATCCGTTTGCATCCATAGTAGATACACACATCACACCTATGTATATATACGTAATGCCGATGTGCAATGGAGCTGGAGATACTGTTGAGCGATGAGCTGGCATCGTGGGGAGGGAGGTGCAGCGGCACGGGTTGGACGTCCAGAGGAAATGCGAAAGAGAAGTTGACGTTACTCGAGAGATGGAGGGTGGGAATGAACTACCGTTGTGCAAGGAAACTGGGGATTGGGGATGTCGTCGGGCAGGGAACCGACACTGTGAGGAGGGGAGGGGAGGTGCAACGGCTTGGACTAGGCGTCTAGAGGGAGTGCGAGAAAGGAGGTAACGAGGGATGGAGGGCACAAACTCCGCAATTCCAATTGGGTGGGGTGGGGGGGAGGGGGACACCATGGTGTGATTTTGGTTTTAATGATTGAAATATTAATGGGGGTGTAATAAATTTTCAAACTTTAGGGGAGGCACGTGCCCCCCATGACATATACATGGGTCCGCCCATGGTCTATATAACCCCAAATGCCACTGCTTTATATTATGCTTCACCTGTGCATTTTGCCTGGGTACATTGTCTTTTAACTGTACGAATTCATTCCACCAATGTATAAACTGACAAATAAAAGTACCAGAGTGTATGATTTTTCCCTTGGTATATAGATAATATAAGTATATGATTTTTCCCTTGGTATATAGATAATATAAGTATTTAATCAATATTTCAAGTTGAAGTTAAATACTTATTTTGTATGAATATCCATAGGGGCGTGCTCAAATTGGCGCATAACGTTCACACCATAAGAAACGCTGGGTCTAGTCAAGAAGAGATAAATGTGCTTCTCACTAGCTTTTTCTAGATCTTTTCTTGAATTATTAAGGAGATTCATAACTTTCTAATTGAATTTGTTTTATACACCAATTGGAGAATCCATTTGGCTAGCCTTTTCCGTTTCTATTGGGTTATTAACAAGTCAAGAACAAATCTAAGCTGGTTGGTTAGGGGCATCTTTGGATTTAGCTAGTTGAAAGAGCTAACTCCACATGTTTGCTCATTTCTCTTTTATTGTGGGCAGAAGACAAAGGGGCTAGCCTCTTGTTTGGACTAAGGATTTGCATGGTCCTGCGATTTGTCCCTTCCCATTGTTAAATCCTTGTGTCCTTTCTGGTTAGGGATTTCTAAACATGCGCCCTTCCAAGTTCTTGCTATTGCCCTTATGCCCTTTTTTGCAACTGTTGTGCCCCCTACCTTCTTCCACCCGCTGTTAGCAGTTACGCTGTTTCGTTAGTTGAGCCATCTACGAGATATGCCAGACCATGGTTTGCTCAGATCAAGGTCTGGTTGAGAATGATTTTATTTCAACTGCCCCCTTGTATTCCATTAAAAGTAATCTCCGATGCCTCTCCTCCAAGAGGCATCTCCAACCTCGAGCTCTAGCAGCTCATCCTCCTAATCTAAGAAGTCCAAGATGGCACGCCATCATTGGCCATGGATGGGCTTAGGGGAAGCTGGTCGGGGTAGCTCCAACTGGACTGAAGAGGGCTCGAGCAGAGGGGGGCTTCCTTGGAGGGGACAGGGTCGCACTGGAGGGTAGGGTGGAGAAACACAGTCGTGATGTGCGAGGAAGGGCTTGGGGCAGAGGTGGCTACATAGCAGATGTAGAGGGGTGGCAGATCGGAGTTGGAGGAGGGAGGAGAGTATGAAGGAAGATGACGAGGATGGAGGAGAAAGAAGAATTAGATAATCACACTTGTACTTCTTGTTGGAATAATTATATGTTATTTGTCTTTTTAATTGTCCTGTCTCTGTAATTTACCCATAGAGCTTTTCTCCTATATAAGAGAGCTCTAGGGTTAGATGAAATTTTATCTTGGTTTTTCCCTCAACATGGTATCAGAGCGACGGTCCTAGACCGGAGCCCTATACCTAGTCCCTGTCCCCACCGATAGCCCTTCGCCGGCGCCGGCGTCGCCTCCGCTAGCCCGAGTGCCCCCCACGCCGCCGTCGCCTCCTGCCAGATCGCGCGATTCTCTCAAGCCTTCGCGCCCTAGCCTCCGCGCGAGAGAGAGCCCCAGCCCTCAAGCCTTCGCGCCCTAGCCTGCGCGCGATTCATCGCGCGATCAAGCCCTAGCGCGATCAAGCCCGATCTCCTGCGCGCGATCAAGCCCTAGCGCGATTCTCTCAGGGCGATTCTGACTCTGCGCACGATCTATTGTGCGCACTATTGCGCCCCTTCCACGCGATCTCCTGCGCGCACTGTTGCGCCCCCTCCGCGCGAGCATCTGATCTCCTGTGCGATCTCCTGCGTGCACTGTTGCGCACTGTTGCGCCCCCGAGCACCTGATCTGATTCTGATTTCAGCCTGTAGGACCCTTCAAGGCATGGAAGGGGTTCTGGATTAGTCTACTTCCACAGCCACACTTATGTCCGAATAGACATCTGTTTTGTCTAAGTCTGGTGTAGTCCCAGTCTATAGGAATTGTTGTCATCATGTCTGACAAGGTGGATGTTCCATCCTCGGGTGCCTTTAAAGGTTCTGCACCCATTGCTAAGATGGATGGAACCAATTATGAACTGTGGGCCATGCAGTTCATGAGTTTTATGCAGTGTAATGGCAAAAAGCACATCCTCACTACAGAGGAGCCAAGTGACAAGACTGGGATACACGCCTCATGGGAGGCAGATGATGCGTATGCTAGAGTATGGCTATCCGGGACTGTTTCCACGGAGATAGCCAATGATATTCTCAGCCAGCCTACTGCAAAGGCTATGTGGGACATTCTTGCCGCGACCTACTCTCAGGCAAAGAATGAGTCGAAGATCCTCCAGCTCCAGCATGATATTTTCACGTCTAAGCAGAATGGTCGTCCGCTTCACACTCTCTATACTTCTCTGAGGGGTATGTTTGAGAGGCTGCATGGGTACATACCTTTGACTGCTACACCAGAACAGCTTAAAGCATATAGAGACTCTGTGATGACTGGGGTATTCCTTGCAGCCCTGGATCCGGAGTATGATGCAGCTCGTGCCCAGATCCTTACTGATGCTACGATACCTCCGATGGAGGAGGCATATCGGAGATTGAGCAGACTGTCCATATCCTCTGGCAGTACAGTACACCAGCAGACATCTTCAGCGATGGCAGCTTCACGCAGAGGTAGTCATACAGCATATCGTGGACGAGGTAGCTCAAACCGTGGTAGAGGAGGTGGTGGTCGAGGTCGATCATGCACTTTCTGTCACAGGACAGGTCATTCTGAGGAGACCTGCTACTCCAAGCATGGGTTTCCAGCATCAGCCAGAGTTGCAGAGCAGACACAACGGACTGAGAGTTTACCTGATCAGAGGTTCGATGAGTTTGTAGCAAAACTGAGAGAGATTATGCCTGGCACATCTGGGTCTACCAGTTCTCCTTCAGGATCTTCAGAGGTGGCTGCTTCTGCTTCAGCATCCACGACAGGTATGACATTTGCCTTTACTACGTGTTACAAGGCGGATCTATCAGAATGGATCATGGATTCAGGTGCATCACACCATCTCTGTGGTGACAGAGGTCAGTTTAGTGTTTTTCATCCTGTTCGATCTGAACGATCGGTGGTGATAGCTGATGGTACATATTCCCCTATTACTGGTCAGGGGGAGGTGCAGTTGACTCCTACCTTGAGACTTTCTAATGTTCTCTATGCACCTAAATTTTCGATGAATTTGCTGTCTATTAGTCAAATCACCAAAGATTTACATTGCCGTGCTATATTTGATCCATCTGCTCTTGTGTTTCAGGATATACTTACGGGCAGCGTGATTGGAACTGGCCGTGAGCAAGGGGGCCTTTACAGACTAGTGCAGTCTTCATATGCTGGTGTCTCATCCTCTCTACGCACTGGGTCTGTTTCTCCGTATATGTGGCATCTGAGATTTGGTCATCTTCCTCTGCAAAAGCTGATTCATGTTCTCCCTCAGATTTCTCCTCGTTCTACTTTCCAGTGCGAGGCCTGTCAGCTTGGGAAGCACCACCGGTCGTCTTTCCAGAGTCGTCAAAGTTCGAGTACTTATAGTCTGTTTGAGTTGTTCCATTTTGACATTTGGGGTCCTAGTGGTGTCTCTGATCATCAGGGACACAGATTTTATCTTGTTGCGGTTGATGAGTTTTCTAGGTTATGTTGGGTTTTTCT
This sequence comes from Ottelia alismoides, assembly GCA_037367405.1. Classification (NCBI taxonomy): domain Eukaryota; kingdom Viridiplantae; phylum Streptophyta; class Magnoliopsida; order Alismatales; family Hydrocharitaceae; genus Ottelia; species Ottelia alismoides. Next base: position 21,663 of record JAZKJV010001863.1, on the reverse strand, counting down.
TCTCAAGAATAAGTCTGATGCTGGTCCTGTTATTCAGTCGTTTATTAATGAAGTTAAGAACATTTTCTCTGCCAGAATTAAGTACATACGCTCAGACAATGCTCTAGAATTTTGTACTTCTCAGCTTTCTCGATTTCTTCAAACTATGGGTATTGTGCATCAGACTTCGTGTCCTTACACCTCCCAACAGAATGGGGTGGCTGAGAGGAAACATCGTCATTTATTGGATATTACCAGGACTCTCTTGATTCAGAGCCGTGCTCCTCATTCCTATTGGGGAGATGCGGTTCTAACTGCGTGTTACTTAGTGAATCGTATGCCTTCATCTGCGTTAGGGGAAAAGGTCCCGTTCTCGATTGCGTTTCCCGAGAAGGATCTTTTCTCCCTTACGCCTCGTGTCTTTGGATCGGTTGCATTTGTTCATTGCTTCTCTCCTGGTCTTGATAAGCTCTCTCCTAGAGCTGTCAAATGTGTGTTTGTGGGTTACTCCAAGACCCAAAAAGGTTATCGGTGTTTTGATCCAGTTAGACGACGGTATTATGTTAGTGCAGATGTCACCTTCTTTGAGTCCATTATGTATTTTTCTCCTACAGGTGACAGGCTCACTCAATCAGACGAAGGAGACAATATCTATGTCCCTACTCCTCCTCCTCCTCCGTCAGTTCCATGCTTTACTCCGACTACACCAGCTACTCCACCACCAGCTACTCCACCACCACCACCACCACCACCACCACCGCCGCCGCCACATTTTTATCCTAATGTCTATCAGCGTCGGCCCTCTACTCAAGTGCCTCCTCCATCATCCAGCGCGCCCGAGGTATGTACTGATTCTTTGAGTTCTTCTGATGGCACAGGTGATTTGCATGTACAGCTTGATGTACAGGGTACTGATGGTACTCCCACTCCTCCAGTTGATGATTTGGATATTCCTATTGCACATAGAAGGCAGAAGCGTGCGCGAACGATGAATCCCAAGTATGGGCTGGAGTTTGCTTCTCAGGTCTCGTTGGAGCGTCTATCCACAGACTTCCGCCAGTTTGTTGTTGGCTTATCGGCAGTTCAGATCCCACGGACATATCAGGAGGCACTACAGAGCAGTCACTGGCGTTTAGCTATGGAGGAGGAGATGGCAGCATTGCAGTCGCGTGGTACGTGGAGTATTGTGCATCCTCCATCATGTGCGTCTATAGTGGGCAGCAAATGGGTCTTTACTGTTAAGCAGAGAGCTGATGGTACAGTGGATAGATACAAAGCCAGGTTGGTCGCTCGTGGGTTCACCCAAACATATGGGGTGGACTATCAGGAGACGTTTTCTCCAGTTGCACGTCACTCTACCTTACGGATTCTTATTGCAGTAGCTGTTGTCCGCGACTGGCCCCTATTTCAGCTTGATGTCAAGAACGCCTTCTTGTATGGTGACTTACAGGAAGAGGTCTATATGCAGCAGCCACCAGGGTTTGCTGCTGTGGGGGAGTCCAGTATGGTGTGCCGTCTTCATAAGGCCATATATGGCCTTAAGCAGAGTCCACGGGCTTGGTTTCAGAAGCTCTCCGAGTTGATTGAGCAGAAGGGCTTCGTCAGATCTACAGCAGATCATACTCTCTTTGTAAAGAGAGACCAGCGAGGTATTGTGATCATCTTAGTATATGTTGATGATATTGTTATCACTGGCAGTAATGAGCAGGGCATTCAAGCAGCCAAGGAGTTTCTTAGCGAGCAGTTTATTACGAAGGATCTGGGTACACTCCGTTACTTTCTGGGATTGGAGTTTGCACGAAATGAACAAGGCATGGTAATGACACAAAGAAAGTATGTTACTGATCTGTTATCTGAGACAGGTATGGCAGGATGTAGACCAGCTACTACTCCTATGGATCCTAATGTTAAACTTTATAATGATGACTCTGAGGAGGTGGACAAGAGACGATATAGAGAGCTCGTGGGAAGTTGCTGTATGTTACTATTACCCGGCCTGATATATCCTTTGCGGTTAGCAGGGTAAGTCAGTTCATGGAGCAACCCAGGCAAGCTCACATGAATGCGGTTTTTATGATCTTGAGATATCTGAAGTCATCTCCAGGTGCTGGTCTTCTGTTTAGAAGAGATACCTCTATATCCGTCACAGGTTGTGCTGACGCCGACTATGCTGGGTGTCCCAATGATAGAAAGTCTACTTCAGGCTTTATTGTATTTGTTGGCAGCTCACCAGTAGCTTGGAAAAGTAAGAAACAAACGGTGGTGGCTCGATCCAGTGCAGAATCAGAATATAGGGCAATGGCCCAAGGTAGTGCTGAGATGATGTGGGTCAAATCTGTTTTGACTGATTTAACTGTTGAAGTCCCTCTTCCTATGCATCTTAAATGTGATAATCAGGCAGCCTTGTTCATAGCCAATAATCCAGCCTTCCACGAAAGGACAAAGCACATTGAAGTGGATTGTCATTATACACGGGACTTGATTCAGAAGGGGCTTATTTCGACTTCTTATGTATCATCAGGAGAGCAGATTGCAGATATGTTCACCAAGGCTCTTGCTAGAGGTCCCTTTCATCTATGTTGTTCCAAGCTGAGCATGTTAGATATATATGCTCCAGCTTGAGGGGGAGTGTTAGAATAATTATATGTTATTTGTCTTTTTAATTGTCCTGTCTCTATAATTTACCCATAGAGCTTTTCTCCTATATAAGAGAGCTCTAGGGTTAGATGAAATTTTATCTTGGTTTTTCCCTCAACACTTCTCTCCATTCTTTCCAATTATGCTTTCATCCTTAAGTTATTGTCCGTTTGGGATAGAATGGATGACAACTAACCTGATGAGCATAACAATTAAAAAATAGAAGGTAGTGGCACAACTGTTATTGCAAAAAACTCTAGAAGCGCAAATATAACTGCGAGAACTTGGAAGGGCACAAGTGTAAAAATCCATTCTGGTTATAGGTTTTTTAGGAGCTTCACTTATTGTTGATGGTCACGTTAATACGTTGAAATATTAGTTTGTAACCAATCGAAAACACGTTAACTCTTACATGATTTTATCAATTATCTTGTATATTTTTAGCAGAATTTTATTTCAGACCCCGATTATTTTTCTAACATTTTCACGTTCTGAATTTTACCCTGCATCTTTCAGATTGTCCGATTCGAGTGGAGTGGAAGCGGTGATCCGGCCTTGACCGTGGATTCGGGGTGCTCGTTGACGAGGTAAATGCCGCGACTTCTGCATTTTTTCGTTCTTTTGCGTAATGTCCTGCTGTGGGTGTAAAGATCTGATGTAAACCCTGACTCCCTCTGATGGAATAATGTGTGTTGTGCTTAGTATGTTATGGTGTTTACTGATGCTTATATCTTGATGTTGTGTACAAAGACTGGCTGGGCGGTTTTCTCACATCCTGTCTATTGATATAGTTCTCGTTCTCTTTGTCGTTTGTCCATGCATTTCCCGCATTATATGAATGCTTGCGACCCTTGAGTATGTCTTCAACTGCTACTGCATGAGCGATATGGGTTGCTAATTCATTATGAACCAGTCAGATCATATATATAATCGCTTCCCATGGATGATCTTTTATCCATATACGTAAGAAGCTGGCCACGTGATAGTACCACGCCAGATAACGAGGAAAAGCTGGTTATGTTCATATAAGTCAACGTTTATTACTTGACAAGTTGGATTTACGCATTTTGGACAGTGGTGACTGGATCTAGTTATTTTTTAGCTGAACCACTTAAGTTGTTAGAGACAGTATTCCTCGATATTAGCTCGTTCTTAGTCGGATGCCATGATAGGGTGTATATATAGAAGCTTGAAACATGAAAAATCAAATACCTACCCTTGTTTGGCAACAAAAGGTTTATTCTCTCATTATAAACCAATGCATGACTGTCTAATCTTCCTTCAACATTAATTTATAAAATCAAGCTTTCAGTCTTTACGAGTGATTGGAAAAAAATGCGGAATGGTGATGGAGGTGAATGTGAGGGAAAGTCAAACTTTAAACACAAGGATTAGAGGTCAACTAATCTTTCAGAACTTTCATGATGCAATCTGTTCAATTTCATCATATCTTCTCCTTGTTAACTAGTACAAAAACAGTGTGCGTACATCATGTTTAAAAACAATGGTTGCTAATGAATTCGCCTGCGATTCGATTCAAGTGGTCCATCTGATCAGGCGGATTATGTATTCTCAGCGGGTGCGTGGGTCAGATACCAGGGGGGCTCGCCCTCTGAGTCGACGACCCTGTTCTTCGTGTGCATCGATTTCGATCGCGTCTGCTCGGACCACACCGTAATGCAGCCTAAACATTGGTGCCGAGGAACTGCCATACAAATTTCATGGATCGAATAGAAATGTGATGTTTTATCTAGGAAAAGATGTGGAAAATCCTCGTCGCGACGCGGCTAAGGAAGGACCAAGAATGTGCGTCTGGTTTCAAAACCAGGACAATCTTTCCATTTATTTATTTTATTTATTTTCCATCCGGGAACATCCAATGTCCACGATACGTGATCACTTGTATTAAATAGCGAACCTGTTGATTGGATTAAATTAAAATTAGTCTTGGCGTTCGTTATGTCAACGCAGATGGTATACTCCAGATGAGATATAGTGAGGTTCCGAGAAGCATCCGAGGTCATTAGGTGACTATTCAAAAAGAGTGGTTTTACAGAAATAGCCCTCCCAATTTTTTGTCGCCTTTAGTGACGGCGTCAATTTGGACTTTCTTGGATAGGAAAGGCTAATGGAATTTTATACACGCGCCTGAAATCTTCCAAATGCTTACTTTTATCTCCCTTCTCTTTCATCTCTCTTCCCTACCAAGACTCCTTTTTCTCGGACTTATTCCTCGAGGAGATATTATTTATCTTTTCATATTTCTATATATTACATTTTCTTTCAGTGTCTATTGTATAATTTGCCTAAACATATTTCTCCTATTACATAAGAGAACTATAGGGCCTCATGAATAAGCAATTGATTCTTTTCTCTTAATACAGTATCAGAGAGATAATCCTAGACTGAAGTTCTCGTATCTCAGAATCCTACCCCACTCGTCACCCCTCCTCTATCGATCTCAACACTTTCCGAAGTCGCCAAGGGCCCCACGCATCACATGTGCGGACCCCCAACCTTACGGCGACGCCCATCGACACTGCCACATCCCCTAGGGCTCGTTTGGTTACCGGGTTACCCCCATGGGTTAACCCGGTTTACCCCCTTATATTCCTAGGTCATTCCTGGGTTGGAATTCCATCACAAATCAACGTGACATCACATCACATTCCTTATTCCAACCCTCTACCAACCCTCATAACCATTTAAACAACTACTATTCACAGGAGGTTATCCCAACCCACATGAACCCTTGAACCAAACGAGCCCCTAGTGATGTCACGAGGGCTTCACCACTTCATCTCAGTCCCGCTAGGGTCTGCTGTTGCGTCTGGGTGCCTGCTGCGGCATCGCCAACCCTTGTAGGGTCCTCCTTTGGCGTTGCTGCATCACCAGTCCCCGATGGGACCTTCTGCACTACTGAGAAGCGTAGATCTAGCTCCGTCGGACACCCTTGACCGCTTCTACTATTCTCTGGAGCCGTTCACATCACCGGTGAGGCCCCCAATCACATTGAAGGTGCCCTAGGATCTCTCCTAGGCGTTCCACGACTTTGGTTCCACGCCCAAAGGTCTTGTGAGGTCCGATTTTGATCAGGAAAAAGGTGATTTCAAACCAATAAATCACATTTTCTGAACCTAGTGCGGATCCAAGGGTGAAAGGGATGGTTGTCTGAGTCTACACATACAACCAAGTCTCTATATGATCTTGTAGACTCATTCAGATTAGTCTACTACCTCATTCGAATTCTGATTCAGCCCTCTTCTTCATCATGTCAAAGAGTAAGGGTAATGTTTTCTCTTCATTAGGTGCCTTCAAGGGTCCGGTTTCCATCGTTAAGATGGATGGGACCAACTATGAGTTGTGGTCCATGGAGTTTTTAATTGTTATACAACACAATAACAAGGAGCACATTCTAACACAGCTGGAGCTGACAGATAAGATTGGGGAGAATACTTTGTGGAAGCAAGATGATGTGTACATGCAAATCTGGCTTTTTAGGACTCTCATCATGAAATAGCCAATGATATTGTGAATCAACCCAATGCTAAGGCAATACAGGACATCCTTGCAGTCACATATGGTTAAGCGAAGAATGAGGCGAAGATCCTTTAGTTACAATTTGACATCTTCACGGCCAAGAAGAATGGTCGTCCCCTACATAGACTCTACTCTTCACTTCATGGCATGTTCAATAAGCTTCATAGCTTCATGCCAGTGGCTACATCTATTGAGCAACACATGACTTACAAGAAACACTATGATGGTTGGAGTTTTCCTAACTGCTATTGATCCTGAGTATGAGGCAACTTGCACTAGCTTCTTACTAGTGCGACTATTTCCCCCATGGAAGAGGCATATAGTCGTCTTAGCAGGATCATTGTCCCACCTCCTGCCATGACACAGACCTCTTCGGTGATGCTGCATCTCATGACATGGGATATACTACTCAGTTCAGAGGGTGCGGTCCTCGTGGTAGAGGAGGTGGATGTCAACGTGGTCCATGCACATATTGCCATCATCTTAGATATTCAGAGGAGACATGCTATGTGATGCATGTGTATTCCCCTTCTTCTCGTGTAGCCAAGAATTCATAGCCTCCCGATAGTTCAACACCTTCTACATATTCATAGTAAGTGATATTGTCTCCCGTCTGAGGGAGATAATGAGTTTTGTTGCCGGTACTACTATAGGTCCTTCAGATGTTGCAACTTCATCGGGAGCATCTTCGAGCTCCTCAGGTATAGCCAATGCTTCTACCAGTTGTAGCATGGCCGTTATGATAAAGTGGATCATGGATTCAGGTGCTTCCCACCATCTGTGTAGAGACAAAGCACAGATTACTTCGTACATATATGTACCCCATGACAGATCAGTTGTCATTGCGAATGGGGCTCATTTACCTCTTACAGAACATGGGGATTCCCATTTGACGTAATCCATGCACTTGGGGAATGTGCTACATGCACCAATTTTTGAGATGAATTTACTTTCTATTAGTCAAATCACTAAAAGATTGTATTGTCATGCCATTTTTGACCCCTCTTCTATTATGTTTCAGAACATACTAGAGAGCAGGGTGATTGGATGCTACCGTAAGAAAGGGAGTCTCCACAACATGGTCCAATCTCCATATGTTTATTCCTCCTCCTTTCCTACCGGACCAGTCTCACTATACATGTGGCATCTCCAATTTGGTCATCTTCATCTGCAGAAGCTGTGTCATGTCCTCCCATAGATATTCACGTGTTATACCTTCCAGTGCAAGGATTGCCAACTTGGAAAGCATCACCGTTCTTCCATTCTTGATCGTCAGAGTTGTGATAGCAATTATTTATATGAGTTTGTCCATTTTGACATCGGGATCCCAACCGAGTTCCTTATCACTAGGGATACATGTTTGTCTTGTAGCTGTGGATGGCTTTTCTAGGCTATCTTGGGTTTTCCTTTTTAAAAGCAAGTCTGAAGATGGGTTTGTCATTAAAGCTTTCATTATTAAAATGAAGAATATTTTCCCTTCTACTGTTCGCTCTGACAATGCTGTAGAATTTTGCATATTACAACTTTCTGAGTTCTTCAGTCTCTTGGCATCGTACAATGGACCTCATGCTTATACTACTTAGTAGAGTGGTGTTGTCGAATGTAAGCATCGTTACTTACTTGATGTGATCATGACACATTTGATTCAGAGTCATACTTCAGACTCTTTCTGAGGTGATGCGATTCTCAATTCCTGTTACTTTGTGAACCACATGCCATCCTCTGTTTTAGGAGAAAAAGGTCCCTTTCTCGATTGTGTTTCCCGAGGACATGTTCTCACTTACACCTAGTGTGTTCGGCTCTATGGCATTTATCCACCATTAACTATTGGTCATAACAATCCCTCCCCCTAGTGCTGTCAAGGGTGTCTTTGTAGGCTACTCTCGCATCCAAAAGGGGTACCGTTGCTTCGAACATGTTAATCAGAAGTATTACGTCAGTGCTGATGTCACCTTTTTTGAGTCTATCATGTATTTCTCTCCTCCAGGTGACAAGTTGACTCTGTCTAAACTCTAGAGAGGAGGTATACATGCCTTCTTCTCCTATAGCACCTCCACCTTTTGTCCCTCCACCACTTCCATCAGCACCACCTACTCTTGTGGCTCCTCTACCATCCCCACCTAGTACCTTAACTCACTTGTTGCTATGTTTCTATGTTCGCAGGCCTCCCACTATCCCCTACTCATGAGCCCTCCCTATCATCCAACACGCTCCAAGTATGTTCTGAGCATATTGTTTCTACTAATGGAAATAGAGATTTGTCCATGAAGCAAGCTACTTTACAAGATGAACAAGTACCCTCTTAGGAGGCTATTCTACAGGTTGAGGAGGAGGCATGCAATCTTGATATGTCTATTATTCTACGGAAGTGGAGACATGCGCTACTTACCCTCTTACAGCACATGTCTCATTAAGGCATCTCTTAAAGGACTTCATGAGGTTTGTCGTAGGATTGTCAATGGCGGAGATATCACAGACATACCCAGAGGTGATACAAGATACTTAGTGGCATCTTATCATGGAGGAGAAGGTGGTTGCGCTACAGTTGCGTGACATGTGGAGCATTGTTATAAGCTCCTACATGGGCATCTATCGTAGGATGCAAGCGGGTGTTCACATTGAAGCGCCGAGCAGATGGCAGCGTGGATCATGACAAGACGAGGCTTGTGGCTTGTATGTTCATCTATATAAATGGGGTGGACTGGTAGGGTACTTTCTCTCTTGTGGCTCGACATTCTACAATATGGATCCCTCTCTCTATCGTAGTGACACATGACTGGCCCATATACCAGCTCGATATGAAGAATGTGCCTCTGTATGTTGTCTTGTAGGAGGAAGTCTACATGCAGCAACCGTCAGGCTTCGTTGCTAAGTTGGAGTGTTATATGGCATGTAGACTTCATAAGTCTATCTGTGGCCTTACGTAGATTTCAAGAGCATGGTTTCAAAAGCTCTCGAACTTGATAGAACAACATGGATTCATAAGATTGACTGTAGATCACTCATTGTTCGTTCGGAGGAATTAGAGAGGTGTTGTTGTTATACTAATCTACGTTGATGATATCATTGTTACAGAGGATGATGCACATGACATTCGTGCATCTAAGGATTTCCTTGGTCTGTAGTTTGTAACCAAGGACCTTGATGATTTATATTACTTCATTAGACTTGAATTCACTAGGAACCAACTGGGTCTTGCTATGACCTATAGATTGTATGTTACAGATAATGTTTTTGAAACTGGACCAGACCGATCGGTTCAATCGGTGAACCAAACCTGAACTGATCCGGTTATCCAGGTTTCGTCGTTATGGTTCAAATATTCATTTTTGGGTCCAACCATCGGTTCAATTAGGTATCTGAATTCTATTCCGTTTCAACCATGTTCAATCGAATTTGAACCATAATTCAAGTTTAATTTTATTTAAAAATAGTGCTTTATGTATCGGTTGAACCCCGAACCTGTGCATTACCCTACACCACTTACCAACCAACTCTGCTACAATCGCTTCTTGTCATAAATTGGTTCTAATGATTATTATTTTATAATAACGCTATACGTTATTTAATTTAAATATTATATACATGTTGTATTTAATGTTGTATATGTTAAGATATTGTACACGAAATGTAATATATTTACATTATGTATGCATTGTTGATAACTATATATAAAAGCACGTATATAATTTATGTATCCATTATACATACAAATACATAATAAGAAAATATTTGCATGCTAATATAAACAATCACAAACTTATAACTTTGCCATCTTTTTATGGATCTTTTTGTGTGTATTATGGTTCTATAAAGAATTTGAATGATATTTCAATGTGTATTTTACATATGAATTTATTTATGCCAGTTTGATCGGCCAGTTCAACTACCTTTTCTCACCGGCTTGGTTTAATTCGGTTAAAAAATGATGATATCATCATCTGGTTAAATCGATTTAATTCCATGGTCTAATACAATTCGACCTTTTCGATAAGGTTTTCAGTTTGGCCTCCACTTCGATTTAAAAACTTTGGTTATAGATCTTCTCTCCGAGACAAGCATGGTAGATTGCATGCCTGCAACTACTCCCATGGACCCAAGCATGAAGTTATATGATGATGACACAGAGGCGGTAGACAAGAGGAGGTATAAGAAGCTCGTTGGGAAGCTCCTATATGTGACCATCACCATGCCAAATATATCCTTTGTAGTGAGCGGAGTGGGCCAGATTGCGGAGTAGTCTAGAAATGCACATATGGATGCACAACATATGATTATGAGATATCTGAAGACCTCTCATGGTACTGAACTTTTATTTAGCAAAGGAACATCCCTTGCCGTTACAACATGCGCACATGCAGATTATGCGGGATGTCCCAAGGATAGGAAGTCTACCTCAGATTTTGTAGTGTTCAAAGGAGCTCCTTGGTGTCATGGAAGAGCAAGAAGCATACGGTGGTTGTCAGATCGAGTGCAGCATCTGAGTACAAAGCCATAGTACAGGGAAGTACAAAGATGATTTGGTTCGTATGCATTTTGTCTGACCTAGCTATTGATGTGCCTCTTCCCATGCATCTCCAATTTGACAACTAGACTACTTTTCATTGCCGTCAACCTTACCTTCCATGAAAGGGCCAAGCATATCGAGGTCAATTGTCACTACACTCGTGACATGATTCAGAAGGGCTTTACCTCCACCCCTCATATCCGTTCAGGGGAACATACATCTGATGTGCTCACTAAGGCCCTAGCTAGAGGGTCATTCCATAGATGTTCCAAGCTAATCATGATTGATATTTATGTTCTTTCTTGAGGGAGAGTGTTGAAATATTATATTTCTTTTCATATTTCTCCGTATTATCTTTTTTTCAGTCTCTAAAATGTAATTTGACCTAACAGATTTCTCCTCTTATATAAGAGTACCCTAAGACCTCATGAATAAACAATTCCTTCTTTTCTCTCCACAAATTTTGTAGAGGTATGTTTGTAAATACAAAGTTTGCATAGGGCATTTCTGTAATATTACATTACAAAATGGTAGGTGGGTATTTAGGTAAAAATCTTTAACGTTCCAAATTTATTTTATTTTTTGTTGGAAAAATTATTTGGAGATGCACCGTCATCTTCCATCGAAGAAGTCACATTATATTTACATAACCCATCACGTCTTTCATCCAGAGTTTTTATCTATTTTTATGCTTCATTTACCAAAGAAGAATAAGAGATAAATCTCACGTATCCTTTTCCTCTCTTTAGTCGCCATCTCTGATCGTATAAGTTGGAACCCAAACCCGGATCAGTATGAACGGAACGGATCGTGTTCCAACTCTTAGGGCCTGTTTGGTTGGAGGGTTGGACAGGGTTGGCTTGGCCCAACCCGGGTTACCCCTCCAACCAAACAGGGTTCTCCTCCTCACAGTTTACTATTCACAGGGGTACCCCTGCCCAACCCAACCCTGTCCAACCCTGCAACCAAACAGGCCCTTAAGGTCTGTTTGGATTTTAGGGTACATCGGGATACTCTGGCATACCCCAAGCTTTAACCATGTATTCTTGAGTTGGGATTGCTTGTATTGACCATACTGTTTCTTTGATATAATATTTTTTTAATCATGTTCAAATAAACTTATTAATATAAAAAATATATTATAATCATTAAAAAAATAATACAACATATAACACAATGAATGTCACATCACAACACAGTTATCATTCCAACCCTCCAAACAGGTCCGCCTCGGATATCCACCGGCTAATCGAAAATCTTTAGGTACGCTAATGAAGTTGCAATTTGCCAAAATAGTTTTGTGCACATATAATTACGTAATGAGCTGGACTTTGTGGCGTTCCCTCTCTGTGTATAATATATAGTGTAGACAACGGGGAAGAAGGCAAAGGAGGCACTCCTCAACCACAGGAGGGAGAGGGAGAGGGAGAGGGAGAGGGAGAGGGAGAGAGAGAGAGAGAGGGAGGGAGAGAGAGTCCATAGCTTCTGCTCCAATCGAACCAAACATCAACAAAAGCACGATATACTCCACTCGATTTCTCTCGCTAAAATGGAGGCAGCAAGCTTCGGCACGCAGGCCAATGCCCTGCTTAGGAAGAACATCGCCTTCCAGGTTTCCTTCCCTCCCTCCCTCCCCTCTGTTGGAAATTCCGCTCTGTTTCTCGATTTGGGCAATTGGGTACCTCTGGAATCCCGATAAGATTACCTGCGCTCGATAAAAATTGGATCTTGTTGGAACAAAACCATGGATTTTTGCCGGAGTTTGCCGAAACCTCTGTTTTGGAATCTCTTCTTCGTTTGGTTCCTTTTTTTTGCTGTTCTTTGCTTACTGAATAGGAAATCAACCTCTCCGTTTCAAGCATCTGTACTCCTTTCTACTTCCAACATGTACTAAAAAGGCGAACATCACCTCTGTTTTCTCCGTTCAAAGCATATTCCAGTTCGCTGCATGTTGCTGCGATTGTTTATATTTAGGATATGGATTCAAATATATCAATTTGTGCAGATGCAGAAAGTCAAAACTCAGATCACGTCACGCCAAGATTGTATATATTATCCTATATTTAGCTACTCTTACGTTCCAGGAGATTTTTGGGTAATTTTTTTTTAAAAAATAATCCGTGAGGGAATTGATTGGCAAACGAAGCTCACACGTCCTCCTCGTCCTTATTTTCTGCTTTTTTCTGTAATGGTTGTGCTTTGCTCAAGAACAGTCCTTATCTTTAAAAAAAATAAAGAAAATATGCGATTTGGAGATCACCACGTCCATCCGCAGGTGCTGAATTCTAAATTAATAGGGGGATATGGGCCATGTAACAGCAGTAGCATTAAATCCATCAGGGCCACATGATTTGACTTTCATATTCGTTCATAACCACAAAAATTAAATGGAAATCTTAGAACAGGATGTATACGTGACTAAACCGGTACAATTCGTTATCCACAATCTCCAATGCAGAGGAGAAACATGAAGGCCAATTTGAGGATAGTGCTATTCCCGGTGCTGCTGTGCTTACTGCTGGTGCTGATCCAGAAGCTGGTGGACAACGAGCTCAACAAGCCCAAGAACAGGTGTGTCTGTCAATGCGTCGACCAGGCGGCTGACGGCACTTGCCGGAAGGAACTGTGCAGCCTCCGGTACTCGAAGTCGCTCGACCAGGTCGCCACGTGCCCGATCCCGTCCCCTCCCGAATGGCCCCCTCTCCTCCAGGTCCCTCGTCCAGAATTCCGTGCTGCCGGCAATGATGATACCAGTGGCCTCCCGGAGGAGCAGTGCCGAAGGGACGGGAATTGCCGCGCCACAGTGCTCGTCACCGGCGGTAGCCAACTCTTCGCACAAGGTATGTTACTACACAAGCAGGACCAGTAATACAACATTGAATTGCTTGGCATCAAATTGTCACTATTTTTCTATCAGAATCCTTTTTTATATAAACCCAAAAATATGTGATCTTTTATGTAAATTACCCAAATGTATTTAATATATTTAGAGACAGACCACAAGTCACGACTGTAACTGTAAGTTTAACGGTCTTCCTGAACGTAAGAGGACAATTTTGTATTTTTACCCTTGAAAAACTCAATTTATCCCTTCCATTGAAATTGCAAGCATACCCCCAACTTCTTCTGAGTACCGATTGCTTCAAACTCTATCAGATGTATCCGACAACTTCTTCAACGACATTTCAAATACATCATATGTATCTGCCAACAACATTTCATCAACTACAACTCTGGTGAGTTTTGCGTCGCGTGTCGCGTCCTTCGCGTAGAGCAACCGATATTTGTTAGATTCTACTGAATCTGATCTCTACCAGGGGTCCGACACGTCCACGACGCGTATAAACTTCATCGAACCAGGCTACTTCTCCGAGAGGCCATTGTACTTGTTGCAGAAAAACTGCTCGCAGAAGCCGTCGTCGCGATTACCCATTCAGTATTCAGATGATCTGCCAGAACTATCCATTGGTAAAAAAAATTAAATCTTTTTTTGTTTTTGAATATACAATGTTTATGGGTTTTGCATTTACCTTACTGAGTAATCCAATATCCTGTTCAGAATTACAATGTCTTGAAGCAAAGTCTGTATGGCGCAATAACACGAAATTGGTGAACGACGAGCTATACAGGGGTTACCGGCAAGCGAGCACCAGTAGACGGATCGACGAGATCGTGGCGGGTTTGTTCGAACTCTCGCGTGCTCGATCTCGTGTTCCCACACATAAGAAAACACTGATCAATTTCTTCTTATGCCATTTTTCAGCATATGATTTTCTGAACACTGGGAAGAATACATTCAATGTAAGTGTGTGGTACAATTCAACCTACCAGAACTACAGCATGTTTGGTGCTCCTTCCTCATCCGTCCGCGTCGTTCGATCGGTGAATGTGGTACGCATCGCGCTGAAGTCTGAACATGGTTTCTTGCACGAGCTCATCGCTTATGCGTCGTCTATGGTCTAATTGTTCAGATATCAAACGCCTATATCAGATATGTTAAAGGTGTTGGTTTTGAGATGAGTCTCGACTTCATCAAGGAGATGCCGAAGCCCGGAACGAAGCTCGAGCTCGATTTCTCGTCTCTCCTCGGTCCTCTCTTTTTTAAGTGGGTGATCGAGCTCATCTTCCCGGTACGCCTCGCGAAAATTCTATCGATTTCGTCCCCAATTCTAATACATCCAGAGTGTCACTCACTCAAAAGGAGGAAACTTTTAATTTGGAATTTGCATGTAAAGACCGTTTATATCATGAAAAATAATGTGGGAAGAATGCAAGACGAAATTCTCATGATTATATTTGTGATGAACTGGTTCTTTCAATGCAGGTGCTGCTGACATACCTTGTGTATGAAAAGCAATACAATCTCAGGATCATGATGAAGATGCACGGTCTTGGCGATCGTGCGTATTGGATCATCTCTTACGGCTATTTTCTCCTGCTGTCCATAGTTTATGTCCTGTTCCTGGTTGTTTTTGGTTCTATCATAGGTAAGGGATTCAGATCTCGTGGAATCATATCAACACATTTGCAGATCATAGCTAAACTGTTCATCTTATGAATGCAGGATTAAAGTATTTCACAATGCAGGATTACAGCTTACAGTTTGTTTTCTATTTTGCTTTCATAAACCTCCAAATCGCCCTCGCCTTCCTGACCGCAACCGCATTCAGCAACGTCAAGAGCGCTCAAGGTCCGTGACCGATCTTCTTCTCAAACAAACCGATAGATTTTATCGGAAAATCGAGTATTCTGATGAGAAGTTAACGATGATTCTGCAGCGATCGCGTACATATACATATTTGGGACTGGATTACTCGCGGGTTATCTATTGCAATCTTTCATAGAGGACTTCAATTTCTCGAGTAAGTAGAGTAGAAAAAAAGTTCATACAGAATTGAATCAAGAATCCAAAACAGTAAATTGATCAGCATGGTAAATTTTCTTTGGAAAACAGAATGGTGGATCCGAGTGATGGAGCTGATACCGGCATTCGCGCTCTACCGAGGGCTATACGAGTTCGGGGAGTATGCATTCAACGGAAGGTACATGGGCACGGACGGAATGAGATGGAGTGATCTAAGTGATGACATGAACGGGATGGGCGAGGTGCTCATCATAATAACGGTCGAGTGGATAGTGTTGCTTATCCTCGCTTATCAAACGGATCAGTCATCGTCGAGGGGCAGCCGTGCTCGAAAGAATCCGTTCTTCTTCCTTCCATGCTTCAAGAAGAAGCTAGGATTGTCATTCAGACGACCGAGCCTCAAGAGGCAGGCGTCAAAGATCTTCGTCGAGGTCGACAAGCCCGACGTAGCACAAGAAGTGAGCATTTTCAATGACATCTTACTCAATCAAGTAACAATTTTCAAGAGATTACAGAAATGACCAACTTGTTGTAATCCTATGATCCATCTGAATTTCACCCCCCAATCCATCACAGAGACAGGTAGTTGAGCAGTTGAGGCTCGAGCCTTCGACGAGCTATGCGATCGTCAGCGACAACCTGAAGAAAGTGTACCCCGGGAGAGATGGGAATCCAGATAAGCTTGCTGTCCAGGGCATGTCTCTTGCGATTCAGCGCGGCGAGTGCTTCGGGATGCTCGGACCAAATGGTGCTGGGAAGACCACTTTCATCCATATGGTATGCAATATATAACAACCAAGATTAACATTGACATGAATAATCTACATATGATATGCTAATTAACATGGAGCCTTTCAGATGATCGGGCTCATCTCACCATCTTCAGGGAACGCCTATGTGGAAGGCCAGAGCATACAGACTGATATGGACAAGATCTACACGAGCATGGGCGTGTGCCCGCAACACGAGTAACGATCGATGCCTTCGCTACTGAATTTTACGGTCGTAATCATTGAGTTCTTCGTCTGAATATCGTCGTGATTTCGCTAACGCAGCATGCTTTGGGAGATGCTGACGGCGAGGGAGCACCTACTGTTCTACGGCCGGCTGAAAAATCTCAAGGGGCAGGCCTTAACCAAAGTAAGATTTTATTTCTTTTCTAAATCATCAAATGATATGTTTCTTTAAACAAAAGGGTGATTGTCATATGTTTTCAATCATCCATCAATTTGGAGATTAAGATGTTATGTAGATGTTTATGTCAGCACTGGTTGGTTTCTGTTCCTTACTGTGGATCAAATCACAGGCAGTTGAGGAGTCCCTGAAGAGCGTCAACCTGTTCTATGGAGGCGTGGCCGACAAGAGGGCGGGTAAGTACAGCGGCGGGATGAAACGAAGGCTCAGCGTCGCGATCTCGCTCATAGGAGATCCCAAGGTCTGCAGTTTTCGAAGATCTCATTCGATGCAAAACAGTTTTAAGTTGATCACACTGATCGGTTTAGACGCAATACATGATCACAACAGGTTGTCTACATGGATGAGCCCAGCACCGGATTGGATCCCGCATCCAGGAATAATCTGTGGAGAGTCATCAAGAACGCGAAGCGAAATCGCGCGATAATTCTCACCAGTAACTGTTTCAGAAAAAAAATATGAACACAACTGTTTAAGTGATTGCTTTGCACTTGGCTGATCGATTTCTCTTTCGTGCAGCGCACTCGATGGAAGAAGCTGAAGTCCTCTGCGATCGACTGGGGATCTTCGTCGGCGGCGCTCTCCAATGCATAGGGAATCCCAAGCAGGTTACATGATCCTGCAGTTTCATACATAAAATCTACATATTTGAGGATAAAATGGCAGTCCAACTTCTGCATTGATCCAAACTTACTTGCAAAGTTGATCATGACACTCAATTTGAATTTGGAAAATTAACAGCAAATACTTACTGACATAAATTGCAGCTGAAGGCAAGATATGGGGAGACTTATGTGTTCACAGTGACAACTTCACCTGAGGAGGAGAAAGAAGTGGAGAGCTTGGTTCGCGGGTTATCGCCCAACGCGAACAAGGTATACCACATATCTGGGACGCAGAAGTTCGAGATCCCGAAGCAGGATGTGGAGATAGCCGATGTGTTCTACGCGATGGACGAGGCGAAGAGGAGGTTCCCCATACAGGCTTGGGGGATAGCCAACACCACGCTGGAGGACGTCTTCATCAAGGTCGCGAAAGGAGCCTCGTCGAATTACGAGCTATCTTAGTCCTCCTCTACTACTACTACCACTCCATGTTCATCTTCACATTGGCCTTTGGTATTTTTTTGATGTGTATGTATAGATTGGGGGATGTATGATCTTTGCATTTTGTTATATAGTGTTTTTTGCTGCTATTGTGTGATCGATTCTCGAGTTTCCATGTATTGATTTGTCCATCTGTTGATCTTTCGTTGGATGGTTGCGGGCGTAAATGGAGAGCCAGGAAGGAGCAAGATCTTAGGGGATGTCGGTGAATCGCTATGCTTCCTTCTTGGACTTGTTGAGCTAGGTTGATGATGAAGTTGTCATTGAAGGAAAATTGGAAATCTCCTCATGATGCTGAGATCATATGGAATCATGAATGGAGAATCAAGATATATACTTTGGTGGCATAAATCATGCTTTTTGAGAATATGAAAGAGGCCAACTTCTGAACTCTGGAAATATTAAGTAAATTATACAAGTTTACAATCAAGTTCTTGCAGAAGATCAATGTCTACTCTTATGAATGGCAGGCATTTCATGCATTCTATTTTTGTTAGCTTCATACATGATGTTATGAAGTAGGTCCAAAACATTGTCAATTACCTTCTCGACTTTATGAACATCATATCTATCACCTCAACCCTATAAACTTGCTCCGTTTAACATCACGAACTCTGTCGTTAATTTAACACTTCTTGAGTTATTTTGCTTGAGTTATTCTTGAGTTAATTTAACCACAACATATCCAATGGTGGATCTTCCACTCTCTCTCCTTCCTTCTCCTCTCCCCCTTCTTCCTCTTCCTCTCCCTTCCATGCAGCCCAACATTGACTGGGTTGGCGCCACGAGTCTCGATCTCCGTTATTAAACCACCAATTATATGTTGCACTTTTACATTACACCCAGTCATGTAATTATAGTCATTAAACCACCAATTATATGTTCATCCACATTACACATTAGGGGTTCAATCAATCAATCACACACACACGTACGCATACGTCACACACTATTTTTCCAAGGTAAGAAGTGGTAGAGAAAATACCTCGAACCAATGTCCAAGTTGGGAGTTAACCCATACCATACTCCCATGAAAATTTTGAACGACCTTCAACAAAAGGGTGACTGTACCCGAAACCGACACAGGTGGGTAGGTAGAGAATGCCTAGGGGTATGCGACAACTATCTCTAAGTATAAGTTTTTCGACAAGTGTTGTACTATCATTTGACATCTGAAAAGTGGCTCAAGCAATATCATGCTCTGCCTATAGGTTCGATGTAACGCCCCCTCGCGACCTATTTTGACGAGGGAGACGGGACATGCAGTCATCTTTTGACTACTTCTCTTAACTTCCTACATCTGAATACCCAACAATAATCATAACAAGTACATATAATCACTATTCATAACATGAAGAAGAAAGAACAATACTACCAATATCCACAGTATCTTTAGATAATATAGAATACTTAATTCATGATTCTTACCATAGACAATTTTCCCATCAATACCATCGAAGATCCTTTATATAGTTGATCGTGTCAAGTTTATGTTTTGTACATGGATAAATCGTAAGGATATTTATAAACATTACAACATTGAATTCCTAATATATCAACAATGCATATTACTAACCTGATGTCTAAGTTGATCTTTTCTATTTGAGATTGAAATGTATGATCATTGTTTCCATAAATCAATTTATTTTCTCATCATGTAAGACATAACATGATGTTGTTTTTATTTGGAGACTTCGATCTATCATGGTCATCTTAAGTCTCATAAGACACAAAATATATCACCATATAATCCTATCATTTCCACCAATTTAAGTTCTATTTACAAGAAAACACAAGATGATAAGAAGATAGATCAAACAAAAATAACAACGTATAATTTAAGGTGATTTTCCCAATCTGAAACGGATATGACACAATCACAAAACATATGTCAAAAGATAGAAAGAGAAAATAGACTCTGTTACCTTGGCACATGACATGCTTATGTGTGGTTTTTCCATGATCTACATCTTCCTCTTTCTGATTCGATCACTAACATCACCCTTGAATCAAGTAGATCATGATTTATATAGGAAAAAATAAAAATATCAAGAACCCATTCCAAAACTACGATCTAGAGAGGAGATCTTACATCTATACTTGAAACTAAGAAGATTATCTTGTTCCCTATGCTATCCTCGTGAGAATGACGAGAACAATGTGTCCTGATGGTCTTCGGTGAGTCTCCGATGGTTGGAATGATGGCTATGGAGGTGGGAGATGATGGGAGGAAGGAAGAGATGAGTTAGGGTTCCCATGGCCCTCCTTATGGTCTCTTAAATAGGGGATTGTGTGGTTACAATTTTGTAACCCGCGTATAAGATTTCATGCATGCTATCCCTTCACTAAACAAGCATGCCTCCTCATCCGGAGTCGGAATTTAAAAATTTTGGATGCATTGTAAGCAAACAACGAGACGCTTTTAATGAGTCACATATTGTACATGTTTGATAAAATTTAGGTTTGGATTCGGTTAAATCTTTGAGTCGAAAAGTCGGGCTCTTACATCATAACAATCTTAAAGGAAGTCTCATCCTTAAGACTTTGGTAGGACGCATAACCACTTCAAATCATGTGTTATCACCATGTTGACTACGATCTTAATGAGTATCTCTAATATTGAACTTTGCAATAACAATCTTAAATATTAATCCCTGTTATTTTAAAGTTAGATAATTATCGTCAAGTAATAGATTCCGAGGTGAAAGTAAGATCCTAGAAATGTCATGGATGTCTCAAGTACTGATAACAATCTTAAAGAGGAATATATATACCATCTTATGGATAACAATTTTAAAGTGTGGTGGAGTATGTTTAAAACATGATGATCATACCAAATTTCCAAATTAATTCATCGAAGGTATGGGTAAATATATAAGATACTTACAATTTATCAAGGCTTGTGATAACAATCTTAAAAATATTTAAGGTATTAAATTCAAGGATCATAATCTTGAAAGTAAATCGAGTTACCACCCAACGAATGCTTACATTATATACGATCATGTTATCAATGACCAATAACAATCTTTAAGAGAACATAATTTGGATATATTTATCCATCTTGGCATTTTCAATTCGACTCTCGCTACTTGTTATTAGGAAACTCCCGATCTCTTTTGCAATCTCCTATGCATCTTATCAATTGTTTCACATCGATCAATCTTTTCATTTTTGATTTGATAAGAATCCATCAACATCTCACAAAAGAATCAAGGGATTTTTACCCGACAGATCTTATAACCTTTTCCAATTACCTCTACGACATTTGAAACATCCTAATTCCTCCCCCGACCTCGTAAACTTGCTCCGTCTTACCCAACAAACCCTGTCATCAATTTTAACTATATTTGAGTCAATTACTTGGGTTAGTCTTGAGTTAACATAACCAATTTACCATCCAACAGTTAGGATTAACCAAAATAATAAAAAAGAATAGAAAAAAACAGAAAGCTTGGGAGGCGCAGGGAGCAGCAGCGGGGGGGGGGGGGGGGGGAGGGGGGGTCCATCGTCGAGGGGAGCAGGGAGCAGCATCGACGACGGGGGGGGGGGGGGGGGGGGGGGGGGGGCGCGGCCTCTGAGGGGACGATGGCGGGGCGGGGCTCCAAGGGGGTAGGGGGGCGAGGTTCCCAGGCGGGGGGGTGGGGTTCCAGGGAGCTTCGGAGGCTGGGCGGTCGGGGGGACGAGGGGTCCATCGACGGGGGAGGGGGCAGGGAGCAGCATCAGGGGGGGGGGTGCCGGGGGGGGTTGGAGGGGCGGCGACGGAGAGGGGGTGGGCCTGCCATCGGCTGAGGGGGAAGCACGAGGAGGCTGGGCGGCGGGGCGGGGGTGAGGAC